>JAWWNH010000054.1:6312500-6882500 GCA_034641385.1 Darevskia mixta | reverse complement strand
TCCGGTTTATTTATTTAATTTGTATAGCACCCTTCATTTGAAGATTGCAGGGCAATTCACAACATAAAAATACAAAATGAGAACACAAAATACGTACTAAAACAAAAAGAAACCAGTAACTCCCTTCCCACAAACATATTTAAAAGGCCATCACATGTTAGTCAGCTAAAGGCCTAATTATAAAGAAACATTTTCATATGGCACCTAAATATATGTAATGAAGGCACTCAGCCACCTCAACCTCAAGAGACAGCAAAAGATCCAGAAGTAACCCCAAGAACAAGGCTACCTCCCATCCATCCAGTCTAGGGAATCACCTACTAACAGTGCCTCAGTCTTATCTGGATTGAGTTTGTTGGCTCTCATCCAGTGAATTGGTGAGGCAAAGCAACAGTCCAGCACAGCCTGCACAGCCTGGCAGCCTACACCTGCCAAGGTAAAGGAGTAGAGCTGTGTGTCATCAGCATATTGCTGACAACATACTCCAAACCTCCAGATAACCCCACTCAGTGGTTTTATGTACATGTTGAACAGCATAGGGGATAACATCATTCCCTGAGGAACCCCACAATGAAGGTTCCACGGGCCTGAAGAGCACTCCCTCAGCATCACCTTTTGGAAACAACTATCCAAGTAGGACCGGAACCATTGCAAAGCTGTGCCACCCACCCGCTCCAGAAGGATACCATTGTTGATGGTATTGAAAGCCGCTGAGAGGTTGAGGAGAATTAACACAGGGACACATTTCCCCTGTCTCTCTCCTGACAGAGGTCATCATACTGAGTAACAACAACAACAAAAAGCATATTCTGTGCTGAAACCAGGCCTAAACTCCAACTGAAACAAATCTAGAGTGTCTGGATCTGGTCCATGACCACCCGCTCAAGAACCTTGTCCAAGAAAGGGAGATTGGCAACTGACCGGTAGTTATTTAGATTTTCTGAATCTAGGGAGGGTTTCTTCAGTTTATAATGCATGTTAGTGCTGCGACGTTGACATTTATTCTTCAGAGCCTTTGTTTCCTTGTTCTTTCTTGAGCTGGACTTCCTATCAGGTCCTTCACATGTCCTTCAATTTAAGGTGGCTGGGATACAAGTAAACGGCCCCAGACTGCTTGTACATGTTTTTCCACTTGAATGTTCTTTTTATCAGTACATCTTGTATTGGTCTTTCCCTAATGTATTTAGCAGAGAAATGACACAGAAGGAAGAATTAACTTGCTGGTGTTCAGTATTAAATGGCATGTTCTCTCCAGTGGACAGCAAACCCTGACACTATGCTGTCCTTTAGGAGGTGTTACTTTGATGGACGACACCCTAGTGATATTCAGCAAAGTGATAGCACCAGAGGTAATAACATATGTCTTTCATTCAGGTTTCTCTGATAAAGTAGGAGGACCTGGGCAGTTTGCAAGAGGATGAAGAAAATAGACTGACCATTAAAGTAATTTCTTCCTGTATGTACCCAGTATTCATTCTAGATAAGCCACACATTATATATATAGTAAAGCTATACTCATCCTGACCTTTTAATGCTGAAGACATGTGCTAGTGTTATTTTTTTTTTGAAGAAATAGGCATTGAATAATGAATATTGATAACACAAGGTACTTTCAGTTTAAGATGATTTGCCAAATACTGTTACCATAGTTTGCAAAAAAAGGGGGGGTATAAAAATATGGATAAGAATATCTTGTTTGTTGTAAGAGAGGTACCGAAATAAAAGGGGATGAAGAATAACTTGAACAATTTATTTTTATAGCTAGTCCATGTTTTGTTCATTCATTTCTTAGTAGCCCTGCTACTGACACATCATTTCACTGTTCACATGAATCAGTACTGAAGCACAGTGTTTCTGTGCACTCTGGTTTCTGTCACGGTTTTCTCTTTTACTAGAAGCAGTTTAGTCATGCTGGCCACATGACCTGGAAAGCTGTCTGTGGACAAACGCCGGCTCCCTTGGCCTGAAAGCGAGATGAGAGCCACAACCCCATAGTCGCCTTTGACTGGACTTAACCATCCAGGGGTCCTTTACCTTTCAAGCACAGACATAAGAAACTTATTGACCCAAATATAAGCCGCTCCCGCAAATAAGCCACACCTTTAAAATTCGGGGGGGGGGGCAGGAAGGACAATACCCGAATATAAGCCACTCCCTTAAAATTTCACAGGCACTCAAACCCGTTCTGTTTTACTGTATGTCTGTTTCAGCAGCAATATCGTAAAAGCCATTTTTTGTTAGTTCGCGAATTTATATTCGGGCTAATACAGTAAATCTGTCTATCTGTTGGGAACCTTAGGCCCAGGACTGGATGTGGTCCTCAACGCCTTTCTGTCCAGCCTTTGGGACTCATGTCAGGTCACACCCCTGCCCCAGGCAACCTCTTTGGGTGGTTTTGCCTGGCTGGAATGTGTCATTGAACTGTGATATTGCCTCTTGCTTATCTGGATGGAGGGGTGTCTATAGGTGTGTGTAGACAGCTTGGGATTTTGTGTCGCTTGAATGTACAAAGATGAGAGTCATATCCATTGCCCTGCTCACCTTTGCCATCAGTCATTATCCCTTTTATGAAAAGAGTATCTCCTTTCCCTGAGATATAAAAATGGTCATTAGCAAGTTGTGTTGTGCACAAAAACTGACTTAGCTGTGCAAGTGGCTACTGTGTTGCCAATAGCACCAGACTTCAAATATTTAGGGACAGAAGTATATGATTGAGATTCTAAGCATACCTAAAATCAGTTAAAGGTACTTCCAAATAAGCAAGTTTATGATGCTCTTCTACCCATCTGAAATAATTTCACTAGTAAAGTACACACTAGTATACTTTGCCCATCAAGCTTGAACCTCCTTACTACTTAACTGGATTGAATTGGATTCAAAAGAAATAGCTTATGAATCTTTGGATAATCTTTATAGCAGTGTGTTGCACACAGAGTCCTGCATGCATATATACCGGTAGGAAGCTGCTTTATACTGAGTTGGACTAGTGCCCCATCTAGCTCAATACTGTCTGCACTGGCTGGCAGTATTTCAGACACAAGTATTTCCTTGCATTACACAAAGATGCCTGGAATTAAAGCATGTGCAAAACATGTGCTCATCCATTGAGCAATAGCCCTGGCCCTAAAGAGTGGCTTGGTGGAAGTCAAAGTTCCAGATGCAGAACAGGAAAGAAGTAAAACCGAGGAAAAGGGGAAGATGTGTAAGTGATCATCCTCACACTATACAGAGCTGATCCAGGGTTTCAGATGCCATCGAACAGGGAGTCTGAAAAAGGCATTACTAATTTAAGTTTTGGAAAAAGCTACGTTTTCCAACTCAAAACAGGACCATCAGAAAATAATAGTAGCTATGTTGAGAATGTGGAACTGACTGTGCAGACAAATTTGTTTCTGCTCTTCCTTTTTTGATACTTACCTGAGTGCATTTCCAACCCTAAGGTGAGACCAGGTAAGGGCTGTTGGTGACCATTTCTTCTGGTTTATCTCTCAACCAAAGGCCCCATGATCACCATACTAGCAGCCTATTGTATCTTAAGATTCTATCAGGTCAGTAAATGGGAACTGGAAAGCATAGGGGAAAAGCATCAGTTACCTAATTCTAGAGCAACATTCTGACCGTCTGCATGCATAACTTGAGACCTGGGCAGATGAGAGGAGGGAATTCTATCTCTTCCAATTGTGCACTCCAGCGTTCTCAGTGATGCAGCGGCATAGACAAAATGACAAAGGCGGATAGGTCCCAGTAGGGGATGCTGAGGGCTACTGTTCTGCCCCATGCCCATTGGTTTATTGGTGCTCCAGGGTCCCATCTTGACTTCTGTGATCTTCCATGCCTTTGTATACCTGCTGCATCAGGTTATTCAGACATTTGGGCAGAGGTACATACTGATGACACCCAGCACAGGTCATTTCTCAATCCTTTTTATATAGAACAAAGCATGACTTGGAAACGAAAAACCTTGTATGTGTCTAAGATATGGGATCAGTCTGGTAGAGAACTTATTTCAGTGCTTAAGAGGCTTGCGCCATTGACTGCTTTTTAGTCAGTTTTCAAAATAATCATTCCATATCAAATTCTATTTGCAAAAGGATTGCTTTAGATAGCAATAGTGAAAAAGTAGTAAAAAGAAGCCTTTTGATCTTTTGGAAACAAACTATGTTTCAGATAAATATGTACCAAGCATGTTTTTTTGTTCATTTGCTATCAAATTTAATAACAAGTGGAATTAAGTACCACAAAAATGGCTTCATATCAGTATTTGACTACAAACCTTTAAATATTAATTACTTCTATGGCATTGTTAATATAATGCATTTCTTGTCTTCTCTCTTGTGCATGTGACGAATTCCAGTTGATAAGCCAGGACTCTGGAGTCAGTTGTCTGGCTAGTTATTAAGATTGAGATAAGCACTAAGAACGGTGAGGTACCATTGTGCTGCCCTTATGGAATTGGGCCACCTAGGATTCCAAGTGTAAACAATGAATTAGTTCTCCCTGGCTTATTTCAGATTTGAGGTCTGCACTGCAAATATTTGTGAAATATGAAGATGGAAAGAGTACATGAAGGTTCTTTTTTTAAAAAACAAAACCATGTAATGTAAAAGGTTTTCCAACATCGAATACAATCCAAATCCACTAAAACCAATTGTTGTTTGCAATTGGCTTCAGTGTGACCAGTTCTGTTCTATGACTGATTTGTACAAAACCACATCCCATATAATAATTTAGTTGTTATGTTGTCTTTTATTTGTGAGTCATGTTATCATAGCAAACTGCATTGATTAAAAACAACCCCAGTCAAATATAAGGTGGTTCATGTGCCAATATATAATTTAGGAGCTTGATGCTAGAAATGCAGCAGTTATGGTGATTTTATTGTGATTTGTGGCACATGAAATTGTCGGTCATTTGTTGAAATAAGTAGAAGGCCTGGTCATTAACTAACAAAGGAGAAAACATGTTTGGTTGATTTTTTTTTGTTATATGAGAATGTATTGTTTTTCAACCATGCTGACCCTCTTATGTCCTTGCTAGGTTTCCCTGAGCCTGCTCACAAATACCACAAGTACCTTTCCTTCCTAAAGTGATGCCTCATTTCATATAGAAATGAGGCGCAATAAAACATGTGGCGCAATGGGTCAGTGCATCTGACTGTTAACCAGGTTGGTGGTTCGACCCCATCCAGGGATGGCTCTGGGAAGGATTCCTGCATTGCAGGGGGTTGGACTAGATGACCCCCCAGGGTCCCTTCCAATTCTACAGCTCTACGATTCTATGCATGCAGGTCACCATGAGCAATTCTTGTTTGTATATTTATTTAAGATATCTGTTTAAGACATTATTTAAGATATGCTGCTTTGCTGGCAAACTTCATAAAGTGCTTTATGTAGATCATTTTGTGTCGTAAAATAGATACTTATATTAAAATCCCACTTGATTAACTACTGTTTGAAGACCAAATGATACTAAGGAATCTGTGACTGAATCTCCTGTAGATTTTAAAGCGATGGTTAATGTAGTCACAATCCCTGACCCAAAGCCTATGTATTTGTCCATCTAACCCAGAACTTTCTGCCCTGAGTAGGTCTCAGTGGCTTTCTGGCAGAGGGCTTTCCTATCTCCTGCATACCCAATTTGTTTAACTGGAGATGCTAGGCATCAAACCTAGATTTTAAGTGTGCACTTTATCCCTCAGCTATGTTCTCTTTTTTCTTACTGGGTTGGCTCCAGATTTTATGGGGCCCTTGGACAAGATGTCCTCCTCAGTGGACCCCTTTCCTGACTCAGGCCATGTCCTTCTCACTGCTGTTGCTGCTGCCCATTCATCCCCCCCCCCCCGGCCTCGATCCGCTTAGCTATTCAGAAAGAAAGAGCAAGGTAGGCGGAGGCAGCTGTTCCTTCTTCTTGGTCTGAGAAGGATGAAGATATGCCTGTCCTGTTCCCCAGTACTTTCCCAGAGCAAACTCTCCTTGCATTAACCGTGGTTAGGGACTTGTCAGCATCACTAGTAACTGTGGGGAAGGACCACAGCTCATGGTCCCAGACTCAATCCCCAGCATCTCCAGGTGGTGATGGGAATATCCCCTGCCTGAAATATTAGCCTTATTTGGGCATTCAGGAACTGAGAAAAGCAACCTACCAGGGGACCCACAATTGCCTTCTGTGAATTAGAGTGTCATTTGGAAGCAAGGAAGCTTCCTGCACAGTATTTATAAAGGCTTCTGAGTGGTGCGTTTTTCATAGTGCAAAGTGCTTACAAGAATAGAAGCAGGCTCCCTGCTTCAGGCAGTTGCCCACCAACTCCTGAAGAGAGAACGGGGCACTGGAGTAAATGGGCTTCTTCCTAGCGCCCCCCCCCATGTGTTGCTTTCCCCAGTTCCTGAACTCTTGAAGAGGGCTCTAGTTAATCTCAGTTGTGGTTGACATAGGTCCTGACATAATCCTTAAGTGCAATTAAGATGGGTGCAGATAATTTACTCCTGGGGGGTGGGGGGAGAGAAGGGCTAGGGAGCACAGCTTGTGCCACCCTCACAACTTCTTAACTGTGGCTACAAGAGGCTATTTGTTATGCCTGCATAACATGAAGATGTCTTGAAACCATATCCTTCCTCATCCCGAGGTAATTGCAACTTAAAAAGAATAATTGTGCTTTAGAAAAAGGTGGTGAATTAGCTCTTAATTGAACAAATTTACATGCAGTGCTTTTAATAAATGCAGCCAGCAAAAGCCATGAGGAGAGTGCTAGATTCAGTATTGGAATAACTGGTATATATGCCTTTTTCAGTGGGGTTGATTTTGTGTGTGTGTGTGTGTGTGTGTGTGTGTGTCTATTTTAAAGTTACAAATTGGACCTGCAACAAAATGTTGCAGTGTACCCTCCATCTTCAATAGAATGATGGTTCTAGCTAGCTTTCTCCTCCAAGCAGGGCATTCCAGCCCCCCCCCCCCCATTCAGGTTTTTTCTTTACAACTGTTTCTCAACATTTTATGGCTCCTGAGCATACTCAGTGTTCATTGAGAGAGTGCCCTCAAAAACTTTAATTTTTGGATTTTTATTTTTTATATGTATACTTATTCAACCTTTGGACTCACTGACAATGACAATACCTCCCTCTTGTTCCTCAGTGGCCCAATTTTGGCTATAGTCTGTTGGCACTTGCCATCTAAGTTCACTATGAGGAGGAGTGGAGTTTATCCACAGGCTTATGATACACATACTTAGGATTGAGCCTAATACATATCCATTGCCAAAAACGAGTGGTTCCCATTTTCAGAACAACAAAGTTTAACTGTTTGTAAGATCATTTGAGAAGTGATGAAAAGGTGTAATTTAGCAAGCATACAATTGCAACATGCTGTGCAGTGTAATGCACTGAGAAGAAATTAATTTTTGTTAATGGATTTAAAACTAGATATATGGAAATGGTTGTATATAATGCATATACTGCTAAACAGCTAAGTAGTCCTTGGGGTTTTTATGTTAATTATCTGTATGTAAATCATTTCAATCAGAGCAGTCTAATGAGTCAAAAACTACTAGGAAATGGGAACATAGATTTGTAATATCTGTCAGGCTTTGTCCTATACCATGAAGCTCTGCTTCCTACAAGGTCCCTATTTAGAAGCCATTAATGTATCATTGGGAAACAATTTAATATGATAAGAGAATATGATATATAGTACACTCTGGCGCTGACCTGGTGCTGCACCTTTTGTCCTTGCTGCTGTGTCGTGTAGTTATAGCTTTCTCCCTGTCTCTTTTTGTTCCTCCTGGGGCCTATTAGTGCAGCCAGCATTTTAGGATAGGACAAGACTTTTCACAATTATTATTAGTTTTATTAGTATTTTTAGTCAGGGGTCTCACTGACTTGCCTCTTACATTGTGGCCCTCTGCTGATGCTGAACTAGGCACCTGGTTGGGAATATCTTAGAATCGTGTAGCTTATGGTTACCAGAATTTTTTCAATGAATCCGGGGACACTTTTTTTGGGGGGGGGGAAGCTGAGTAGCAACAGGGAGTCAGTAGTGGGGATAGTGAGGCAAAAAGCCCTGGGCCCAAGCACACATGCATATTGTATAAAGGTGCAAAGCCCTTCTTTCGCACCCTGTGAAACATAAATGCACAGTTTTTAAAAAAACTGGGCAATGGCGCACCACCCGCCCATGACTCCCAGCCTTCTCCGATCTCCTTCCCCCTTTGTTTTGACAGATCAGGGGAGATTCTGGAGTCACGAGTGGGCAGCCTTTGCCCAGGAGGAGCCAGCCTGGCTGGCTTCAGGAGCTGCTTGCTGCTATGGTGCAGGAAAAATGGCAGGTGCCATCGCAGTGAGTAGTGAGCAGCTCCTGAAGCCAGCCAGAGCCAACTGCGCTACCAGGCTGGCTCTGGGCTGCTGAGGCTGCCGCTGCCATGTTTCCTGGGGACAGATTTGCAAATCCGGGGACTGTCCCCGGGAACCGGGGATGTCTGGTAACCCTAATGTAGCTGCCCTTCTAGGTCTTTTTCCACCAATGTACCCTGTAAAAAGTTTCCTCCCCTCATTTGCAGGCTGCTCTGCCCATTTCCTGCTCTACTGTCCCTCTTTCATCCTGGAGTCCATATCAGCATTTTTGTTCTCCTATGTCTAGGCCAGTGATGGCTAACCTTGACACCCCAGATGTTTTGGAACTACAACTCCCATCATCCCTAGCTAACAGGATCAGTGGTCAGGGATGATGGGAGTTGTAGTCCCAAAACATCTGGAGTGTCAAGGTTAGCCATCACTGGTCTAGGCTGAAACACACACACACACACACACACACACACAGAGAGAGAGAGAGAGAGAGAGAGAGAGAGAGAGAGAGAGAGAATTATGTTTTGATATAATTAAGACTTTGGCACTTCAGTAGGGCACTAATTGAGGCTACTCCAGTTCTTGTTCTCTACTACTGCAAAGACTATCTAATGCACACATAAAGAGGTATGCATAAAGAAGTAAAGAATAAAATGGAAAAAGGGTTTCTCCTCTGCTCTCTGGTGGTCTTTCTGACTCTCATTTTTTTGTGTGGCTTCAAGAAATATTAATAGTTGTAAAGTTTGATAATAAGTGAGTATATAGAATACACTCAAACAATGTGAATGATAAAATTAGGATAGCATTCATGTTCTGTAATTAAAGCTACACAGATAAAAAGGATATACTTTGCCAGGCTTCATTTGGAAGGAAGGGGGGCAGATGGGGGGACGGGACAAAAGAGAAATATAGCAAAAGGGACCCTTATTTCCAATGTATTCTGTTCACCATCAGTAGAAATGGCATTAATTCAGGTACCCAATTACTGTAATGTGGTTCAGAGCACCTCAATAGGTGTTTCAATCTCAAGCCAGGACTAACATTTGTAATCCTTTAAATGCACTTAAGAAATTGATGTTACAGCCCCACAATCTGTTAGGGGCCTTGCTTCCTGGCTGATTGCAAAGTATCCCACCATTAATTGGATCATCAGAATGTGATCCGCGTCTCGGTCCTCGGATTATGTAAGACTGACTTTGCTCTGACGCGATGAACCAGAGACTTCTTTTGCTGGATATTTTGACCCTTAATGTAGATAAGTGGTATTTTTCATCAATCTTAGCTTGCATTAAAAAAAGGGAAATGTCAATTCAATGTGGGGCATTTAACTTAATTCAACATCTTTTAATTTAATACCTTGGAAAAGTTAGTCTGTCTCCGACCTGCCTTACACTTCTGCTGATGGAATATTTTGTAAAACACTGCTGAAAATACATAGTCTTGCTCTAATAAAATCAAGTTCTGAAAATCTCTGCACTCTTAGGGTGTTTGAGGGGAGACAGGGCTTCAAATGTGCAGTAATTATAATGGAGTTACTTTTGCTGTTACAGACTTAATTCCTGAATAGTTTATATCTTTGTCTGATGGAAATAAATGTGATAGTTTAAATTCAATTTGTCCTTGTTCCTTGCTCTGCTTTCACTGTGGGCTCCATATTTCTGAGCAAGCTATTGTGAAAACTAACATGGTTTTTTTTGATCCAGACACAGTGTATTAGAATTGAGAAGATGAACTGTTCATTCTTGCGCTGTTGCTTGATTTTCGAGGGGGGTGGGACCCTTTATCGAACTTTGTTTTTTATCCTGCATTGTGCCCAGAAACCAACAGGCATGACCAAGACCTCAAGCTTATGTAAGCTTTTCTGAGAGCAAGCCCCATGGAAAATAATGGGGCTTACTTCTTAGTATGTATTGGGTTGTGCTACATGTTGCATTGAAAGTAATAGAGTAGTGGCTCATTTAAGACCCTATGAAAGCCAATGCATGTAGTAGCTCCTAATTATTGATTTTTGCTGGATTGTGCCCTCTTTGGAAATGGAGATAATATAATGTGTAATGGTTACAACAATTATTTGGTTGAGAAAACTATTTAGGACAGATTCTAAGCACTGAAGAGTAATAGTCCTCTCTTGCTGTATCTCTGCAATAGTTAATGTAGTTAATCCATAATGATGTTTAAGAACACCAGTGTCTTTTCTAATGATATTCAATACATAAATGTCCCATGAATTATAAATGTATTGTATCAAAAATTTGCATCTTCATCTCAATTCCTCTCACAGCCCATGCATACTGTGAGTGTGTGTGTAAAGGGCTTGATTCAGGAGAAGAAAGAAAACTGTGAGACTCCAATAGCCTGTATCACTATTACATCTTTATCATGTCTGTTCTCCAAGGTTTCCTGTACTCTGTCACTCAGCTTGAAGTATGTGTAGTTCTTTAACCTTTTTTCATTTCACAGACAGTTGAAAATGTACCTCTGTGTCCACATTTTGGGCTATAGGTGAAGTACATTCTAGACTATGGTTGTTGTGTTCCATCCTGCTACTAACTGAATGTCATTGGCAGCACTGACTGTGAATTAATTAATTAATATGTTTGGTTTTTTGTTCTAAATAATGTTACATTTTTAAAGATAATATTTTTTTTGTATTTTGTGCTCTGGAGCCCCTGAGTAAAAGACAGGTTATGAATATCATAGATAGATAGATAGATAGATAGATAGATAGATAGATAGATAGATAGATAGATGGATGGATAAAATAAGACTTATTTTCTGGCAATGAGTGGTACTCAGGGAACATTTCAGTCCTTTGCTTTCACTTTATATGAACCTCATTAAGCTAAATTCTGACTTAAAGTAATATGGTGTGGTCTGACTTTGTCCTGTCTCTGAAAAAATATAGAAGGCTTTGGCCATAAGTTAGTTAAGAAGTCGGTTAAATAGTTCTGGCCACCAAACTATGCACCAATAAGTGTTAAATTGTTGAAGAAGATAAATATTTTGATTGACCTAAGAAGAACATGTGGCTTCTATCCATTATTTCCCCTCTTTCAGTGCACACACATATACTGTACACTTATTTGACAAAATACCAGCAATAGACCCTTGAAGTGCAAGTCCCCTGTATGTTTCTGTCTCTGTTCCTTGGCAGAGTAAACTGTTTTAAGAACAACAATGGATCTCTTGCAGTGTTAGACAAATACAGAGAGAGTTAGACAATCTGTTTAATTGGAGTCTTGAATGACACTGGTCTTCTGTCGCATCCCCAGGTGGATGGGCTTGACTTGTGTGTTTTACTTTAAGAACACTACAAGGTTGGGAAATAGTTGAGTTCATAGTGAGGCAGATATATTGGTTCCCAGTCTTTTGAAGACAAATGGAATCTCATCCATCGTGCATTTGCCAGTGTATTGGTGCTGTGTTTCAGAGTGCTTTGGGTTAGGATTTCAGTTTGCCCTTCCTTCTTAATGGGGTCCCTTGGTGATGAGTGCCATCCAAGCACAGGATGGATGAGATGCCCTAAGGACCTGCATCAGGCTTACCTTTTAAGTAGGGCCTTGCTGAACTGTGAACTGAGGTTTCCTTGAACTGCTGCATGAGGATATGAAACCGACTTACAAGTAGTAGAAAAAGAAGGAAGCAATATGGTATACAATAGCATGTATCATTTAGAGCAGTATTCAGTGGCAGTTGAAATGATATTCCTTGCAGTGGTGTCTTAAATTTTTCTGTAAGTCTCATTTTCCTTTGTTCTGTCTCTCTCCAAGCGGGACAGGTAGAGAAAAATGGTTGGTATGTCAGTTCTGGTAAGTGTCAAAAGGCAAGCTTGCAGCTGAATTAATTTAATCCTTCTAATGACCAGCAGGTTGCCTCCTTGTCAGGAAAAGGCTCCTGAATTTGAAAATTAATAATGGCATATAACAGCTAATATTTTATAATTTTAGTGTATGATCAATATATTTTGATACTGTAGTCAATACTGAATAGATTACTATAATGCCATTTATGTGTGGCTGTCCTGGAAGACTGGGACTTGTCACAGCACACAATTTTTGAGAGTTCGATGCAAATGAGCATGTCTTAAAATAGGGGAAACAGGGTATTAAAGATGTACCTGTCAGTCTGCGTCAATTGCCAGTGTGCTTCTGGTCATGGTTCAAGGTACAGGTACTGTAATAACCTAAAAAGCTCTGCATGTTTAGGGCTACTTGAAGTACTAAGGTATCTTGTCCCTTATGAAAACTCTTACCTTTTGAGATTGGCTGATAGAATCCTCCTCCTTTCTCTACTCTCCCTTGCTTGGAAGGTACAGCCCAGAAGGAGTAATTATCTGTGACAGCACCTTTTTAAAATGGAATTTTCTGACATAAGAGACCTGGCCCATACTGTATTCTTTCAGGAAAGCAATTAAGACCTACTTTTTTTATCTGGTGTGTTGTAGTAGGTTATCTCCATAATGGCTGGTAATGATTTGGGGCTCATTTTAACCTGCTTTGTTTTAGTTTGGATGTGTGAGTGTTCTGCAAATATCTGACAACTGAAGGTTTTTCAGTAGCAGTTTCATTCATTTAACAATCAAATCAATGGAATTGTCAGCGTCTGAGGTTAAGTTTTCACATTAGGATCCAAATTGCAAACTTTTAAAATATTATGTTAGGGCATTTTGAAATTTTGCAGAATTTCATTTTAGCCTTATGCCAATTACTATGCTGGTTTGTTCTTTTTAAAGTCTCATTTGCATAGTTGGTCAGCTCTGTGTGTAGCTGAGCTGACCGATTTCGCAATACCTAAGTGGTTTGTAGAGCTCAGTGCTCTTTTTCATGTAGGCGGATGAGAGTCATGAATGAACTACTTCTAAATGATGAAAAGGATATGAGGAATGTCTTGTTAGCACTTTCTCTCAGCCTATTTCTTTCATAAGTTTCTGTGAAGAGTATAGCTGAGTTAAGGATTGGTAACATGTTTCATTTATTTTTACTTCTTTCACTTGTAACCTTTCACCTTTACTTAGTTTCACATCACCCTACCATCACAAGACTAGCCGCTTAAAAGGGAGTTATTTTGTCAGAGCCTGCATGTCATGAAATAAGTATAAACAGGTTAACCCAAGATATGAAATAAAGGACAAGCTTGACCCCCTTGGTGTTTCCATGCTTTCTAAAGGCGTTTTAACATTTTAGCCATCCTAAATCTACTGACCCTATTAAAAAGCTGCATTTTAAATGGCTTTCAGAGGCTTTGCTGACCTAGCAACCACCTTTGTAAGGAACATGTGCACCCACAGCTATTAAACAAAATTAATTTCTGCAGTTTTAAATTGTTAATCTTGCTAAGGACAATTCACTTGCTCTCCAGTGATCCCAGTCATCATTCTATGTGCTGGAAGATGCCACTAGGGTTCATGGCTCAGGCACACCTTCACTCTGAGTGAGCTTTCTCAAATGCCACCCAAAATTTAATTTCTTCTGCCTTTCTCCTCCCGCCTCCCCCCACCAGTTATTTGAGGTGTGGTTGCTTGATAGCTCTGTGGGCTTACTGGAGCAGCCCCACTATTCCTCACCCTACCCCGGTTTAAGGCTATTCTGTTCTAACATAGTGCTTCCTTCCCCAATCTGATGGCTATTTTGGACCAGATATTTCAGATTAAACTCTCATCAGCCTTAGCCAGCATGATCAATGGTCAATATGATATTATACTGTCATTTATTAGTCTCCTTACATCAAAAATGCCCCAAAGTGTAACAAAGCAAAATATAAAACAGATACAGTATCTATAACGGTACATTTCATAAAAACCAAAGAACAATTGCTGAAAATTGCTGTGCATTTAATTCACAGCATTTCAACACCCCCACAAACCCCACAACCTTAGCATGGTCAATAAATAGCTGTAGATGGGAGTTGCAACATTTGGAGGACCCCACATTGAGGAAGGATGGCAGATATCAGACAACAGGACATGAATTCAGGCAGAATGCAACAGCTCTGGTATTGCCTCTTTTTTCTGTATGTGGTTAACCAGTTATACTGTATACCTTTTAAATGTATGTTGTTTGCTTGTCTGTACAACTTTTCTCAATCTGCATTTTGTATTATCACATGTGCACTGTTTTCAAATGGTTTCTGTGTGTTGGTATATGTTTTTTTTTTTATCTGGGATCATCCTTCTCAGTTGTCCCTGCTTCTTCCATTGCCTTTGTCTCAGGCACTCAGACTAATCCCAGCCATCCGCTGGCTCTCATTTTGGGATAATAGCCTCTCTCCTTTGCTGTTGTCTTGTCATGTTTGATTCGGCAGCACAAAGATTTTAAATTAGCCAAAATGTTTCCATGCTGGGCTTACTCTGCTGCCGCTACCAGTTGTAGATCCACTGAACCACTTGATGCTGAAATTGATGATTGCTCAGAATGGGTAAGAAATTGTTGGTCACTGCCAGGAAGATTCATTCACACCAGGCCCCTTTAAGCAACATAAGAGGGAAGGAGGGAGATATTTCCTTCTTTTTCCTAATGCCTAGCTGTTGGCTGTATTGTCCTTCTACCAGGTTCCCGCTGAGTGATTACAGACTTGCTAGGCTGGGTCCTTCCTCTGATTTCAGAAAGCAAAAACAGAGAGGGAGGAAAAATCCATGAAAGAGATGCAGTCTGCAGTTAAACTCAATGAGTTACAGCTTTTAGTTTTTAACCCACTAGTGAAGATATAACATTAATTTCATTCTTGCTTTTTGTTCCCACCATATTGAAACTTGCTCAGCAATTATTCTTAACTAGTAAAAAGCCACTGTCTATAGCCTATGGCCATTTGTGCTAACGTTTCTATAGCCTATCACCATTTGTGACCTTTCCAAAGGAACCAAACGTTCTCTAGTTGTAGCAAATAATATTTAAACAAAAAGAACTGCTAAGTTATAGGACCTATTTATTTGGCAGAATGTATGGTTTAGTTCACTGGCTTTTTTTAGCTAAAACAAGTTGTCTTTCAAAATTTTGGCGAAAGTTAGAAGGAGAACTAGAAGAATTTCTGGTACATTTGCTTTAATTCACACTGGAGAGTTTTGTAATAAGCACTAGATGCCTGCAAGCATGTCAGAAACTACATGAAGTTTGATGAATAAGGATATATGGGCTTGCATTCAACACAGCAGTAAATAAGCAACCTGTCAGCGCAAGTATTCCTGGTTGCACAGTGGAACTTCTCCACCTTTCCTTTCCCTCACATGCTCTGCATCCTCCTCAAATCTGCTCTGGAGACTTGGGAAAACCCCAGAACAGATTAGGGGATGCACTGGCGGAGGGTGTGTGTGTCCCATTGCGCAAATGGGATCCTTGCACTGACAGACTCTTGCTGCATTGCATAAAAGCCCATATTATTGAAATGTATCTAGAAATATAAGTGAATGAGAACCTTTCCTTGTGTCCATGAATCTTCTTCAATTTGTCATTTTTAACTTTAAAACATTATTGATGTAATTTTGTGCATACTTACAAAAAATTAAGTTACCTGTTCACTAGGGCTTAAAATTCCAAGTAAACATGCAGCGGATTGTGTTGTAAAGAATTCCCCTAAACATTGTAGCACCCTCATATTAAAGTATTCTTCACAAACTAAGCAACAGTTCAAGTCATGGGATCTATATTTTATGTAAGTTTCTTATCGGATCCATATCAATATGTTTTATAATAGTAAAGGAAAATCTAGGAAAATTGGCATAGTGGCAGGAGTGAATTCCTGATGCTTTTCAGAGTAGTAACTTAATCTCTGTGACTGTGCTTTCCAGCAGAGTTTGATTTGTTTTGATAAAACATAGGGTGAGTCAATCTGCAAATGTATCCGGTTTATGCTCTACATACAAATGAAGTACCAAATTAGTTTTCCAGTGCTCAATCACAGATGTGAAATGCTTAATGGGATCATCATGTCTTTACTACATGAGGAGACATTTCAAACAAGCAGAAATATGGTGCAGTCCTGCTTTCAGAGTGCTTATGGAAAATTTGACCACTTGCCCCTGTCCTATGTTTTCAAAAAGCCTCCTTGAACATTGAAAGTTACTGTGTCCAGGAGCAGGATTTGCTAAAACCCTTCTCCCTGATATAACCCTATTCAGGGGAGTTTTAACTGGCAATCCAGCAACAAAAGTTGCACAGTTCAAAAAGAACTGTACCAAATATTATTTCTTCTTATTAGAATTGGCACTTTGTTGCCAAAAACAAGTGTGAGTAGATATTGGATTATATTTGACTGGAGCATGAGACAGAGATAAAGGAAAACATGTGTAGCCTCTGGAAGAAATTGTAGGACCAGTATGTCACAATTTCTTTTGGATTTGTAGGCAAGTTGTGAGGTTCAGGGTCATTTCAAATGGTGAAGGGTCTAGATCAAGGGGGCTAACCTGTGGCCCTCCAGAGGTTAACCTGTTTTATTCCAACTCTCATCAGCCTCCACCATGATGATTAATAGTAAAGGATAATGGGAGTTGTAGTCCAGCAAGAAGAGGATGGTCACAGGTGAACATCCCTGGTCTCGATTGTGCGGCTTGCTGTTTGGTCCATGTGTAACTGTGGTACTTGATGCAGGTGAACTGATGGAGAGTTAAAATGTACAAGACTGCCTTAATAATGGTCTGCAAGCTTCATTGTTTGTGGGGAACCATGAACAGCTATGTATGGTGGTCCAACCCAATCAAACAAGGTCACAGTCTTGGAAACTGTGGCTACCTTTTAACACAGGGGTTGGCAAAGTTTTTGTGGCTTGGGCCGGTTCATGGTCCCCGCAGATGCCACTGTGGGCCGGAGTGTGTGCGCTCGCACGCACGCATGTGCAACCACTATTTCCGGCGCTCCTTCCAGTGCAGAGGAGGCATGTGCAGTTTCCCATTGGCTGCAGGAGCTTCCTGCAGCCAATGGGAAGCTGGCCAGTGTCGTGGAAGGCGGACTGAGCCTTCCCGCATGGGTGCGGGACTGAGCAGGCAGCGGGGATCCCAGAGTGGGCAGCGGGGATCCATGGGCCAGTTAAACGACCCCCATGGGCTGCTTGTGGCCCATGGGCCTTAGGTTGCCAACCCCTGTTTTAACACAATGAAGGGTGGATAGACAGCATCCATGCTCAGAATTGCACTCTGCAGTTAATTGGGATCCATATCCAATTAATACCTGCTGTTGCTGACCCACTCTGATATGTCCATGGATCTGCTTAGCTGTATCAGGCTGTTAGTCGCATATGAAAGTGGATCCCACTGGGTGGCAAGATTACTAGCCAGGAGCATTCCTCTTTCACTCTTTCTGAAATAAACACAGAAAAATCATGATGATAAAACCCACACCTCACTAATCAGCAACCAGTGCCTATTATTAAACAATTGTAATGTGTTTGAATTCTGAGTGTATTTTAGCTAATTCACTTAATATTTCCATTTCTTTAATTTTCAGTTTTATTCTGAATTTAATTTACTGAGTATTATTTTATGCTAATCCACAATGTATTAGTAACAAAATAATCCCAACCTTGATGATATGTTTCCAATCAGAACTCTTTTCCTCACACCAGGGAGGCATCTTTGCCTTTTTTACAAAATCTAATAAGAATGTCATTTATAAAATTACCCTGTTTGAAAGAACACAAACTGCAGCCCAATATAGATCACAGTGGAAAATGATTCAAAATTACACAAGAGGGGCCCCCCTTTCTTTTTCTCCCCCTCCCCTGCTTAGTTCAGCTGTCTTATGAAATGTGCAAAGTTTATCATAGCATTTTAGTTTACAGTTGCTAATCATCCCTTTGTGTATTTCATTGGTATGTTATTTATAGCCTGCTGTAAAAGGGTATTTTACAGTATTCTGCTTCTATGCTGCTTCTGCTGAAATTCCCACACAGTGTAACGTTGCCTTCAAAGAATTATGTGTGGGTGACATGCACAAACACACACACAATTATGTGTCTGTGTATAAATGAACCTCTATATCTATACCATATTTACGAATATCAGCAAATTTGTCATTGCAAATTGCCTTTGGTGGAGATTCTGACTGCATGTATCATCAAAATAGAGTCCAAGTGAAGCTTTGCAGCTAAAATCCTCCTTCCACCATTGTCGAAGGTACAGGGTCACACACTGTCATCACACACTGTCATAAACAAGACTTAACTAGAAGTCCTTGCCTCATAATGCTTCCTAAGCCTGCCTGCGAGAAGACAGACAGAACTAGAAGCCTCCTGTTTTCCCCTAATAAATTCCATTTTGAACCCACTTGTTAGTCGAGCGTTGTTCACACTAACTACAGAAAGGGTCCTCTGTCTCGGGCATAAATTACTCTTATGTGCCACTGTCTCTGAGCAGCCCCCCAGTTATGGATTGCTTTGTTCTCAACTTGACAGGAACATAATTAGAACTGTTGATGAAATCTACCAAATTGTTCCTCCGTGGCCTCAATGGTCAGGAAATTTGGCTGAGTCGTATTTGTCACCGACGTAAAGGCTCTAAACACTTCATATTAACTATGTTATTAATGTGCCCTCTAATCTGTCCATGAATTGGTAACACTTGAAGCGAGCTGTGTGCTAATAGCACCTTGTGATAAATACATTGTAATGCTCTTTAAAAGTTTCTAGACAGTGAAAACATGGTAATAAAAAAAAAAAAGTGAAGCCTTCTGTGGTGTCGGGTCTCTCTTTTTTAATCACATTTCTTTCGTATTTTGAGACTTCCTTTTCTGAGCTCGCTGAAAACTTTGGCAATTCTTTGCTTGAGCATCCCAGAGGAAATGAGTGATGTGGCCGTAACAAACCCTGACAAAATATTTACAGTCTTTCTAGTGCAATGCATACTGAATATGACTGGAGGAAAAAAATGCATTCTTAAAAGAGAATAATTTGTTTTGAGTGCAAAAAGTCTAAAACAGAGTGAAATCCAGAGCTGACATTCTGCTGGTGGAACAGCTTTTGATCAAGTAGAGGCAACCAGAGACGTTCTGCCTCTGAAACTGAAGGTTGTATACATCCATCATAGAATCATAGAACTGTTGAGTTGGAAGTGACCCTGAAGATCATCTTGTCCAACCCCCTGTAATACAGGGATGGAACCTGCAACCTTGGCGTTATCATCATTGTGAGCTAATCAACTGAACTATTACTGTGATGACGACTGGTAGCCATTGATAGCCTTACATTCAATGAGCTTATACAAATGTGAGGAACAGGAGAAGTTTGGGGGTGAGAGACAGGCAGTGTACTAATATTTTTTCTTAGGACCAACCCTATTTTTCTGATTGTAAATTGTTTTAACTGGTGTTCATATTGTATTTTTACATGGTTGTAACCTTATGGTGAAAGTCATCTGTGTCATAGCTGCCATAGCTCAGAAATCAGTCATTTGAATCATAGTACTATTTTTTTCTGGCTCTTTAATTTGAATGAATGTATGTGTTTATGAAAGACTATAGCTTTAAACGAGCACAGCAGCAATATTCATCAAAGCTAATTATGAGCCTCTACACGTGTGTGTGTGTGTGTGTGTGTGTGTGGAGAGAGAGGGGGTGGCTCTCCAGAACTAAACTGTAATGTATAGGACTAGGAGATCTTGTGTGTGTGTGTGTGTGTGTGTGTAAATCATCTACATATGGTGATTATAATATCATTGAGAAGATATTTGAGATTTACAAAAGTAAGATTTGAATCTCCTTTAACTGCAGGAGACATTAACTGAGAAGGAATTGCAACTGTTATTTAATAGGGGGGGGGGGGAAACCTGCAGCAATTAATAGACCAGGACTGGTGAACTTGCAGACTAAGAGTCATATGCACTCTTGACCTAATTTAACATGAGTAAAGGTAACCAAGGAAGGAAGGAAGGAAGAAAGGAGGGTGGGAGGGAGTGGGGAAGGCAAAGTGGATAGAGTAAAGGGAGGAAGAGGTGGGAATAATTCTCTGTGAGCCATCGGTTCAGACCTCTGGCAATAGTGATCTTTCCCAGTGGCAGACCTTGGGGTCTCCAATTTCAGCAGCGTCCTTTGTGACGCCAAAATTTGGCGGCCTCTGTCTTTCACGCCCCATTCTAAATAATCATTGTAGTACTCCAAGGCTCTGCACCCAGTGCAACCAAACCAGTCGTGCTCCCCTACATCCGCCTCTGGCTTTTCCTGGTAACTCACCAAGCAGGGAGGAATAAAGAGCAGGGCAGGGGGTAGGATATCACAGAGAGAGACAGGGGGGATGGCCCTGCCCACCTTGGGCTCTCAACCCATGCATTGATGCCTCCAGCCTTGTTTTCTGTTGTCATGTGGCCCTTAACAGAATACTTATAATGGAATGTGGCCCAGAAAAGAAATCCCGCCTCTATTCTTGAATAGACACTAGATGAGGGACTCTATCAGACTGGGAGAAACACACACTTGGTGTAGATGGAGCAAGAGCCTAAAATATAAGACAGTTTCATAAGCTCATATAAAGAGATGCTGCCTTCAGACCTGTACATGATCTCTAAGTTACTGTGAGTTGGAAAATTATTAAATTCTTCTTAACCATAAAATAAAGTGTGGTTTCTGCCTAAATATGTAAACTACTATGATAGGGGTTTTCATATATAAGCTGTGGAACTCTCTGACCATTGGCCATGCTGGCTGGGATAGATGGGAGCTTAACAACATCTGGAGGGCCACAGGTTAGCCACTCTTGTTATAAGAAATAGACAGCCCTGGTAGCATAATGCTTAGAATGATACCTAAAGTACAAAAAAGTAATTTATTATAGCTGTATTACAAGAAACCAAGTAAATTGCTTTTCACTTCTTCAGTATCTTTGTATTATTTCCTTTTAACTGAAAGGCAAATGAAACAAAAATGCAAGGCTTGCGGCCTTACGATAATGTTAGTGTCTGATTGATCGTCATCAGTATATGACTACAACTTTGGCTGAGATTCTAGGCTTAAATTATCTTGGCATTTCTCAGTGATAATAGGAAATGTTTCCTGTTAGGTTATATAATGCTTCAGAGGCTATTCTAGGTCCACCCATATATCTTCTTTTCATTCTTTCTTTAAAAACCAAAAGCAGATGCAAATCTTGAGCAGAGGGACAATGATGGTGGATAGGGAAAATGGCTGCACAGTCCTTTCACATACAACTGGTCTTTCTCCTTGCTAAACATTGCCCCCAGAGACTACATTTCCATCTGCAGGAGAAGATATGGATACTCAAGTCTCTTCTCTGCAAGGTGGAAAGCAGCTTAGGGGAGAATAATGGCCAGGAGAAAAGGGAGAAGCAGCTTCATCCTCTCCTGCACTGGTTCTCTGCTTAGAAGCCTCTGCAAATGCTTCAGTGTTTCTTTTTTAAAGGCATGCAACTTAACCTCACATGTAATTTGGTTCTATAGTCTACTTTTTGTGTCTCTTTGTAAAAATATTGATACTGTTTGTTCTCAAGCCAGCCTGGAATTGCTTACTTCTGCATGGCAAATAATTAAGGCATGAGTAGAAATCCACTTGTGCAAATTTTGATTCAGTCTGATGACATATGGCTATTGTTGAAAGAGTAAAGGCTAAAAAGCTTCCTGGTGCCTTGGTGTCTGTTACAGGAAGTAAACACAGGATACAGTCTGCTTGTGCAAAGCAACCTATAATATTTCCTAGTTCTTCCAGGAAAGTTGGACGTAACAGGCCACTTCCACCACATATGCTAATATGTTCCTCTTTCCCTGACATGTTGCCAACATTTGTCAGTCATATTTTTGTCTATATATTTCAAAGTGTTGTAGACCAGTGTGCCAGTAATTTGCATGAAATTTCTTTTATACTAGAATTAATGAATACTTCCATACTTACTTTCTAATTTTTTTATCCCAGGATATTTTGCTTCTTCCACCCCTAAATTAGGGTGCCATGCTCCAAGTAATGTCTGTCAAATGTTAGCCATTAAAATTCTGTAAGCCTGTATGACCAAACTTTTACTGATTGTAATTATAGTGAATTATTCGCTCAAAATCGGCGAACTTTTTGGTCACTTGTTTTGTATACTTAAGCTGCCAGAGATCACCTCCTCTTTCAAGGTGGTTTATCTGATGTAACTGAAACTGCCCCCAGTGATGAGTTTTTCATCTTATTAGGAATCATTTTCCATTTAACATATATTAGAGAAAGTAAGCTTTTCTGATTGCTGCATGATGGTGTTGGGGCAAGTATAGAAAGTAATTCTGCCTGCAGCAGCTCTTCCCATTCATCCTTTGAACTCAATATAATCAGACTGTCTAATATGGCCAACCCTGTCTGCCTTCTCCCACCACAACTTTGTTTTCATAGCTAAGCTTTTAGCTCAACATGGCAGTTTAAGTAAGGTTGTGCTTTTTTAAAAGGAAGGTTGTGGTGAGCACTGGATCATCCCATATAACAGTGTCTGTTTGATTTTATTTTGCAATTCAAAAAGATATTCAAGGGTGGCCAAAATATAGATCTATTTTACCAGCAAAACCCAGGAATTTATGCTGAGAGGTCAATGGACTTTTGCTGGTGTAAAAATGCAGGCTGTGATGAAAATTAAACCCATTAATTTGGTTAATATGAGCTCTCTCACAGCAACAGTTGTATAGAGCATATGCTCCTAGATGCTCATGTTTGAAATGATGATTCACCGTTAATCGTTATGAGAAATAGCTTACCACTTCATAAACTCTAGGAAAGACTGTTTTCTTTTTCAAACATTTAAATTACTCAGCCATTTTATGCATTAAACCCAATTATAACTAATAGTATTTCAGAGAATTTAAAAAGCCATTTCTTGCACGATAAGTACTTAGCACATTTTATCACATGGCAGTGGGACCCACTCTGTACCACAGCATCTAAAAATAAATGTTGAATTGAAATTCAGCAAGACTGTTAGATTGCAATCATGTGCATGCTTGGTTGAAGTAAATGGGACTTTCAGGTGATCATGGATAGGATCAGACTGCACATTAGATGTGCAGATATTCCTTACACTGAAAATACCTTAAAGGCATGGTGAACAGCAATATATTGCAATAGATATGGTGAATTAAACTATTGGATTTGTTGTTGTTGTTTAGTCGTTTAGTCGTGTCCGACTCTTCGTGACCCCATGGACCAGAGCACGCCAGGCAGTCCTGTCTTCCACTGCCTCCCGCAGTTTGGTCAGACTCATGTTGGTAGTTTCAAGAACACTGTCCAACTATCTCGTCCCTTGTCATCCCCTTCTATTGGATAGTCATGCCATTTCTAATTTTAGACATAAATGCACATGGAGTTTGAGCATGACATTAAACCAGGCATAGGCAAACTCGGCCCTCCAGATGTTTTGGGACAACTCCCACCATCCCTAGCTAACAGGACCAGTGGTCAGGGATGATGGGAGTTGTAGTCCCAAAACATCTGGAGGGCCGAGTTTGCCTATGCCTGCATTAAACAGAGCAACCACTTTTCTGGAAACGTAAGTTTGGATCCTTACATAGTGATCCTGCCAGCAGAAGGGGAAAGGAGACCTTCATTGGATTTTCCCATATGTCTCCCCCCAAAAAACCATTCTGAAGTGTTCTGAGATCCTCTAGACCAGTATGACCAGTATGAGAGACAAAAAAGAGCTGCAGCGGGAATTGACAAAAATGGTATTCCCCATTTCTGCCAGCAGGATCCTCCATAAAGTCAGTCAGAAATTTGTATGACAAATTTATTAGATTAATTTCAGTTACAGGTAGGTAGCCGTGTTGGTCTGCCATAGTCAAAACAAAATAAAAAATAAAAAATTCCTTCCAGTAGCACCTTAGAGACCAACTAAGTTTGTTCTTGGTATGAGCTTTCGTGTGCATGCACACTTCTTCAGATAGTAAAGGTGATGGGTCCTATTTTTGAATATAAAAAACTTGACAAGACAACCCAGATGGCTGCATAATTTCATTAATGTTGCAGACTCATTAATACCATATTTTAACCAGTGTGTAATTTTACCGATCTGCATGACAATGGCTAATACAAGCATGTTCCTAGTCATG
This sequence comes from Darevskia mixta, assembly GCA_034641385.1. Lineage (NCBI taxonomy): Eukaryota > Metazoa > Chordata > Lepidosauria > Squamata > Lacertidae > Darevskia > Darevskia mixta. Next base: position 6,858,173 of record JAWWNH010000054.1, on the reverse strand, counting down.
CAAATTAAATGCAATGCTCTCAGAAGCACTTTCCCTGCTTACTCCATCATCATCATTAATCTAATAAAAAATAAAAAAAATCCTTCCAGTAGCACCTTAGAGACCAACTAAGTTTTTTCTTGGTATGAGCTTTCGTGTGCATGCACACTTCTTCAGATACACTGAAACAGAAGTCACCAGACCCTTATATATATATGAGGAAGGAATTTTTTTTTATTTTTTATTTTGTTTTCACTACGGCAGACCAACACGGCTACCTACCTGTAACTGTAATACCACAGGCAGTGATGTCTGAATTGTCCCCAAGACCATTGAATTAAAGTTGTCAGCGACTCAGATTTGCCAAGTAAAGTCATACTTATCAATAGCTCCTCTTGTTAGATATTCAAAGTTCAAGTGCTTGTTTGCTTTAGTTAAGTGCTCTGAAGTGCTTCAAAAGGCATTGGCCCTATTATATAAACAAATAGAGAAACTGTTAATTGCTGCTGCCTGTTTAGAGTGACTTGCCTAATATGGATTGCTTAGTGGAGGTCTGCAGTACGTTAGCAGTAGTCTTGGGGAACCATAGCTTTAAAAATTCTTCAAGTAATGAAGCTAGCTTGTAGCCCAGGGATAAAACACTGGAGAAGACTGGAAAAAGAAATACAATAAATACTTTTATGCCATTCCTGTTAATTGTTTTTATTTATTATTTCTTTATCCCACATTGTCTAAGGCTGATTCACATAGGCCATTTTCTTTTTCATGTAAATGGTTTTGACTACTTCTTCATATACATTCACACGGACAACACAGTATGTGAATTGGCTGTTCATTAATGAAGCTGAAGACAGTTTCCAAGATGGTGGTGACACTTTTTTCAAGTACCTGAAATCATATAAATTGCTGCTGGCTTTATCTGTGATCCCCCCCCCCCCTTGTTATGTTGCCTGTGTGACAGTTTCCCTGGCTACATGCACAGAGACACAAATATGTTGTGTGACCCGCTTCTAATATTTCATGCAATATTCTTGCCCAACCTGCTGGTGTTCATTACTTGTACTCTTAAGACCAGGGGTAGGCAACCTAAGGCCTGGGGGCCAGATGCAGCCCAATTGCCTTCTCAATCCGGCCCGCGGAAGGTTCGGGAATCAGTGTGTTTTTACATGAGTAGAATGTGTCCTTTTATTTAAAATGCATCTCTGGGTTATTTGTAGGGCCTGCCTGATGTTTTTACATGAGTAGAATGTGTGCTTTTATTTAAAATGCATCTCTGGGTTATTTGTGGGACATAGGAATTCGTTCATTCCCCCCCCCCTTCAAAATATAGTCCGGCCCACCACATGGTCTGAGGGACGGTGGACCGGCCCATGGCTGGAAAAGGTTGCTGACCCCTGCTTAAGACCATCATCTCTGCAAGTTAGAACACAATGGAGATATGAACTGTTAACACTACATAGAATTTGATCACTCAACACATTTTTGTATCTGTGTGGACAAGCCTGACCATCTTCAGGTAAAATTACATATGAACTGGTCTAGGAGGCTATGATGCTTTAGGATATTAGTCTTGTTGATTCAAGAGGTATCTTCCAGTTCTGGAAATCTATTATGTATAAGTGTACAAAACAAGCATATTGCTCATTCTTTCCTGCGAGATCAGTGGATATTTTTGTAGCCGATTTTTCTCATGCACGTTATGAGTAATTTTGATTGAAGTCAACACAGCTGAACCTTAAGGTGAATGCACTTGGGCTCCTACAAGGATTTTATTATCAGAAGATTTGAGGTCTGATGAACAGCTTATAAGGATCTTTGCTATTTCCTTTTACAGTGTCAGTCGTGGTATTTGGAGCAGCTTGAAAAATCAAGTTTCATAAGGTCTGATGGTAAAGTACTCCATCAGAGATTATGCTGATTCAAATAGAGTGAGAAAGTGTGTTAGCCATGGAGCAAAAATACATACCAAATCGGCAGCAAAACCATTATGAATGGCAAGAACTGTGAGTGTAAGGAGTTAACCTCAGCCCTTACAGCCAGAATTAGATAATTTGGCATCCATTCCTGGATGAGATCAGTTATTGGAAACCTGATATGCATATGGTTTTCTTTTATGTGATTCAAATACTGCATGCAAGTCCCAGAATGGAGTTGCAAGACAATAAATTAGCCCTATAGCTAATCTAAACGCCATTTCTAAAAAAAGAAGCATGACGAATCTTATAAATAGTTAGACATTACTTAGCTTGAAACTACTTTTGTCAAATCTGATCAGTGCCAAAAAGTCACCTTTCTAAACATTAGCTGGGGGATTAATCAGGAATGACAAAAATGTACTTTCGTCACAGGAAACAGAGTAATCCTTTAAAATTCAGTAGAAGAAGCTGAATGGTTCCAAGGCCTTTGATTGCCCCCAAGCAGCTGCATTACATATTTCATGAGGTGGGTGGACCCAGGGTCCCTTGCAGTCATCGTCAGCATCAGCAGATGTGATAGTTCTCTAGCACCAGAATTCTTACAGCACATGCAGGTTCATGGCTTCCAAGTGGATAAAGTTGTCCAGCATCAGTGGCGACCTCAGGATGCTGCTATCCACTCAACAGCCATACACCTACATGTTCATCCACTGGGCGCCTGCTTCAATTTTGTAAAGCCCTACAATGACAGTGTTGGATCTCCTCCACCATTCAGTAGCACTTAGCAGTGACCTTTGGAATTTGAAAGCAAACCACTGCACAAACCACCACTGCCGGGGTTATCGCCAAGCATGCAGGCCATAACTCTGGAATGTTAGCTTCTGTCCTAGTGCAGGGGCCTTCCTGTCCATAGACCAAGAGAGACTCTAGTATGAACTGTGGTAGCAAGAAGCTTCCCTTTAGCCCAAGATTTGATGACTTTATGTTTTCTTGAAAAAGTATTACTACTTTGTGCAAAGTGCTTTACATTTGTCACAGGAATCTTTGAGACGGGGAACAGATTCAAGTTTCTGCTTTGCCTGTTTTAACAGCAAAATATTAGATATCACTTCAGATCTGTATCCTAAACTCTTCAGCCTTACGACATTTCCTCCGTTTTAAGTTGGGTTTTTGGGAAGGGCTGCAAGTGGTTTTCCCCCTTCAGTATCTGTTGCTATGGACGGTAGATGGAAGATGGAGCTGGGAACTGGCATGCCCTGTGCAAGAGCTTCACCCTCTAAAACAAGAATGGGGAACCTGCAGCCCTCCAGATGCTGTTGGATTAACATCCCAATCAGCTCCAGCAAATGTTGCCAGTGGTCAGGGATTATGTAAATTGTAGTCCAACAACTTCTGGAGAACTACAAGTTCTCCATTCCTGCTCTAAAATGTTTTCAGCAACTGCTGAGGCCTCACCCAATGACAAAGAATGATTTGATCGTTGCCACTACCTGTTTGTGAGTTGTAAAAGTCCACACACTATTCCAAACAGTTTCTAACATTTTGGGGGGGTTGGTTGGTTACCAGTTGATTCCAACAAGTTTCCTAAATGTTTGCTGAATTTATGTGAGCTGAGCAGGCCATTAGTTCCCTGGTACTGAATGCACTTCTAGTTGACTGCAGAGACCACTAAACACTGATAGATTGTAATTCATTTTGAGAATTAGACAGTGCAGTATGTATCTTTTGAAAATTGAATGAGGAAGACTAGTATGAGGGCCTCTCTGTCATTCCTCATTTCAGGTCCATAGCAACTGTATTTTTTATGCCACACTAAATATCACTTTCTTTGCTGTGTTTACATCCACTGGCATTTGCTGTGTTAGCATTATTAGCATATGCATCTGAGTTTTCTCAGCCATTCTTCAGTAGGTCACTATCCCTTCTCTAAAAATATATATCGAAAATCACATGTATCTGGAAAGATATGCATGATCTTAAAGATCTAATACCAAATACATTTCCCTTCCAATTTATTTGCAAAAAAAAGGTGAATGTAAAATTTAAAGCATCGCACATTGCTTAGGCTTCCTAATAATTTGGGAAAATAAGGAAGTGCAATATCTCCTTTCCAAAAAATAAAACAAAATAAGTCTTTTAAAATTTTGTATGAATAAAGACATTTCTTTTAACACTTTTGTTGTTTTAAAAAGCTATTTTTTATCTGAGGTGTGAGAAGATGTGCTAACCTTGTCATCGTGAGTGCAGCAGAGCAGAAATGATAACTGTATATACATTTTTATTTTATTTTTTTACAAAAATCGAGTGCGATTGTGTGTGAGAGGAGAGAGAAGGGTAAGGGGGAGGGATGGAGAGAGGAAGAGAGACAACTTATTTAAATCCTGAATACAGTCAGACCTCATATGCATTGTTAAAAAAAAGCCCTAAAGAATTGCATATGGATTAGGGGGATGAATATTCTATTATTTCAGGCTGTTCTGCTGATCTTCTTATTGTGACTTTGCGCTTCAGAAATCTGCCAGGAATTTGGCTTTGCCGTACTAGGCAGTAATTTTAAATGTGTATCAAGCACTTGATAGTGTATGATTTGCGTGCTGTTGCATTCCCATTTCCTAAATTTTCCACCAATTTATTACTTTTTTCATACTGTTTTAATATTTCAGGATGATGAATATATACAGCATCATTAAAGGTAAATAAAAAATGCATGAAATTAAAAAATGGAATATTAGATGTTTCTTTTCTGTAATCCCTAGGTCCAATAGAAATGAAATGTCTCTGTTCTGTCAAGTAATCCCTAAACATGATTATGGACGTTGTAGTTTCCACATAGCCCACGTAATATTTGTATCATATAAGCCTATTTATGTAAGGTTTGAGTAAAAATTGTTATTAGAAGACCCATAAACCTATTTTACAATTCAGAAAGATATGCTTGCCTCTTAATCTCTCAACTTTTATTATTTTCCTGGAGCTGACAGCAATGTGTCTTTAATTAATTTTTCAGAACGTTGTTACATCATCTTTTGGGTGCTTTCAGGATGATTTAGTTATCTAGTTTGAAATGTCTTTTTTAAGATGCAGGATTTAAGCCAAGCAGCTCACCCAGTTGTGTTGTTTCTCCTTAAATCTAAGCTGGTGGGACACACAGCTTTTTATGGGTATTTCCCTATCCCCCACCCCAAAGCCAGTTTTAAACTCAAATGTGGTATGGGAGAAACACAGATTTTCTACCACTCCAATTTTAGGATAAAATATCGAGGGAATCGACAAAGAGTCTTGTAGCACCTTTAAAGAAGAACATATTTATTATGTGGTATAAGTTTTTGTGGCATATAATCTGCTTTATCATATGCTTCTAGTTCAAAAAAGCTTGTGCCATAATTAATGTGTTACTCTCTTAAATTCTACAAGACCTTTGTGGTTTTTTGCTGCAACACAGTTACCAATCTGGGGAGGGAGGGGATGGGATCTAGATTTTGATATTGCAGGCCTTTTGATATTGATTCATTGGAAAACAGGACAGAGACATTTGAAACATGCTTTTGATATGGTGAGCTGGTTGAGTGAACTTATTTATTTATTCCAACTATTTACATACCGCTTAACACCATAGTCTTTAAGGTTACAATAAAATGACTTAAGACACACTAAGGATAAAATCAATTAAAATTAACCATAAAATCAGGAGGGGAAATACTGAAAAATGCCTGCTTAAATAAAAAAGATATTCACTAAATGATGGATGTTCAACTGGGCCCGTCCTTATCTCAGCTGGGAGGGATTTCCATAGAACTGGACTCAAAATTCTGGAAGCACAGCTTCTGGTAGATATGAGCTTCTGTTATAGATGGGAAAGCTATACTGTATATGAGAAGAACTGTCAGTAACTCAATGGTTTCTGGGCAAATCAAAGGTTGCTTCCACACTTGCTGATTTCGCTGGAATTGCTATCCTTTGTGCACTCCATTTTTAAAGATCCAGACATTGTGATTATCAGCCCATTGCATTTCAGTGTTGTACTCCCCCCACCCCAACCTTGTTGGTGTTGATTTTTCTTCTTCTTGTAATTCTAGTGTGGATAGTCAAACTGCTGTTAAGGCTTTTAAGGGTTCCTTTGCCTTTAAATAATTAAGCACTCCTGTTAGAAGATTCAGCCTCCTTTATTGGTGTGGGTGGTGAATAACTAATAAATAGCCTATATGGTGCTTTTTGGATAGCCAATTAATTGCCCCAATGTCAGTTTCTATTCCTATGGGTGTTGATATGGGTGTATATGTGTGGTGTGGCTTTAATTAGCAACTTGATTTCTTCTTATTTTTTATTTTTTGCTAATTTGCTACTAAAAATGAAAAGATAAATGAGAGCAATTAATGATTAAAGCCTTCCCCCCACCTCACACCTGTGGGAATGAAAACTGACTCTGGGGCAATTAAGAGAACTAATTCATTACCAGTTGCTGCAGTATGTGTGTTCATCATTAAGCAATGAAACATGCACCTAAAAGGAGGAGAATTTCTAGGAGCCTTTCTTTTGGCCCTCCAGATGTTGCTGGATTCCAGATCCCATGACATCCAGCCAACATGGCCAATGATCAAGGATGATGGGAGTTATCATCCAACAACATCTGAAGGGCCAAAGCTTACCCATCCTTGATGTAAGCATTTATAGTATGTGAGCTATGGGGAAGGGCATTGCTGGATAATACTGTATATTTAGTGTAGTTTGTTGCTTTCCTGAATGATTCAAACACTTAAGGGCTATAGTTAGGAAGTAGTGAACTGCTATTATTAAGTTGATGTTCCATAACCATAAAAACAGATCCATTGAAAGGTGCCATCTCCCTCTTAAATATTAGTGTACACAAATTTAGGACATTTCTTTAACAGCAGATATCATGCTATATGGTGGAGTTAGAGAAAAGTGGACAGAGAAACGTTTTTCTCCCTCTCTCATTAAGCTATAGAATTTGCTTCTATGAGAGGCAGTGATGGTTTAAAAAGAGAATTAGACAAATTTATGGGGACTATCAGAGGTTATCAGAAGCAGTAGGAATTCTTATAATTACCAGTTTCTGGAGGGAAGAGCGCTGTTGCACTCAGGTCCTGCTTGTGTGCTTCTCATAGGCATCTGGTTGGCCACTGTGAGAGAAGGATATTGGAGTAGATGGGCCAATGGCCTGATCCAGCAGACTCTTTTTGTGTTCTTATGGAGTTCAGTTTGGGGAGCTGCTGAAGTGAATGTGAAACTCATAAATGGGCGTCAGGTTGCCACAAAGAATGAGAAGGCTCGATGCATGCTGTGCGCATGATGGCTCATCATCTGGAGGAGGCTGAGTGCTCTGGAGGAGCCGGCCACTGAAGCTGTGACATGCGACGCATTGTGTGTGTGATGTCACACATGCGCAAATGTGCGCCAGGGGCCCAGCACTCTTCCAGGAGGGTTGAAGACACCTTGGCCCCCTAGAGTTGGTGTACCTGGCTCTGGATGTGTAGCATATACATATTTCTGGATCCATTTCACTGTTTTGTTTGATAATCAGTGGCATTCAGTTGAAATGTTGTTTACTTATTCACTAAAAGAATAGTCTCCTTTTTAGTCTACCAAAATGTTTATTATAATGCTAACCCAAAGAGTATCTAAAGCTATGTGAAGAGCAATTTTCACTGAAGCAAGCAAACTGAAGTAAGTGCATCATGTGTACTTAATTTGTGCTAATTGATACTCTGATACAGATATGCTAGAGAAATGCTTTTTTAAACACCAAAAATGCTACTCTTGGAATGTGAAATAAACTGTAAGATTTGCACATAGGATCACAGACTGGATAAGAATGAATAGTGGGTGCACGCAGCATAAAAATCAGTGGCATTTTAGGCTGTGTCATCAAAGACTTGGGAACTTATAGTACCACACTAAATTATTGGAAGTTAAAATCAATAAAACATTAGGACAAAGCTTCCTAATTAGAAGATTGATTCAGCATTTTTTCAAACTGGTGACAAAAGTTGCTGAAACTTTAGTTCAGGGCAAACATCATCACATTCTTTTTTGTATGATAAAGACAATGGCTATGATAAGTCATTTTATCAATGTAATCTGTAAAATGCTATACATTCTGTTTCTTCTTTTCCCCTCATAACAATACTGTGGAACAGACAAGTCATACTCCCACTGATGAATGAGTTTTGATGCTATGAGGCAGAGCATGAAGTCCTAAGTGGATGTGAGTGGCCTGAGGCTGAAACCTTCTTGAAGTCCAGTGCTCTGACCTTTGTGTCAGAAAGGGATGTGCAAATCTCTCAATATCAGTTTCTCTCAGGTTCTCATTTTCCCAATCTTAAGTTCAGATCTTCACATTTCTACACCCATCTGGGATTTCTTTTATGAAAAATTATCAGCATTTTGTGTGAATTTCTCCTAATATACACATTATTTTATGCAGTTTTGCCCTATATACACATTTTTGCAAATCAATTTTCACTAGTATATGTATTTTTATGCACACTCTGAAACAAGAAAGTATTTTGTCCCTGTTTCATTTCCAGGAATTTCAAATTAATATTTATGGATATTATGTGAGTCAGAGCAGTGCCCCATATGCCCAATACATCAGCTGTGTGGCTGGTCTGGCAAAAGAGTATTTTCCCCAGCTGTCAAGGATTTAAAGCGGATGTGTTCTCTTTTGGTGGAGATTTACTTGATATTCTTTAGGTGGCATGTAAGACTGCTGTACCTGTTTGGCAGTTCGTTGTAGCGGGTTGAATCATTGTAGGGGGTTGAAGCATTGCTGATGCAGACCCCTAAAACGTGCTATAATTGAAGTTGCTCTGCTCTAAATAGCTTAAGAATACAAAACCCACCAATGCCACAACAATTATACAGGGCCTCCTGTCCCTTCTTACTAATCAGGGCACTGAAAGCTATGGTAGCATGCCATAGGATATTTCTTGACATGAGAGGGATCTGGTAGGGAACATGAGTGAAGAAGAAAACAAATACCTATGCTGATTGACTGAAACAAATGTTAGGATATCAGATTGCACCACAGTAGTCATTCCTTAATTCACCCAATCAAATCTGGCTATTTTGCTGAATTACACCAACTGAGCCAAATATCTGATCTATCACTAGCATCGAGACAAATAACAGTAATTCAGAAATAAATGAATTGTGTTGCACTGTTAAGTTCTGTGAAATGACTAAAGGAAGAAACAATGTTTTACAGGGAAAGCATGTGGGGAAGAGAGAATGGTGTGATAATATGTTTTCAGTTATCAAAAGGGTCCTATAATGAAAATAGGAGAGTATTTTCTAACGCCATTTGGAAAAGGCAAGTTCAGGAAGCTCTGAACACAGATCCATGAGCCAGCATCCAAGAAACAGAGCAATTAGTTCCTCATGGCTAAGGGGGCTTGTTGCCCGTGGTTCTCAACTGGCAGCAAACCACTTTTAAAATGGAGAGGACTTTTGTAAGCAGTTTGTGATGTAGTATAAGAGGAAAAATGTTGCCTTTTTATCATTCCTGTAGTAATTTCTCATGTACTAGGCCATTTTATTGTGTTTTATTCTTACAACAACCCCACACTTGTAATAGACCCTCATGAGCTGAAAGGGAGTTTGAACCCAGTACCTTTCATAGACACAGACTATTCTACTCTTGTCTAATATCTCTCCCCCACCCACAATCACTGCAATAATATAATAGGAGTTGGCACTATTATATTTTGCAGAAATCCCACTCTCAATCTTTCTGTAATGATTACTCAGTGGCTTGATGCTTGAGTTTATGAACATCAAGAGGCGTAACCACTCACAGCTGAGGCCAGGAGCCACTCTTCCAGGAACATAAGATCAATACTTGTTATCGAGTCTATGTTTATAGGGTGTGTTAAATGACCACAATTCTTGATGCTCATCCATGAATGGCATGTTTAAAACCTCACAATGCACTGGCGGGGGGGGGGGGGATGCAGTGGTAAGAATATTTTAAATGTTCAGTTTTTAATGGCTTATTTTCAGTCATTAGTATAGTTAGGCTATCTCAGGAAAATCAAGTATATTAATGGCGAAGTTGTTTTGTTTTCCTCTACAAAATTCTTCCACATAGTCACTGCTGTTGGAATTGTACATTGTTAGCATGGTGAACCCAGGAAAGGGCACATACAGAAGCTGTCTAGATGGGTAGCTGAATTTTACTCCAAGACTGGTGGTAGCAGGCTAATCTTTGAGGCTTCAGCCAAGGCTTCCGGTCAACTCTGCAGCTCCCAACACCTCACCTCTTCTCTGACCCCTACAATCCACTGCCAAAGGCAGCTGCCTCACTCTACCTAATGGGTAGGACCAGTCCAGATTGTAGGTATTGTAGATGGTTGAAATCTTGTGTCACTTGGGTGTAATCTACATTGAACTAAACATGACTTGCTTCTGAGTAATGCATAGAATTGTGTTGCATGAGGCTCCTCTAATGCTATGCTGGCCACTCATTGTTTTAGCTGCATTTGCAATAACCCAAGGAACTAGCTTTTTACGCATGTCCTAATAATAGAAAAGAATCATAGTTAGTTTACGCCACAGTGAACTCCCAGACTTGTCCCTGTTCTCTGGTTTTAATTATAAAGATTTGGATATACCCCCTCCCTGACACACAGACACATTACAATTTAAGAACGAAATGGAGAGCGGAAAGAGAAAAGGTTATTTCAAAATAATGATATTTTTCTTCTTAAATGAGCTAATTCTTTAGAGTACTTAAGAACATAGCACACTTAAATTCCCACAGTAATTAAGATGGAAGAATTAGATATGAAGATTACGCAATAGCTGCTCCTCATGATACTTTCATTGCTTTCAGTTTTATGGTAAGTAATATCATTGTTGCAAAGTTTCCAAATTGCTTTTAACACAAATCCACAGAAATGAAATCTTCTCCTAGTTATGAAAATGAAGTAATGTCTTGAGACACTAGTATATTACTTCAGATTTATAGTGATAATGAGCCAAAATCTACTTTCCGTTACATTGCTGTAAATAGTGAGTGGCTTAATTGAAATTGAACTGTGATGAAACTCTGGCAGACTTGGAGGTGCAAGGTCCGGATTTAAAGTGCCATAGGGCAAAAGGGGCTGATGCGCAATGCAGCAGTCTGGGTCCCCACGGAGGTGGCACATTGCAAGGAATCAAGGTAGTGCAGTGACCAAAACAGGCTTAGATGGGTCAATACACAACTTTGTTAATCAATAATTCCTTTTTAGAGGTTTTACTGATTTTACCTGTGTTTTATTTATACTTACTTCATTTACACTTATGCAACTTGACTAGTAAATCACTTAAACTACTCTTAAATTAGTTGAAAATGTATTAAATATATTAAACGGAAGCTATTTTTTTATTAAATCTACTGCTTCCTTACATTTTAAGGCCCTCCACTGTCGCAGGGAGCCTGGTCAAGGCCCTTGGCTGCTGTGGGGAAGTGTGGCACACCCTCCTCTGCCATGGGGAGGCACGCCGAGGCCCTCTGCCGCTGCAGATATATATCGTGATATATTGTGATGTTGAAAACCAGACATTGCCCAGCCCAACTCATGAGCACTTTCAGTTTTACATTTCCAAAATCTAAATGTTTCCCATCCATACTAGCGAGTGCTTGATGGGACTTGATTTATCCCATTCCAAAATTAGTACTTGTCTACCTGAGATCAGTTGTGGGCATGTGCATGGGTATTTGTTTACCTGTGCAAACGGACTTGGTTTTTTTTTAATGTAATACAAGATTTGCATAAAAGAGCAATCAACAACAACAACAACAACAACAACAACAACGTGTGCCAAAGGATAAATGGACATAAATAGACAGAGAAATCAGTAGGAGAACACTTCAGTCTCCCAGGACATTCTATACAAGATCTCAAAGTAGCTGTCTTATTGCAAAGGAATTTCAGAAATAACCTGGAAAGAGAAGTTGCTGACTTGCAATTCATTACCAAACTTAAAACCATGGAGAGACCTGGTCTGAATAAAGACATTGGATTCTTATCTCATTAAACATGGCAAAGCTATTTTTAACCTTCTCACCCCTTGCTTTTTCCTGTAAGACTAATTGCAGTCGTTAACAGTCCTCAACAGGTTTACCACAGCTAGCGGTATCAGCCTATCACACATTCCCACCACCCTTCTGAGTAATACCCCTCCCACCCTCTCACTATATATAAGAGTCTGGTGACTTCTGTTTCAGTGTATCTGAAGAAGTGTGCATGCACACGAAAGCTCATACCAAGAAAAAACTTAGTTGGTCTCTTTTTATTATTATTATTTTTGTTTTGTTTTGTATAAGTCAACTGAAAAGTAACAGTAGATTGGGCTGTCTCTTCATTTCCTTAATCCAATTAAAATAGCCTTTAATTGAGGGAATTTTCCTCAATAGTAGCCTTTCTTGCCACCTATTCCTTTTACTGTAAAGGAATTATGGTGGGTTCTGAACTCTCCATAGCCAACTGTTTTGTCTGCCATTCATGGTCTTGACATATGGGAAGTAATTCCATCATCATAAAGACTTATTCTCCTTCCCCCAAACTTTCACCAAATCTTCCCCAGACAGAACACCCCTATACTATATCTGTTAAATCATCCTAAGAAATTAAATGGGCAATGGCTCATTTTCACTAGAGTTCTTTTTTTTACATGAAGGAGGTGTTGCTCTTAATAAAAAAAGAAAGCAAAAAAATCCTATGTTCTCCTTCTAGGTGGCTATATTTTGGATTGCAGCTACACCTGGAGAGGCTTTAAATACTTTCCTGCTTAATAACAAACAAATAAGTAAGCAGCACATCTGTTTTGATGGTTCCCAAATAATGTGATATTTAAATGAAATGCTGTTTTGCTGCAGCACGACTCTTTGAATTTTGAACATTTTTATTCCATATCTCATAATAATATGAGAAATGTTATTTACATCTTTGTCATTTTTTCTTTTACTGCCATTTTAGAAGACTTGTTTTTGAACATATTCAAATTCATTTTTGCCACCATCAAATTTAGAATAGAAGTCCTCCTTTCAGCTTATCTTTGTTAAACACCTGCAAAAATCAATGGCATTTCGTTTGCTTAAAAAGGCTGTCTTCCTTTTAGGAATACCATAAACGTTGCAGAGTTTATTATATGTTATTGTTTTTGTTAGTGTTGATGGCCACTGACTAGATGAGCTATACAGGTAGGTTACACTTTCTTACTTGCACATTAAAATGCAAATCATCAGCTAATTTTTTTTAAAAAAACAGTTTTACTGGTCCTGGTTCATTTTAAAGTGTTTTATAATTAAACATTAGGAATTAATCATTTCCTACAAAACAGATGGGCAACCTGTGGCCCACATGCAGCCCCCAACCTCATTTCATGTGATGCCTTCTGAAGCTGCCCTTTTCTTCTAGTCCATCTGAGTTCCTTCCTCGCTGTTCATTTTTCCTTATATCTCCTGGCGTTCACAAGTGTTTTCCCACTCTTTCTATGTAGTTTCAGAATAATTGGAAGAGACAGTATTTGATATTAAAAAATGATTAAAAGAAACTTTTTCCTGTTGTATGGTTTAGGGAAAAGAAGGTTTCTCCTAGTTCTTTGGTAGACTTCCATTATATATGCATATGTGTAGCATAATAATGTCAAAATGGAATTACAGGTAAGTCATATCTTATGTGCATTTAACTTGCATGATTTCAACTGTTCATTGTGGGTTGGCAGCCAGTTGAAATTGAACAAATTAAACACAGAGAAGTGGAAAGCTTAAAAAGTTCTTTTGAACAGGGTATTTTTTTGCTCCTGCAAGATCCTCACACAGCCTGGTAAGCAAGGCAAAGAGCTTAAAAGCCTCGGCTCACCATGGTTGAAAGACTTATGCCAGCTGAGCAACCCAAGATCTGCATATTCCAGACTCACACATTCCATAAATACACTTCTAGTCTGGATCCAACCAATACATTTTGATAGATAATAATGCCTAGCTTTTATATAATATTTCAGTGTTCATGACACTTCACCTTACATTAGAAATCCTTGTAACACATCTTTTTAATATTATTGTTCCCCTATTACAAATGGGAGACATGAGAGACAGGGTCTTAGTTGAAGAGAGTCAAACTGGGTCCTTTACATTTCAAAGGTTATATTCTAAGTCATTACGGAAAAGTCTTAGGAGCAGATAGGGGTGTGAGAAGTTAATACGCAAATAATTAAAATGATATATTGACATTTTTGTGCGATGAACGTATTTCTGAAGAAGTCTCTTGAACATCTAGAAAAGAAAGAAATAATCTGATGAAGTTGCAGTAAACCTCTGCTGCTGCTGCTGCTGCTGCTGCTGCTGCTGCTACAACTACTCTGATAAGATTGTAAGAGTTGCCAATATCAGTATTCAGTCTTTTAGTGTGTCACAGTGCTTTCATGTGAACTGAACTGAACTGTCTCTTCACACTCCCTCCCTCCCTCCCACCCTCTCTCCTGTTCTCATTCCCTGCACTCATCACATTGAAGTTAGGGAAAAGAAAAAAGATTTGAGGATCGCCCAATTTGTTCTGACATAAAGAGATGTTTAGCTCTGTGAAAGGTGGTGGAGGCGGTGTGCCTGACTGACATTTCAACCGAGTGTCTGCTGGGATTGCTCACTTCTTGTCCCATCATATTCCCTCTGTGTCCTGCGTGAGTGCTCTTGTCTAATCTTCACAGTGAGAACACCAACACTCCCTTGGGCTTTGGTGCTCAACACCTTGTTAGACAGGGCTTACCGTACTATAGCTCTGGGTTTAGCACTTGTTTTTGCTTTAACATTTCAAGTTTGCTTAAAAGCCCAAATAAAGGATTTTTCATGGCATTCTCTGCAAACAATGCTGTTTATCACTTTGTTCTTTTTCTCACAATAGATGGCTTGGGGATAGCATCAAATAATACAAAGAAAGAAAGAAAGAAAGAAAGAAAGAAAGAAAGAAAGAAAGAAGTAGAGAGATGCAAGATGAGAACAAATATTTGTTTTGGGTTTGATCAGAACATCTTTGATAAGCTGGGCTAGGAAAACATGTCCTTTAAAGGAGCTTCATAAGGATAGTTAAAACACAAGTGCGCATTTTCATTATATACTTATTTGTATACTTAATTATTCCATTCCTGGCCCCTGCGCACGTCAACAGAGCATGCATAAGTGCAACTTGCCCTGTTCTGCCCCGGTTCTGCCCTCTTCCAGGTCCAAAAGGACCTGCACGTTCACGATCCCGTGTCAATTGGATGCACCTTCAATGGTCTCTGCCTGTATGCCATGTCCTCTTACAACCCATTAAGTTAGCAAGTGAAGTTACAAAGTATTAAAAAGCTAAAGGCTCCAGTCCAATGCACACCTCACCTCAGACTTCAGATGGTGACCCATATAATTATGAGCTCTTTTGCTGGAGTGGGGGGAACCCTCCAATTGGAATAATTCTAGGCTAGCATTTTCCATAATGTACTAGCTTTTGATGTGCAGGGACTGTAAACTACCCTGTGATCTTTGGATGAAGGGCAGTCTATAGATATAAATATAAGTAAACAATAGTGTTCTCGAAGCTACTAACATGAGTTTGGCCAAACTGCGAGAGGCAGTGAAGGATAGGCGTGCCTGGCGTGCTCTGGTCCATGGGGTCACGAAGAGTCGGACACGACTGAACGACTGAACAACAAACAATAGGAAACCTATGGATAATTGGGCCAACCAGTCCCCTCTGTTTGGCCTGTGGTGCCATTTAGAGCCAGCCGGCCACGACCTCTTGCCAATCACCTGATGTCATGTGAAAAGCGATCCCATTAAGTATCCTATGTAATATGACAGCAGGCGTGGGGCACTTAAAGGGATCTTTTATATCTGACCTAAACGCCACAGCGCTAAGATTGGAGTTAAATTCTCTTCGAGAGGAAAAGTTAGCAGAGTGATCTCTTATCTCTTTCTTTAGATTGAAGATAAGCTCTCTGACTTGACAGTAAAAGGCAGTATTTCTCTGCAACCCCTCACTCCTGAGCTGGTGCAATTGCTAGCATAGCTGCCAATGAATGATAGAAAAGAGTCACTTCTTTAAAAAAAAAAAAGTTATTGAATGCATTATGAACCCAAACCAGTACATATTTTTCAAACATTCAGGCAAAGTAAGTAGCTAGTGTCATGGACTGGTTGGACATCATAGGTGCCAACTTGAATAAAATATTGTAGGAGCCCAGGTAAGCCCCTCCCTGCACAATCGATCACATGACACAGTGCACACACACCCTTGGAATGTCAATGTCCATCAACTTTGTGGGGGCCCAGCCCCCTCAAATATTTTATTGTGGGGGCCAAAGCCCCCACAGCGCTTAAGAGTTGGCTCCTAGGTTGGACACAGAGGAATGGCGGGAGGAACCAGCTGGGAAACCACCACGGAAAGAAGGCTCAGAGTCCAGGGAGTGGTAGTGGGACAATGACAAGTGGTCAGAGGGAGAAGACGTAGAAGACTGGGAAGAGTTGATGGAAACTGAAGAGGTAACTGGGCTTAGTGAGCTGGGAGAGTCTGTGGCTGAGAGAAGTCCAGAATCAGAGGCAGAAGCCAAAGCAGGCAAGTGGGAGGAGAGAGGCCAAGAGGCAGAGATAAGTCAGGCTTGTGAAGAATCATGGGTGTCTCCTCTTTGTACCGTGGCAGGCTCCTCTCCCACCTGTTTCCAGAACCAGAAGAGGGCTGAAATTGGCAGAGCAGCGAGAGGCTGCATGCAGGTGAAGTCTGATTGCTTGGGGGGGGGACCCTGGAGAGGAGGGGACTTAGATAACTGGGGGAGGAGGGGGGCTTTCAGCCTTGGCAACTGATGCATGGGGTAAGACCTACCAGGGATGAGCTGCTGTGCTCATTAGGCCTGATACTTAGCCAAGACTGTGAAAATTGTGTTTTTGCTTAAAAAGTGTTAACTCCAACTTTGAACAGTGCGATTTACTTGCTATGTGACAGCTAGTGTCAGAATTCAAGGGGCACTACCTCAAGCCCAGGAGAATGCATGCTCCTTTCATCATGGTTCTGGCCTCATGCATTCTTTTGCACAGGGAATGCTTCCCATCATGTCCTTTCTTGCTATGGAGAAAAATAATTCAGATGGCCCTGCCTGGCACAACTAATCCAGAAATGTGTTGTACCAGTAACACAGTACATGGATGTTCGTGTTTCTTTTGACTTCTTACATTCCTTTGCATATTCACATTTCGAATACTCAATTGATAGCAATTTGCATATCTCTGGAGACTGAGCTATTTGTGACTTGCCTAGTAAGCAATTACTAATACTGAAAACATTTCTTTAAAAACCAACCCATAGGAAACCCTCTCTATAGGAATCAACAGCTAAAGCAATATACAACTTGTGTATTGATTTCCTTTTTGGAAATCTATTTTGTAATAAAAACAAAAATAAGTAAAAAGCTATTGATAAGTGGCAGTATTAGAAAGCTATAATGAGCTTACTGCCTCCAAGAAGCTCTGTTCTCACATTTAGCATTCTCTGGAAATTGAAAATCAATGGGAATACTGCATTTTCTGTAATTGTTAGATCCATATGGAAGAACATTTCATATCTGAAGACTTTCCATAAAGGATGTCAGGCCAGTTGTGGTGGCAAAAGATAGACCCAGGGACATGAACATACTTAAGTGCATGCTTAATTTTGCCGACAATAATAATCTCACTGAATACAAGCATCTCTCATCATAGCTACAAGAAGAGATATAACATAAAAATCATAACACAAATATTTATACAATAAGTTTTGTATTAAGTCAGCTTTGCTTAAATTTATTATTTAGCTGAATGTAATTTTCTCAAATTTGAGGTAACATTGATTATCTGTAATATATAATATATGCTATGATTTGTTTAATTTAATGTCCGTATGTTAAACAGTTTTTCATGGAATATAAAAATTGACATTTCAGAGAGTGTAATGGCATAATGAAATGTAAACTGAAAACAGGAATGAGTTAATTAGACTAATGATCCCTTGACTCCTTTATTATCTGGCTCTTTAGAAATTGGGATTAACTTTGTTTTCTCTGCTGAATAAAGACAGGAAGGATGATATTGATTCTAGTAAATGACAGCAGCAGAAGAAATTAGTGTTTTCATGTTAGTTTTAGGTTTCAAAATTCACAATAAAAATGTAAGGTATTTCCAGATGACAAGGGGGGTGGGGAATACTATCTACTATCAATAGCCCAAATCTAGTAGGTATCTTCATCTCAATTCATGGAAAGGGGTGTTGCTGCGTGGGGCATGGGGTAACTTTCATGTAGAAAATATCTACTGCTATTTCTTTTTAAAAGAGGGCTCCTATATAGGAAAAGAAGAATAAAACTGTGTCTGGCTCTTTAAAAAATCTCCCCCAAAATAGCTTTTTACAAAATAATGGACATTGCTGCAGGATGTTAGGGACAGGCTGGTCACTAAGGAGTGGTGGCTGGATACTGATGAGTATCCAGTGGGCACTGGGAGAAGAAGGGTTGGGGACTAACTTGGAAGAAGGGATCAGTGATCTAGGTGAGCATGTAACAGCCAGGAGACGAAAGTCAGGGACAGGAGAAGCTTCAGGATTGGAGAGTGAAGAGCAAGTGCAGGAGGAGGGAGAGCTAGGTCAGGCTGGCGTAGAGTCAAGGGTTTCTACACCTCGTCCTCCTGCTCCCACCTCTCCTGCTTCTCTGTCTCCCAGGACCAGGCAAGCACTGAAGAGGGAGGATCAGAAACAGGTTACACCCAGACACAGTCTTCACCTGCTTGCTCACATCTTGGGTGCGGGAGATCCATAAGTGGGGCCTCTCTTTTGCAGCAACTGCCTCATCGGGTGCACACCTAGGGCTGATGGACATGCCTTTTCCTAACTTGTAAATGTACTTTTGACAATAAAGAGTGAATTCCTCACTCTGGACATTCCTTGCCTGATAGTGTCGTGACACAGTCTTCTTGGTGGTCACCCCTAAAAACAAAAACAAAAAGGACAGCTCAGTTGGTTAGAGCATGGTGCTGATAATGCCAAGGTTATAGGTTCTATCCCCATATGGGACAGCTGCATATTCCTACATTTCAGGGGTTGGACCAGATGATCCTCAGAGTATTAAAGGTCACAGTCCATCACACTTTTGCTGCGTGAGAATACTCATGTGTAGGTACCTCGTTAGAAGCTTTCGTCCATTTGGCAGAGTTTCTGGAAGCAGTGGTCAGCAACTGAAGTTATACTTCCAGCTCTACAATTCTATGATTCATAGATGCTCCCTTTGTTCCATGAAGCAGCAGGCGTGTTCTCCATCTCTAAAATAAATACATAAACAGTAATAATATACTTACTTATACTGTACAAGATCACAACATAAAAAATGAGCTGAGCTGTGGGCTTATGACCAAGGATGTCACTGGCATGATAAAATGGCTATATTCAAATGCTACACTAAACCATGGCTTAGCAATATGACAGCAAGCCTGCACTAACCCCAGTGCATCTGTACCCTCCTGTTCCATCACAGTACATAGGAACATAGGAAGCTGCCTTATGCTGAGTCAGACTATTGGTCCATCTACCTTGTCTGGAAGTAGTCCAGGACTTCAGAGAAGGGACATTTCAAGTCCTACCAGGGATTAAATCTGAGACCTTCTGCATGCGAAGCAGTTGCTCTGCCACTGAGCCACAGTGCACAGTGCAAGAAGATCAAAAGCTTCAGCTTCTGTTTAGTTAACCACAGTTTAGTATTGCTTCTGAACCCTAAATTGTGGCTAATTGTTACCTATGGTTTACTAAAGCAAACCAGCAACATGGTCCACAGTTTGCATGTGGCTTGTTTTATTAATCATAGCTATCACTGTCCATAGTTTTTCTGAGCTTGGACATAATGCCAGGCTGTGTTTAGATAAAAGTGGACATGTACCAGGTGGGGCGATCCCATCACTGCCCCACTGACAATGCTGTGCCTCTCTTACCTGTACTGCACCAGCAGCAGTGGCGGTGCCAACAAAGTGCTGTCAGCAGTAGCGTTTTCCGGCAAATATTGCTGAAGTCTTACAAGCTCTCATGTACTCTGCGAGGTCTTGCCAGAACCCACTGCTGCTGCTGGAGGAGACGGTGGGCGGTGAAGGCAAAGCCGGTGCCTCTTCTTGGGCTTTTGCCACTCAATGTGGACCAGGCCTGGAGTGAAGGTCTGTATTCCTAACACTAAGT
This sequence comes from Darevskia mixta, assembly GCA_034641385.1. Classification (NCBI taxonomy): domain Eukaryota; kingdom Metazoa; phylum Chordata; class Lepidosauria; order Squamata; family Lacertidae; genus Darevskia; species Darevskia mixta. The sequence continues at coordinate 6,838,057 of JAWWNH010000054.1, read as the reverse complement.
GAATAAGAACTTCATATTTGTCATGAAAAGTCTTCAGTTTTGTATGGATCTGCTAATTTTGTTGTTGAGACATAGTGGAACCCAGCATATGCTATAGAAATTGTTTTGTTTTCGATTCCTACTTTAACATTTTATGACTTAGTTTGTTCTTATTAAAAGGGATATGTTACTGCAAAAGTGTATCTTATGTACAGAACAATCCTATGCATGTTTTATTGGAATTCAGTCCCATTGTGTTCAGTTTCTTTTAAATTAAACTTTAAAAGAAGAGAGACTTGACCACAGACTGATTTTTGTTCAGTCCTTCCCACACTAACTTTCAAAATTCCCTTTAAAAGCAGCTGTGGGGGAGATATCCAAATTGCTTCAGGACCGTGCTACTGGAGAAATATATTCTCCGGTTGTTAAGGGGAATTCAGATGTCTTCCCTCAAGGCCAGGATTTTTGTTACAAGGAAAATGATATCTTATGACAGCACATGATGACTCAAATTTAGGGAGGAGCTTCCGTCTTTCAGCTTGAAATTTCATTTACTTCCTCTTATTGTCACAACATCAAAGCATGGACCAGTTTTTCCATAAGAAATTTACATAATAGGTTATTCTTCTAAAATAGATGCATTTAGGACTAAGAATGTTGCCTTTTGTTCTTTCATAACAGTGGTTAAAATAGTAGCCGTTGAGCAATTTAGAGCTGGCAGGGTAGCCCACACAGTACATTTTGAGACTTTCTACTTTGGGAGAAAAAGAGTATGATATTGGTTTAATGTTGTGATTCATTAGGTGAGTCTCAATGACTCTTGGGAATAAGACTCGCGTTGTGCTTAATTTTCCCCGGTGTCTGTTATTATATGCAGCCTGAGTGTTGCATGAAACAGAGTTTGAATGTTATTGTAGTCCCACATTAAGCCTGACCTTGCAGCTCAGTATTAATCTGAAGTAGCGGAATTAAAATTTTCCATTCTTTTGCATTGTCATGCCTCACATTGATAAGCACAAAGAAATGTAAATAAAAAAGACCTATTTCACAACCCTAGCTACAACCTTTTTGTTTTATGACAAAAGACAGTTAATTAGCATATGAGCAGTAAGCAGCCTTCCCAAACTCCTGCTAATTATGTATTCTGTTGACCGTGACTCCAGTCATAAGGTAATTGGCTTGCAGCAACATGACATTTCAAATCATCTCTTGAAATTACATCAAAAAGCCAGCCTGTTTTGTTTTGATAGGGGAACAATCAATTTGATAAGTGGTAACACAGCTCATTGTTTCACATTAATTAGACTAATTGCAGCATGTTAGCCTCTGAAATAGACAGAACTTGGAGAAGACAAAGGCTGCGGCCTTTAGCATGCAGTGCATGTGATGGTTCTACTTGCTTGCACAAAGTATAGTCAGAAAACAGAGTTCTTAGCCTTGTGGGAGGGAGACTGGGTGTTAACAGTGGCTTGATGTGTTATTTTTAATTCTCCAGCATTCAGCAATATGATACAGAAGTAAAATATACCGAGGGAAGAAGAGGTGTGTGGTGCAGGGGTAGTGTTGACAGTGCCAGTTCCTAGTGATCTTGAGAAGTACCTGTACATTTTCTGACTCTTAAAAGGCTGATATAACCCATTACTGACAGCCTTGTCTTTAGGAACTTTACAGGTTACATTAGGCTAGATATGGAACTGCTTTCAGTTACACCCCTTCTCTTGACATTCATTCCTATTAATATTTTTATATCAGTTTCAATTGCTTCCATGCCATTTTAGAGCATTTGTGTGCTTTATATTACATTTATATCATGAGGGCCACAGTCCACTGAGAACATTTGTGAAAATCCAATTGAAATGTGCAAGCACACAAATTCTAAAATTTGCTTGGTTTGTATGCTGGAGAACATCCCAGCAGATTATGTAAATCTGGAGGGGTAATGGAGGGGAAACATAGTAGAGTATAGTTCCAGGACTTTTTCTTCTTCAGAGCAGCCATGCTTAAGTTATCTGCCAGAGCATTTGGGGGTAGAGCACCCCACCTTATTATAAAAACAGCCCTGTGAGGCAGGTGAGGCTCAGGCTGAGATAGGGCAGATGTCACCTATTGAACTTTTTGGGTGATCAGAGATGTGAATCCAGCTCTTCCCAACAAAAGGAGCAAAAGGGACAGCTACCCATAAACAGAAGCCCCTCTTAAATCCCAGCTTCTTCCTTTCTCACATTATCACCCTCCACTCTCTGCCTGTTTTCCTGCTTAGAGTCTGCACTTCTTCAGCCAGTTCCCAACAAAGCAATTTCTCATAGAAAAATACTGTTTCAGCCCCCCCCCCCACGTCAATCTGTGAGATTCCAGGGGTTCCAGGTGCTTACCAAAGGTTCGTTTTCCCTGGAATGAGGGACAGCAGAAACTGATTTATGGTTTACTTACACATATATACAACCTGACCCTAAGATGAAGAGCTCATAGCATTAACACCCCAGAAGGTCTTGCTCCCCCCCCCAATAGTCACAGACATGGATTCCAGCAGAAGTCAAGCATGGCTCCAACTCTCTGGCTATGGTCCTTCTCACTACCAGCCAGATGAGGAAGGGGACCCCACCCCTTTGCTCTCTGGGAGAAAACCACTTCCTTTGTTCTACTAACAACAGTGCTTATGGCCCATTAACTCAGCAAGAATCTGACAATTGAGTCTCCCAAATTCACTGCAATACTACCGGTATTCAGGCAGGGTCACCAGATCTTCCAAGTAGCCTACTTTCCTTGAGACTGGAAACACTGAGTATGAGAGGACATTCCACAAGGTGGGCGCCACTACTGAGAATGCGATCTTACTGTTTTCCTGTAACTTCACTTCTCATAGTGAGGGAACCATTGGAAGGCCCTTGGAGCTGGACCTCAGTGTCCAGGCTGAATGATGAGGGTGGAGACGCTCCTTCAGGTATACAGGGCCAAGGCCATTTAGGGCTTAAACATCAGCGCCAACACTTTGAATTGTGCTCAGAAACATACTGGGAGTAATGTAGATCCTTCAGGATCAGTGTTATATGGTCCTGGCGGCCGTTCCCACACACCAGTCTGGCAACTACATTCTGGATTAGTTGTAGTTTCCGAGTCACCTTCAAAGAGCGCATTGCAGCAGTCCAAGTGGGAGATAACCAGATTAAAATTTGATAGACAGGCAATGGTTTGATTGTGCTCCCACTCTTACTACCAGTGTTATGATTGGTTTATAAGTATTCCATGAACATTCTTCAAATGCATAACCTTTTCCATATATGTCCATTAGAATTCTGAACACTATTTTTTTTTAGTTCCCCATCGTGCTCCCCTTTTTCATTGTAGTATAGAGATAGTTATACTTGGTAAAAGTCTCCAGAAGCTCCAGTAAAAACATAGACAAGTGCCCCTGAAATATGTTTCTCAAATGGAATTGTTAAAAACTATAGTTTTTATAGTTGGAAAAAAATATTTAATTAATCTTGTAAATTTATGTTCCCACTTGAGTTTCTGTTTAAATAGCAGTGATTGGTGTTGTCAGATTACAGGCTTATTTCTGTAAATTACCGGTAACTATCAAGAATATATGCATAATAATAATTAATACGATTGTAATTGCTTTGAAATTACACCAGAACGGGCAATGCCACCTGTCCTGCTGCTTTTACTAAATGTCCTGGTTTTATACAGGAAGTAAATTGGGATGAAGCACAAGATTGAAACCTTTTAACATTCAGTTAAAGTCCTGGTTCCACTTGCCTGAACACAAGCTGGAAACTGCGATGTTAGAATGCAAGCCTGTACCCTTGCTGTCACTACTGGTTCTTGTGTAGTCAAGTTCCTGCTTGCAGCAGAGCAACTCTTTGCGCAGTTAAGTGAGCGTCAGTCACAGGCAAGGTTGGCTGTTAGACCAGGGTGGCTCAACTTTTCCATGCTACACCTGAATGAGATATTGACAAGACATTGCTAGCTAAACCAAGTCAAGAAACGCTAGAGAATATATATATATAATATTTATTTAATTATATATATAGATATATATATTGTCAGGGAATTGACAGAATAATTTTGGAAATGCAACTCACACTTCCAAGACACAGTCGTAATGCTTATACCATTTTCACATGCCTCAGGTTACAGACGCTTCAGGTTACAGATGCTTCAGGTTACAGACTCCGCTAACCCAGAAATAGTACCTCGGGTTAAAAACTTTGCTTCAGGATGAGAACAGAAATCGCACGGCGGCAGCGGGAGGCCCCATTAGCTAAAGTGGTACCTCAGGTTAAGAACACCTTCAGGTTAAGAACGGACCTCCAGAACGAATTAAGTTCTTAACCAAAGGTACCACAGTACAACCCCAATTACATGGATCACAGTGAAATGTATCCATGTAGCTTTTTCCCCATGCCACCATGTACACAGGAAGAGGATTGCAGCTGTGAATTACTAATTTGACCCAGGTCTCTGAGGGACATACAAAAGTACAGTAGGGGGAAAGTGGAATAAAATACTAGTTTAATTTTGGTACCTGTGCTGTTTATTTAAACTTCTTAGCTAAGAATGTAATCAGAATTTTTTTAAAAATTGCCAATAACTTGGAATGCATAGGGGCATAGACATGGTTACAGATGGCCACTTCCCAATAAGTGACCTATAAAGTCTTATGAAGCTCAGGACTCCTGCACTTCAAGGACCGCCTCTTCCACATACACTGACTTAGTCCCTGAAATCTGAGGTCCTTTTTTTGTGTGCCCCTCTAGATGAGGTTTGGAGCATGGAATCAACAACTTTTCAGTGATGGCTGCTTGCTTGTGGAAGGCTCTTCCCAAGGAGGCTTACCTGGCGCCATCATTATTTTTTGGTGCTAGGCAAAAACATCCCTTTCCCCATGGCTTTCAACCCTTACTTTGAAGGGCTTTAAGTACTTATAGCCTCTTTTAGTGGGGCAGGATCTGAAACACTTTTATTTTATTTGCACAGATGTGCTTTTTATTTTTTATTAGTTGTGTTCATTGTAAATGGTTTTAGCATTTATATTGTGTTCATAAGTTGCTTTGGGACACTTTTGTGAGGAAAGCAACTAATAACTATAAACAACAACAACATATTAGTACTATTAATTAACAGTCCTGAGGCTACTGTATCATCCGTGCAGTGAGACTATACAACTGTTTCTGTCTAATCAGCCTTCCATATGGAGCTTGTAGCAATTCAGGGAAAGTTACCTGAAAGGTTCTGGCTTACATCCTCCTACCTAGCAACCGAAATGATTGCATTTTCCCATGTCATAGGTGTAAACGTGCTTTTGACCGCTGAAGATACACAAACTTAAAACAATTGAATGTATGAATGAAATATTTCTCTTTTACTGTGCCAATTTTTTTTGAAATGTAGAGCAGGCTAGATTCAAAGCCAGTTTCCTCTATCACAGATGTCTTTAGCAGAGGACTTGCAGTATTTTTCATAGTGCTACAGAGATAAAGAGTGTATCAAGTCCTAAAAATATGATGGTATCTGTACTTACAATTTTTTCATGGATCTTTAATCTAGACAGATATACTAGAACTATACAATACATGTTTATCCCTCTTCATTGATAAGCATGATTCATAATTCTCTTTTCACTGTTCTATAATCATTTTCTCTTAAGAGAAAAATGCCCTCATTCATGAAAAAAACAGATCAGTCTGTGACCAGTGCATTACAAATAACTGAATGGGATTTGGAAGTATAAACCATTTTCACATTGAGGTCAGAAAAAAACAGCTTTTGTTTTTGCACATACTTTTGCAGGCATGTCCAACAGGTAGATCATGATCTACCGGTAGATCACTGGACGCCTGTGGTAGATCACTGGTAGATCACTGGCTCCCCGCAAAGAAGCTCAACAACTTTGGCTTCCCCCAAAAAAGCTTAACAACATCGTACTGCACCCCTAAAAAACAGGGCTTTCCTTCTCAACAACTTTGACCTGAACCCCAAAAGGGGGTAGATCACTGCCCATTTTTAAGTCTGTGAGTAGATCGCAGTCTCTTGGGAGTTGGCCACCCCTGTTTTATAGCTTTTAAAAAAGAGCTTTGTCCCTATATTTCCTCCTTAAAAAGGTAAAGGGACCCCTGACCATTAGGTCCAGTTGCAGACGACTCTGGGGTTGCCGCGCTCATCTCGCTTTACTGGCCGAGGGAGCCGGCAGACAGCTTCCGGGTCATGTGGCCAGCATGACTAAGCCACTTCTGGTGAACCAGAGCAGCGCACGGAAACGCCATTTACCTTCCCGCCTGAGTGGTACCTATTTACCTACTTGCACTGCGTGCTTTCGAACTGCTAGGTTGACAGGAGCAGGGACCGAGCAACGGGAGCTCACCCCGTCGCGGGGATTCAAACTGCTGACCTTCTGATCGGCAAGCCCCAGAGGCTCAGTGGTTTAACTCCTTACCTATCCTTAAATAATTTTCCTCCTTGTTGTTGTTGGTTAGTCGTTTAGTCGTGTCCGACTCTTCGTGACTCCATGGACCAGAGCACGCCGGGCACTCCTGTCTTCCACTGTCTCTCGCAGTTTGGTCAGACTCATGTTGGTAATTTTCCTCCTTACCTATCCTTAAATAATTATAACACAAAGTAATACTTTTTTCATGTGTACTTCCTTTCGACTGTTGTAACATATTGTTTCTCTTCTTTGGACTAGATGGCCAATAAAGATATGTTGATGATCTGTAGCCATAGCTGAAAGACCTGGGTATGGGCTTTAGGATTGTGCTTCCCTTCCTCAGTGTCTGCTCTCCTTTACACCAGTTTACCCATCCTTCCCTTGACACAATCTTTACTTCTTTAAATCACAGCTAATATTAATCAGGATTTCCATTGTAACCTGGTTTGGAACTGGTTTAAAACCCTGATTTAACATGGTAAAGTTTTGTACAGATATAACCCTTTGTCATGGTTAGGGCCATCAGGAGAAGGACCGAGGGGGGGGGTGTTGATAAAGGGAGCATATGATTTTGGGACCCTTTCCTGTGATACGGCTTAACCACAAGATTGGACAAATTATGTTTGTATCAATCAATTGTATTAGAGAAAATTTCGGGATGTTCCTTTTTGATGACAGGGCAGCTGCAAGTGGCTTCTTTATTTAAAGCATTTTGGAGAAAAGTTAGATCATCGCTGAACTATTTCTCCAAGTTTATTCTTCCGAGTCAGTGTTCACAGTTTTGACAAGTAAGCAGTCTTTGTGCAAGTGAGGCAGAAAATAAAGGATGCATTTTTTAAGTGAAGCACCTGAGGGCCCAAAGACCTGACTCTTAAGGTTTATTATGAGTTCCTAAATTTAAAGCATAAGATTCACAGTTTTCTTAAGACTCATGCTACTTAAGCAGGGGTGGGGGATTACATTACAGGTTATGTAGCTCAAGAGACCTTCTGGTCTGTCAGGGTACATACCCAAGTTCATTTAATGTTGTGCCATTGCCATTTGACCCCCCCCCCATTTGACACTTTTATTGTATTTTGGTCATCTTTAACGGTATCAAAATCCTTTTTTTCTCTATGGCTATTTAATTTTGAATAATGTATTGGGATGAAAAGCATGAAATATATATATTAAGAAAAATGGTTTTCCAACACAATATTCTTAAACATGACTGAAAGAAGCTTTCAGAGTTTATTATCTTGGTGCTTTATGATACAGTTTAATTCATAGGCTACAATGGGAAGGCTTAAAAGTTCCAAATTTAATGTGTGAGCATTTGCTTTATTTGTTTCCTGCATATTCCCCACACTGAAGCCCTAAAAGAAGAATAAGGGTTCTGGGAATCATGGCCACTGAGATGTGCACTGTAGTCCCGTGAAAACATTGCTTCCCAAAAGGGGATGCCAACATGAATAAGGAGTGTGTCTTCTGGCCTGCCTTAACATATGCAGTGTCCCCACTCATTCTGCCCCTGTTCTTCCAACACTGAGAAGCAAGGTCTGAAAGAGGTTTTCTAAGCACATTTAGCTGAATAAGCTTAGAAGGCTCCTCACAATTTATTTATTTGTTGTATTTATATCTCACCTTTTCTCCAAGGAAGCTCAATGTGGTGTTTATGGTTCTCCCCCTCCTCATTTAATCTCCACAACAACCCATGAGGTAAGCTAGGCTGAGAGGCAGTGACTGGTCACCTAGTGAGCTTCATGGCTGAGTGGGGATTTGAACCCTTTTCCAGTGGCGGATTTGGGCTTTAAAATCTCAGTGCCCCCCCCCCGTTGTTTGTCATTGTTGCGGCACCCTCTTGTCTCGGTTTCCATTGCAGGTGAATCGGCCGTGCTCCCCTAAATCCACCTCTGTCTGTTCTCCCAGGTCATAGTTCGACACTCTAACCACTATATCACATTCATCCTGGTAATGCAAGGTTTCCAATTGCAGAGAGTTCAGCGGAAAACCCTTTTCAAATTTTTCGGCTCAGTGTGAGGAGGTTGAATATGGGGCAGGGATGCTTGGGGGGGCGCAGCTCTATGACCCCTATACATGTTGGTATTCCTGTTGAAGCTACATGTCTGAACACAGCAATATTAATTCTACCCACAGTGTTTTGGACACAAAATCTATTTTCAAATGGGAGGAGAATCCAGTAAACAAGAAGAAGTCAGGAAAGTATTTCTATTTTTAAAATCAAATTAAGAACCCTGCTTGATGGAATTAAGATAAATTCTATTTAGGCATTATTAAATGGTATCCATGAAGGGGCGGCGGCCCCTGCCCATTAAGGTTCCTGGTTGTTGGGGGGACGGATGGACGGACGGACGGACTGGGAGATAGTTACAGTTGCCTTCAAGACATCCATCCTCAAAGTGGATAGGTTAGAGGAGAGACTGGTTCATGGATACAACTTGAATAGGACTGTAATCTAAATAAGAATGAAATAATGAACAAGACCATATTGTTTGTACCATCACTGTACAATTCAGAAATCAAAGTCTTCAATTTATTTAATGATTGTGTTCTGAACTGCCCTTCATACAATGGATTCCATGGCAGTATATAGAACTAGTAGTATGAGCTTGAAATAATATACTACATTATATGGAAATGTTTAAACAACCAGCATCACCATGTCTATAAAGCAGCTTTGGAGCTAATGTATGTTGTCAGTCTGGAGAGAAAATAAGCTGTTTAAAATACATAAGGAAATGTGGAGAGAATGTGGCTTGGCCTTTGTGTATCAGTCATTTTGTAGCGTCAGCATCTTTCTGCACTACACCTGCATCCTTGGTCTGAGTGGTGTAGGTTAATTAGAGGGAGGTGGTAGAGTAGCAGCTATTGGACAGGATTGTTTACTTTGGTCTCCTCCAAATTGACATTTCTGTGAATGATAGGAACAGTATTGCAAAATGACAAAGCCATATCACGTATAGCTGATCAATCATAATTCTGAATAAACTAAAGGGATATCAATAGTGCACAATTAGTTCTATGAAATTAGCTTGTTATTTGGTTGACTTATTTATTTCATTTTGTGTATTAGGGAGCTTGATTGTTATCATTATTTATTAAATATGAATACTGCCCTTCATCCAAAGATCACAGTAAGTACTCTTTAGGCCTAAATTGTTTTAGCAACTTTCCTAACTAAAAAAAAAGTTATTAAATAAAAATCACTTCACCACCCCATCCCCCACCACAGTTGCACCTCAACTAAGTTCTCATCATGCCCACACAGATTATAATGCTGTGGCTTCCAAACCATGCTAAAATTTTCTGGGTTGGTACAGACACATGTACAAACCATGACATAAAATCTAGGATTGTGGAAAGGAATCTCACTTATGTCATATATATAACTGCATCCAAAGGCTGGAGATAATACAAGCAGGGACCCTGGGAATGGTTTTTGTTTGTTTGTTTGTTTGTTTCAGAGCTTTCCCACCTTTCTTCCATCTTAATTACGTGCCCCAATACGTCATTTCTGACACCTGTTACTCTAAGTAGTGTCTCAGTGTCTTTAATATCAATATCCATATCATTGCAGTATTAGATAGATTTAATTTTTTGGCCCCAACCACTACCTTCTCTCTCCCGCCCGCCCCCCAAAAAAGATCTGGCACTTTGTGAAAGGACAGTTCATGCCAAACTGCTATTTCAGGATTGCAGTTGTGAGTCATTGTTATGCTGTTTTCTGGAGTGTAGCCACATAGATCCAATAACTCCCACTTCCTCAAAATGTATATAGTATATGGAAAGACATTTTGAGTGCACAAATTGCCGTCCAGTTCTTATCCGGTTCATCCTTATAATTGGGTTAGGTCGGTAATATCTAGTTATATTTTATAGATAGGTTTGTTCAAGGCCACTTAAAACTAATCTCCCAGCCGAAATGCAACATTCCAATAGGCTGCGGTTTGTTACTGGCTAGATGTGCAGATGCTCAGGTATATATAGCTCCAGAGCACCTGTGCTATTCATATTGATTGTTAGCACGGGCTAATACACTGACATAGCATGTGTTGATTTGGGATGCTAGTGGGGAGGAGGGTTGACATTGTCTGCATATGAACCAAAAAAACACAAGGGTAAAAAGATCATATCTAGGATGGGGTTCACCTTACAAACTCCATCAGTAGAAGCCCTACGCAAGGGCTTCAGCTTGCACAATGGGGCTTTCCTCCCTCTCCTTCCCTGTGCCCTCTGAAATTGGCTTGTGGGAGCCAGGAGAACACCCTGAACAGTGTGAGGGGGAATGGGGATGGGAGATTATTCCATATGACACGATGAAGTGTTTGTGGAGATGGAACATTTATTGAATTCTACCCAAAGGGTTGCATGATTCAATGCTGTGTGAGCAGTGTTCCACTCGCACAAAGGGACTTCCTCTACTTCTCCTTACCCAACCCTCTGGAGCAGATTTTGAGATTGTGCAGGGACTGCCGGGGAAAGAGGAGGAGGGGGAAGTTATGTTGCAGAAGACTGCTTAGTGGGCGAAACAGCAGTGTTGGATACAACCGTTAGGCTGCAACCCAATGCATACTTACTTGGAAGCCGATCAGGTCGGCGGTTCGAATCCCCGCGACGGGGTGAGCTCCCGTTGCTTGGTCCCTGCTCCTGCCAACCTAGCAGTTTGAAAGCACATCAAAGTGAAAGTAGATAAATAGGTACCGCTCCAGCGGGAAGGTCATGCTTAGTCATGCTGGCCACATGACCCGGAAGCTGTACGCCGGCTCCCTCGGCTAGTAAAGCGAGATGAGCGCCGCAACCCCAGAGTCGGTCATGACTGGACCTAATGGTCATTTACCTTTAAACATGCTATCTGAAGAATTGTGCATGCACACGAAAGCTCATACCAAAAACAAACTTAGTTGGTCTCTAAGGTACTACTGGAAGGAATTTTTTTTTGTTTGTTTTTGTTTTGACTATGGCAAACCAACACAGCTACCTACTTGTAACTTTAAACATGCTGTAGGAGACCTTTGCAGAATGATGTAAAACAGGGATGGAGAACCTACAACTCTACCTTTGGCCCTTAGTATTATCCCGCTCTCTAGGTACTGCAGGCCCACTCTTGCTCTGAGCCCCTCTGAGAATCACTTGAGACATATGTATATAAAGGATTGAGCACATGCAATCATACAGTACTGCCAATTCCACCCCACTTTGGGTTCTGGCTCCACACATCACTGGCTGCATCCCCTGATTGATTTTTCTTGTGGGTAAACAGCTCTTTATAGGAAACAGGTTCCCAACCCCAATGCAAAAAATGGTGGCAACAAATGGAGTTAAAAACTTGTCTCAGAACTGAAATCTGTTAGACAAGCATAATAATCACTGTTGGCATGGAGGGCAAAGGAAGTAAGATATTAAACATGTTCAATCCCTAACATTACTGTATTGGCTCAAAAGGAATGCTGTGTTTTGATGCACTATAGAGAAATTCCACATGGTTGGTTAGGGTTACATTTATGCCAGCATAACTGAGTGGAGCAAGATGGGGTCCAAAAAAGAAATTTCGTCTCTACTCAATTCTCGTAAAAAAGAGAAAGAGAAAAGACAATTTTTAAAAATGTTTTTCTTCTTTGTTCAGATCAGTAATGTAGACAGTGAGTCACTCAAGCCGTCCCTGCACTGCATTAGAATAGCCATCAAAGTCAGTCTAGATCATTTGGATCATGTCACTTGTCCTGAAACGTGTAGCTGTTTTTAAAGAAAGAACATGTCATGTTCTTTATGAGGATCTTTAATGCATGAAACTTGTTTAAAGCTTTAATAAATCAAGTCATCACTCTTCATCCTATGTCTGGTCCTTATGCATGGCAGTCTTATGTCTTTCTCTTGGGCTAAGAAAAAGACAAGAAATGAATCCTCTGCTCAAAAAGGTTACTAATAATTTCATACAAAAATATAAAATATATAGATTAGCAGGTGAAAGCAGTGCCTGTAGTTGGCTGCAATGCAGGCAATGCTATTCCTCAATAAACATTTTATTTAAGAATTTCTATAAAGACTGGCTTTTTCATTTATAACTGGATCACTAAATCTTCCATTTCCTCTTGAAAAAGATCAGGGGAACCTTTGGCATAGCATGGGATGTGACACTGGAATCTGTATCTGGAGGGGCTGTTGTCAGAAATGGGCGTAAGTGCCTTTCATTTTGTAGTTCAGCAATGTTGGATCCAAGCCATTTTTGTCTACTCTTAACTCTAAGCCATTTCATTTACTGACTTTTCAAATCTTAAGTTCCAACCACTCCTGTCTTTGTAGCTGACTTAAACATGCGGCACAATGTGTGAAGTGTTGTGATTTGTTGCCATGATGACAGTGTCAACTTAACTACAGCTGACAAACAGTTTTTAAATAGAACATTTCAATTCATTATAGTATTCTCCATCTGTTTTCTCCCTCCCCATCCCATCTCTTTACTTATGCAAAACATGGAGAAAATTTTATCGCAATGAGTTAGTGAGTTCAGTCATGCTGGCCACATGACCCAGAAAGCTGTCTGCGGACAAACATCGGCTCCCTTGGCCTGAAAGTGGAAATGAGCGCCACACCCCATAGTCGTCTTTGACTGGACTCAACCATCCAGGGGTCCTTTACCTTTACCATTACTAAAAGTTATATCTCAGGAAAAAAACAAGAAATATATAAATATATGATAGGATTCCAAACCTGACTGGGATATAGGGAAAACAAGGCTTGCATCTCTGCCTCTTATGCTGCCTAAACTATTTACTGTTGTCTTTGTTTCCACCTGCTGTTGAATTTGATCTATTTCCTTGGAGCTTTTAGCCTATGGCCAAGATGAAATAACACTATTGTGCATTTTCTGCTGGTGGTTGAAAAGCTAATAGACATGATTATTTTGTTATGTGGTTAGAAGTGGATGCAGTGAAACAGGTGGAGACAAATGTTCATACACTGCAGTTCATATACACTGTTCATACACTGCAGCACTCTCTCTCTCTCTCTCTCTCTCTCTCTCTCTCTCTCTCTCTCTGTATATAACACACACACACACACACAGGACTGCTGCCCCATGTTCAGGGCCTCCACATAGCTTCCTCTGTAATATGTAGTCTGCCTCCATTTGAGGGCATGCTACTGGAGACAAGAAAAAAAAACCTGTGTACTATAATGACACTAGAAGATAATTGATCTACAAATTATGGTGAAGCAGGAATAATAATAATAATGAAACTTTAATATTTTTTATGGATTATCAGAGGAAAATGTCACCACATTTGAGTTGCACCAGGTTTGTATTTTGTTGCAGTCCCAGATTGTCTTAGTTACTCTGCCCACCCCAAATTATAGTTAACAGGGAGCAGAAGTTACCACTTTGGTAATAAATAAGCCCAGTTATATAAGTCTTTGATCTTAAATTGCTTTGAGTTAAACATGTAAATGTTTGAAATTCCTGTACGTGGCAACTTTCAGGCCATGCCCAGCTATTTTATGTATCCTCTACTTTGCTCAAGATTCTGAGTCTGGCATGCCACTGCATTCTCTTTTTCAAAATTTGCCAATATATGTTGGCAAACCGAATTTTAAGCATAACAATAGATGTTTTTGAGTTTTTTCTTTGTGAGTACCGTTGTTCCACTGATCACGTAAACGAATATATCTGTGCAGTCTGATCTTTTGCATTTTTATTCAAAAGTAAGTACCTCTGTGATGAAAGGGACTAGCTTCCTACCAAGTGTGTTTAGGATTGCAGTCTGAAGTCTTTTCAACCCTTACTTTGAAGTAAGTCACGTGGAATGCAGTAGGCCTTACTTCTGAATAAACATGTATAGGTCTAGATTGCTAGTGTTTTTAGAAAATGACTTTGACCAAGGTCACTATCTACTTATTCCGAAGTAGGAAAATGGAGGTCAATGATGTCAATATAACTGGTGTATGGATTTGGATCCCAGATCACATACTCATTTAATATTTTACCTTACCCCACGTGTGCTAAGAAGTGCAAATTACTGGCCATTGTTAATTGTGCTTCGCTGCACAGCCTCACACAAAACAGCCACTGCAGCTGTTGCATGGATTGGCTGCTTGGGTGAACTATGAATCTGTTGTTTCATCCATCATCTTCCCTTGTACATTCTGAATCCAGCTGGCTAACATTCCCATTAGTAACTTTTAATAAATCACATCTTATTTGCTGTTCTAATTGTATCTTAAATTGTAAAAGAGGGAATGCTTTTAAATTAAAAGTATTATCCTGCTCATTACTGCAGTGGCACTGTTTTGCTGCTAACCCATTAGATCACTGAATTAAAGCTAAATTAAATGGTATAAGGAAACCTGGTAGCACCATCAGATTTATTACTGCAATAAAGAACTGAGATATTTGTCCAAATGCTACTTTATCACAGCTGGGGTGTGAATATTTGTACAAGGAACTTCATAGATGGGCTGTTTTGAAAAAAATTCTGCTTATTCTTAGAAAGCTAAGATATGCATATGTTAGATTCAGAACTCAGAAATGATTTAATATACCCTCCAAAAACATATTTTAAAAGTTGCTTTCCTCAGACTAATAACTTGGAAAATAACAGCCATATTTTCTTTTTAATCTGCAATGTAATGTAATAAACTATATCTTATAAATCTGACTGAGAAACAGCACATTCACTAAGATATTGATAAAATCATTTCATTTATATTTGACTACATCAGTTAACAGAAAAGCAAGAGTTCGGCAAGGGAACAAATGCTGTAACGTATTTGGTCTTAGGTCATCTAACAAGTCTGTGAAGTTCCATAAACTTTATCTTTGATTTCAGAAACGCAAGGCAGCAGCTTGTACCAGATTAAAATGAAAAGATGCAGCTCACCTCTTTGCTCAAATACACTTCATTGTAATATTAGTACTCTTTTTTGTAATCAGCACTGCGTCAATAACTCATTGTAATATCACACATTTATAAGACCCAAGAACTTCACTGTTTTTGAAAACAGGTGGCGCAAGGGGACCCAGGTGGCGCTGTGGGTTAAACCACAGAGCCTAGGGCTTGCTGATCAGAAGGTCGGCGGTTCGAATCCTGGCGACAGGGTGAGCTCCCGTTGCTCGGTCCCAGCTCCTGCCCACCTAGCAGTTCGAAAGCACGTCAAAGTGCAAGTAGATAAATAGGAACCGCTGTGGCGGGAAGGTAAACGGCGTTTCCGTGCGCTGCTCTGGTTCGCCAGAAGCGGCTTTGTCATGCTGGCCACATGACCCGGAAGCTGTATGCCGGCTCTCGGCCAATAAAGCGAGATGAGCGCCGCAACCCCAGAGTCGGACATGACTGGACCTAATGATCAGGGGTCCCTTTACCTTTACCTTTAAGATAAAACTACTCTGTTTCTGTTTTATACCTCACTTCCCTCAGACCCAGGACCATTGAGAGGATTGTTAGGGAAATGTTCAACAAAGGATTTGATTCTGACTAGACCCCCTCCACCAATTTTTTCATAGAGTGGTAAAATATTATTTTTTTAAAAGATTGCAAGGCACTCCGAAGGATTTCCAAACTGGGTGAATGGGCAATTAAGTGGCAAATACAATTCAGTGCAAGCAAGTGTAAAGTGATGCACATTGGGGCATCCCCCCCCCTAATTTCATACATACTCATGTGGTATAAAATGGTAGTAACTGACCAGGAATGACCCCTTTTGGGTAACCTGATAAAGATGTCAACTCTTTTAGCTGGGATAGCTCCATTGGTAGAGCATGAGACTCTAGATCTCAGGGTCATGGATTCAAGTCCCACATTGGGCAAAGATTCCTGCATGTCAGGGGATTGAACTAGGTGACTGTAGTGATCCCTTTCAACCCTATGATTCTATGATGCAATCTCAACGTTTGACAATGATTTATTGCATAATTAGTGCTGTTAATTGGATTTATTTTTGCTCAGCTAGAAAGAAAAATGTTTTAAGCTGCATTTTTTTGTTTTGCTGCTGTACTTTTAATCATTGCATTTTGTATTTTTAATGTTATATTTTATTTTATTTTAATCTTGTGGGCCACCCCAATGCATGCAATTGGTTTGACTAAATTTAGCAAATAATTCAATACATACCCATCAACGTAGGAGTTGGGGTGAGGCAAACATCTGAAGGAGGTGTATACTGGGTGAATAACAGTTCCAAAATTCCTGCAAACAGAACCGATGGGCATAGACCTAGTTCAAGTGGGTAACAGCCTTGACTCTGACTGCTTTGCAATGTGTGCCATCAGATAAACCCACCCCCAGGGGAAAATATATGTATAACTTCCACTTCAGAGGACCAAAGTAAAGTGCACTGCTAGCATAATTTGGTACCAGGGATCATGAGGGTTGAACTACAATACAGTGGTATCTCTAGTTAAGAACTTAATTCATTCCGGAGGTCCATTCTTAACCTGAAACTGTTCTTAACCTGAGGTACCACTTTAGCTAATGGGGCCTCCCACTGCCGCCGCGCTGCTGCTGTACGATCTCTTTTCTCATCCTGAAGTAAAGCTCTTAACCTGAGGTACAACTTCCGAGTTAGCGGAGTCTGTAACCTGAAGCATTTGTAACCCAAAGCGTTTGTAACCCAAGGCACCACTGTACATACCTATGATGAAAATGATGGTGGTAATATCTTTTGCAGAGAGTAAGAGGCTTCATGTCTCCTTGTTCTACTTCTGCCGTACTCTCTGGCCCCACACAGCATTGGCTCTATGTAGCACTTTCCCCTTTATCACCAAGCCCCTCCTCCAAAATGCTCTGCTTTGCGAACTTAAAAAAGGGGCAGGGGGCTTTTCCAGTAGAAATCAAAGCACACAGAAAAGCAAAAATCGGTAAGGCAGAAGAAAGGCCATCTTTTGAAAAGTGAGGAAAATTTTTACTTATAAAAATTAAGCTCTTGCCTGGTGAAACACTGTATGCCTGTCATCTGCGTTTAAATCAAGCTAGGGATAGAGAAACTCAGCCAACTCCTAAAGAGTTCTGCCCTTAATGCATGGAGAAAATGTGGTATCAGGAATGGGAATGGGAATAGAATACGAAAATGTTACAATTGAAAGACGGTTCAGTACGTTGGTACATATATTAGGTAGTAAGGAGGAGGAGGAGGTCAGGAAAAAGATGCCAGTGTGTAAGAAACACTTCTGTAGGGAATAATGGGGATAACTACTGACAAATCTATTTGAGTTTGTGTCAAATACTAGAACCAGGGGGCATGAACTTTAGCTGTGCACAGGGTCAAGTACTAAAGAAATTGAGGAATAATTTCTTTATACAGAACACCTAAGTACCGGTATATATGTGGCATATATTGACTAATCTACTTGGTAGGAAAAGGGAACTAACCCACTGCACTTCCACATTTTCCTTCACAAATCCAGCAGTGTGAGATCTATCTGCACATCTTGCTCTGGGGTGTGCTTCTTGGGTTAAGTCTGAGGCTTCTGACCCACTCATGGAATGACTTTTGATCCAGTGGGGATATCCCTAACATGAAAGGAAGCTCTCATCTTACGTTAGTGGATGCCTTCTCTGAATCAAAAGCCATATTGAATTTTGCCCATCATTTTAATCTGAAATAGACCAGCACTGAATGCAATGTTTGTGTGTATTTATATTCCTTCTTATACAAAGTTTTCTTTGACCTTTATTTTAAGTGAATTGTTGACAGAAATGACTTCATTTCTCATCCCACAGTGAGATAAAAGGAATAAAACAGAGAATGATAAGTTCTTAGAATCACTCTGGGCTTACTTTCATGATAATCATTAGCCCTGCTCTGAACTCTATTGACAAAATGCTGGAGAATTCTTGAAGGCAAAGCTAGATTAAAAAAAAAAAAAAAGTGGGGAGGGAACCTGCTTAATGAGAAAATCTAATGAAGATGACCTGATTCTTTAGCCTGTGTGCTACACTTTAAAAGAGACAGACAGACAGACAGACAAGACAGACAGAAATAAAGGGTAGTTTGGAAATTATGCATGTTGATTCATTCAAATCAACAGGTCAGCACCTTGATTGGAAAATTAATTTCTCAATAGCTGCTGAAAATGTCCTTTTTCTTTCCCAAACAGCAGCAGATATTGTTTGCATGCATCTTGATAACCAGCATGGAAATTTATATTAATATATACAGGGGGAGACAGAGACAGAGAGAAAATACTTAACAGTCAAAGAATGAGGAAAGCATGCCATTACTCATAAGTGGCACAGCCATGAGTGAGTTACTCAGTCATCTAGTAGCAACGTGCAAATGTCCCTGCCTGTGAAAAATAAGAATTTAAGTGCACTCTTGAACACAGTGGAAAGTAAGAGGCTGTTCTACTATAGCAAACAACTTTTGTTTTTATTGTAAAGAAAGTATTATACAATCATCTGTGCAGATTCATGTACAAGACCAAAACAACTTTTTAAATATACCACGTTTTCTAAATATGTTATTATCTAGACATCTTGGGGGGGGGGGGAGAGAAATGTGCTACAAATAGTGGGATACAGAAAACACCCTAAAACATGAAAGGTGTGTAGAAGTTCAAAAAGTTGAAGCAAAATATCTTTAATCACTAGCCCATTGATTTTTAACATGAGTAAGCTTACTAAGTGCATACAAGTTAGCCAGTGTGTGATCTGAAGATGCACAGCCCTAGCAGAAAAGTTTTGGTTTGTTCTAGGTCATTCACTCTTATTCAGCTGTTAACATAGGATCTCATTCAATATGGAGCATCTGTCAGAACTATGCTATTGTAGTGCAATGTGCAAAGCTGTGAATATCAGACAAGGCTGGATTTTATGTAGTCACTGCCTTTGTTTCAAATAGGCTTTTGATACTATTGCTCAGTTCAGGAACAGTATTTTCATATGAAATGCTATTTTTAAATTCGATTCTGTTGTAAGCCTGTCAACAGCTTGACAGCGAAGCTTTATAAAGAGCAGCGTTGTTTTAAAATTATATCTTTTAAACTTGGAATCCATAATGCAGAATAGTCTGTAGACCATATAGGTATTTATATGAATTATTAAAGTAGCCAAGTTGCATCCAGGTTTAATCAGTGGCTTTGGAACATGAGGAACTGGAAATTTTTTGTAAGAATTTATTCCTTTTGGAATTACTCATGAATTCGCTTTGGAATTAATTAGTGCCCATAGTGGTAGCAGTGAGAAGAACTGGCTGTGGATTGTCTCCTGTGATGTGGTCATACTTCTGTTTTACCACTTGCCAAAACTAACCTGAGCCTTTAATGTTCATAGTCATAAAACACCTGCTATGGAAAAAGAAACTTTACATAAGGCTCATTAAACAACTTAGAAGAGTCCAAAAAGACGTGTGGTAGTTTTGAAAACGGAATTTCCTGGCTTATCTTTAAGATTTTAAAGATAATTTCAAATTCAGTGTCATCTACATTTTCTCTCTCCCTCTCTGTTTAATTTTCTTCTTTCTGGTGTGTGTGTGTGTGTGTGTGTGTGTGTGTGTGTATAAACATCTTATTCTAGAATCAATGGAGACTCAGTACTTGTTTTCTTCTATGTAGTCCATACACAATCTATGTCTGCATATTTTATGCTTGTGTAGGGCAGGGCACCCAGTTTTCTCTTTTCCACCTCCTGTAGCCCTCTCTGCCATATCCCATACTGTACAGAAGATTCCTTCAATCCACAGGGTTGACATTGGGCAGGGGCCGTGCTATTTTTCTAGAAAAAGAAGTGCCAGAACTCACCATGAACACCTCCCTTATTCTCCTATAATGGCAATGGTGCTCACCTGAGAGGTGCCGGAACTGAGTTCCAGTGAGTTAAGGCTGAAAAAATGTCCTGGGCAAGGGTCTACACTGGGTAGGAGGGAATCAGTGAAAGTTGGGTGCCCTGCCTTGTGCAAACAACAGTACTTGTATACCTGAAGGAGCGTCTCCACCCCCACCGTTCAGCCCGGACACTGAGATCCAGCACCGAGGGCCTTCTGGCGGTTCCCTCACTGCGAGAAGCAAAGCTACAGGGAACCAGGCAGAGGGCCTTTTTGGTAGTGGCGCCCGCCCTGTGGAACGCCCTCCCATCAGAGGTTAAAGGAATCAACAACTACATGACATTTAGAAAATACCTGAAGGCAGCCCTGTTTAGGGAAGTTTTTAATATGTGATGAGTTAATGTATTTTAATATTTGCTGGAAGCCGCCTAGAGTGGCTGGGGAGACCCAGCTAGATGGGCGGGGTACAAATAATAAATTATTATTATTATTATTATTATTATTATTATTATTATTATTACTTTCTGCTAAATTAAGATCACCATTGGATGCAACCCAAGCTTCATAGAAAGGGAGAGAAAAATATTTGTCACTGCTCTATTCCTAGGCTGCCTGCTTTCTTGAAACGCTGTGCCAATGTTATGGAAGGATAGCCTTTAACAAATAATGATCATAATGTATTTAAAATAATTTTCTATCAGGACCTCCTGTAAATGAGAAGGCAGTTCTCCTGCACCGCTCCCCAACTGTTAAAAATTATTTGGGGTGGGGATTCAGGGTGCCAATGTGCATTCCCCAAATAAAGCACTGTAAATCTAGGCAATCCTAAGAGGTTAATAAAGTTCATTGGTGCTTAAATTAGATCTGGGTAATTCACTGCATCTCTTGTTGAAATTGAATTAGCACTTAAAACTAAAGTGCAAACTCTCTAGGTTCAGCTAAATATATGAGATGCAGAAAGGCATTAGGCCTAGTGGTGTTTGCACTATTGTTTTGCTGCCTTCTGCTGCTTGGGTGAATTTCTCTGCACTGAAATAAAGCACCATATTTTTCCGTGTATAAGATGCCCCCATGTATAAGACACCCCCTGTTTTTGGAGACGAAATTTAAAGAAAGTGAGGGAAACACTCTCTAGAGCACGCGCCTCCTGCAATGGCATGGGGGGGGGGAGTTGCGCGCCCGCCAACAAGCTGGCTGGCGGTGCGCAGCTTACCCCCACCCCCACTATCCGTGTATAGGACGACCTGTTTTTGGACATGATTTTTGAGTCAAAAAACCTCATCTAATACACGGAAAAATACGGTACTGTTACTGCTTATTAAATCCTACCTTTTAGTATTTCATGTCTTATCTTGGTAATGGACTGGATGAGAGCCAATAAGCTGAAGCTTAATGCAGACAAGACTGTGGCACTGGTAGTAGGTGGTTTCATTGACCAGATTGATGGGAAATGGCCCGCTCTTGATAGGGTGCTATCTGAAGGAGCAGGTACATAGCTTGAGGGTACTTCTGGATCCATCAATGTCACCTGAGGGTCAAGTGGCCTTGGTGGTGTGGAGTTCCTTTCATTAGCTTTAGGTGATGGCCAAGCTATGCCCCTATCTGTACACGGCTCGTCTAATGTCTGTAGTCTATGCTCTGGTAAACTCTAGTTTAGATTACTACAGTGTGTTATATGGGAGGCTGCCTTTGAGGATGGTTCGGAAAGTGCAGCTGGTGCAGAACTTGGTGGCCAGGTTGCTCACTAGGGCAGGACAGTATGAGCATATAATACCAATCCTGGCTACCAATTAGTTTCATACCCAATTCAAAGTACAGGCTTTGACCTATAAAATCTTAGGCAACTCAGGACCCCAATACTTCAAGCATTGCCTCTCCCCATAGGAACCAACATGGACCCTGAAATCTTCATGTGAGGCCTTTCTCTCTCTCTCTCTTTCTTTTTTTATTGGTTTTTGTACATATTACTTTTTCCATTTATGTTACATATAATACAAACAATCAATATATTTTCATTCCTTCTATTTCTACATATTGACTTCCATTCTTCCTTCTTCTATCTTCTTTAAGTATATCCTTTATTTTTTCGCATTGTCTTACTCCTGTTCGTTCTTTCCTTTCCTTTTGTTTTATCTTGAATATTCATAATTCATACCTTCTACCTATACAGGTTCCCTCCCTTAATTTACAATATTTAAACTTTCTTGATACAATTCATCCGATAGTTTTTTTGTTTGTTCCCCCCCTCCCCCCTTTTTTCTACATTATGAGTTCTATCTCATTTTTACTGGTAATTCTTATATTTAACACATTTTTCCTATATAAACCATAAATTTTCCCCACTCCTTTTGAAATGTTTCATTGCCCTGTTGTCTGATTATTCCCGTCAATCTAACTATTTCCACGTACTCCATTATTTTTTGTTGCCATTTCTCTACTGTTGGTATTTGTTGCTGTTTCCAAATTTGCGCCAACAATAATCTCGCTCCCGTCGTGGCATATAATTTTTTTTTATCCTCTTTCAGTATGTCTTCCCCCACCATTCCTAGCAAAAATGCCTCCGGTTTTTTCTTAAAGGTATATCTAAAAAAATTCTTTAGTTTGTTATATACATTTTCCCAAAAGATTTTTACCTTCTCACATGTCCACTACATGTGAAAGAAGTCACCTTCTTTCACCCCACATTTCCAACAGTTTTTATTAGCCATCCTATACATTTTTGCCAGTTTGGTGGGGGTGAGATGCCATCTATACATCATTTTATATAAGTTCTCCTTGAGCGATGTACATGCCGTAAAGTTCATTCCAGTACTCCATAGCTTCAGCCATTTTTCATAATCAATGTTATAATCAATGTCCATAGCCTATTTTATCATAACGCTCTTGATTTCATGTGAGGCCTTTCTCTGTGCACCATTTCTACTGGAGATCTGTAGATGGGTGGCTCCCCACTTGTGGAATGTTCACCCCAGGGAGGCTGTAGGTGCCACAGCTGTATGTGCCAAGCAAAACCTTTCCCCCCACCAGGTCTTTGACTTGTAATAATCTGTGGCCTCCTTTAGCGGGTGGTATGTTTTAATCCTACCTTTTTAAAAATATGGAATGTGTTTTAGATTTTTCTATGCTTTGTTTTATGATAGTTTTAATATATGCTATGTAGTTATTATTGTAAGTCACTTTAGGCCCCCAAAAAGAGAGGAGTGCACCTTTGGGGGTGAAGTCAAACCACTGCGTTAGCACCACCAAAATGACCTCACTGGGGTCAAAGCCTGGGCAGTGTGTTTGGAGGTCCTGGGCTTCCCAAACGACAAGTCCCCACTCTCGGCCTCACTGAAGCTGTCCAAAGGAAAGCAGACCAATACATTTGGCACTAGCAAGTTTAATAAATAAATATTTCAATAAAGGGTGATGAGCGAGAGAGGACAATGCAGGGCAACAAGGCAAGATTCAAAGAGTATGGGTTTGTCCACACTTCCACTTTCACAGGTGCTTTCCCCTGTGAAAACCCACTCTTTTCCACTGAATCAGAGCAAAGTCAGCTGGGTTTTCTGCAGATGGACATTTGTCCTATTCAGCGGTAATGAGTGTGTTTGACCAGAGAAAGTTGCAGGGGAAATAGAAACCTGCTCAGACCCATGCCTAGAAAGCATGGAAGAAGTGCTGGTGTTCCTGGAAAAATAAATGCATTTCATTTCAGTGAAACATCTAGCAGCCACAATCTCTGTTGCCAACTAGAAGAATTTTGATGTGTCCTCCATCTGTCTGCTGTTGCCAAGTGTCACACATGGGATACAAGTGGAGCACATAGTACAGGAATTGGGAACCTATGTGGCCCTCCAAATGTTGTTGGTCTCCAACTCTCATCAGCTCGGTCAGGGATGATGGGAGCTGTAGTCTAGCTACATTGTTATTCAACGCTGATATGGGGCTTACTTAAATAGGGCCTTGGGTCATCTTTTGAAACCCTGAAAAAAATATTTTTGTATGTTTCTTCATAAAAATAAGAGCCGCCTGAGACATAGATATTGACACTTGACACCTCAAATATACACAGTGAAGTCCATACCACTTATACTTGCAGTCACTTCTTTTTGTCTGTTTTTATATAATATCATCTTCTTGGAATGATACTATAACATTAGAGTTGAACCTATCGCATCAGCACAAACTTGTGCATAATTCTGTGTTGTTTAAAAGTGAAAGCTCATGAAAGTAAAATCAGTAAAAAAGAAGTCAAGTTTAGACTATATATATATATATATATATATATATATATATATATTCATATTTATGAATTTGAGAAGTCTCCACCATGATCTTATTTGGAGCTGTGGTAGCAGTTGACAACAAATGTGCCCTTGAGAATTGCTCATGCTGTAGCAAAATGAAGACACGGAATCCCCTTGCATTTCTACCCTCTTGTATTTGTTTGTTACTGCTATTATTTCAGGTGCCACAGTAGATTTCAGCTGACCTGCAGCTACTGTTTAACCAATTGCCTTTGCCTTTGTAGCAGCTTCTGTGCCAGGAGGCCACCATTGTGCTCTACTAACAAAGAGCATTAGATACATAATCCTTCCAGACAATTGTATTCATGGGCTGCTGGAAATTCAACATAATTAAATTTGTCCCTGTGAAATATTCTGTTTTATTATAGTGGCACTGTTTGGAACATGCTTATTTGTCTATTTCGATTTTGCTCTATTCTGCTATAGACCAATACACACTGAAACTAATTAAATAGTTACAGGACAGTTAATATAAAATATATTCAGGTAGGACACATTGTACGTGAGAATCCTAAAGTCTAATCCTAGCATGCTTTGTTAAAATTAGCCCAGTTCTGGGAGACTTCCGCAACAAACCCTACCATAAATGAAGGACTTCTCCACACTTGAGTTTACTGTGTGTTTGCAGCTGTTTGCATTCCCATTTGATTTGCATAGTCCACATGACATTACCCTCAGACAACATGAGTCTTGATGCTGTCTTCCTGTAAATTCAAGGGATAATCTGATAAATTGGGAGAAACTGGACTCCAAGCACCTCCACTCAGGATTGCAGACTACCGTATTTGTTTTGGTATTGTGGCTCATTCATAACTTCCTGCTGCTCCCCTTTCCACACCTAGGACTTCTTCAATGCTTTTCTTTCTTTTCTAGCCATGCTCCAGCCAGAGCATTCCTGATCCCTCAGATTTGCACAAAACCAGAGAGTAAGAAAGAGAAGTTTATTGAGACACAGTAGAGGTACAGGCTCAGCAACAGCCACTGAGTCATAGCAACTTTGACTCTTGGACTAGGTGGCAGGACATCTTTCTGGGATTCACAAGGGTTGCTGATTCAATTTGAGTGCAGTTCAGCTTTTGATTCTGAAGTTGGACATGCAAGCAAGTCAAAGGTGGACGTGGATGCAGAGCTTCTTATTGCAGGCTAACCATTATGCAAAGAGTTCTTACATTTTTTCAACCTACTGAAGTTTCTGAGGAATATGAAGGTTTCTTTCCATATACCAAAGGTATATATGGAAAGAAACCTTCATATTCCCAGAGGCAAGATTTATATATGGAGCAGCAGTGTGTGCACTCCATTTATCCATGGAAGTCATGCATTTTGTTTTCATAAAAGTGCCTGTGGGGTGTTAATCAAACAGGTAGAATCAATTTGAATTTTCAATGCAGTGAAAAGATTAAGCCAGCACTGATCTGTGCAACACCATTGTTACAAAGGCTCAGTGTTTGCCTTTTTCAGATGATTTGTTATCTCATTGTTTTAACAAACTTTTTATAAGCAACAATTGTGCACTACATGTGATTAGATTGTGGTTAACATATCAGAGATTTCAGGCAAGAGAACCATTTGCTTCGCGTGCTTTTACACTTCTAATAAACATTTATGTCTTTGAAATTCCTGCCAGGGTCAAAGTTTTTGAATGAAGCCCATCTTCATTCAAGGTGACATTCGAACCTTTTCGTTCAGCATAATGGTTATTCAGAGTTCTATGCCTGAAACATCGTAAGATTCGGGGGGGGGGGGATATCCAGTAAGTAGTGAAAATGACTGGCCGTTTATAACAAGCAAGTAATCAGGGATTGTCATGAGACAGAAGAATGGTTTCTGTAACATAGAGTGCAAGTAGGCTTGTTCCGTGCCTAGAAAGCATGGGTCTGAGCTTGTCCTGTGCTTTCTAAGTATGGATCCAAGTGGTTTTGCATCTGTTCTAATTCAGGGAAAAGCTGTGGGGCAAACATCAATCCATGCAAAAACCCTATTGCCATTTGTTCCGATTCAGGGGTAACTGTGGGTTTTCTCTGGGGAAAGTGGTGGGGCAAACGGAGGCAGGACAAGCCATAATACAACGAATGAACTGCCTAAGAAGGAAGAAATTATATAGCAGCATGGATGGAAGAGTTACTGGAAGAAAGGGTACATTTCAGCTCGGCAAAGTTCAATTAGTATTAATATTAGAGGAATTGCAAGAAACACAAGCTGAGAAAGAAGTACACATGCATCCACAAATCCACTCGCCAGCTTAACAAAGGTACGAATCCCTGTCCCTATGTAGGAAGGATGCCTAGTCATTTCTTTTCCTCTTCTCCTTTCACACCTCTTCCCTCTTCCTTTTACATATAAGAACATTAGAAGAGCCTGCTGGATCAGGCTAATAGCCCACCTAGTCCAGCATCCTGTTCTCACAGTGGCCAGCCAGATGCTCGTGCTGTTCTGTTATTGATACCTCACAGCCTATCACTTTAAGGAATTTGT
This sequence comes from Darevskia mixta, assembly GCA_034641385.1. NCBI lineage: Eukaryota > Metazoa > Chordata > Lepidosauria > Squamata > Lacertidae > Darevskia > Darevskia mixta. Next base: position 6,811,138 of record JAWWNH010000054.1, on the reverse strand, counting down.
AATCTGTATATATGAACTAACATGTTGAGTTCAGGAGAGGGATAGAGTGACCTATACACATCACTAATTACATTCACAAACGATGTATTTCTAAGATCAAGGAAAGACTCTTGTGTTAAATATGTTCTGCCAGGCTAAACATTATAGCAATTAACAGCACGATAGCAGTGAGCAGATCATGTTGTCTCTTGTAATTATTTCTGTAAAGAAGGAATGGTTTTATTTGAGGCCTACAATATCATTATGAATTAACACATGGGCACACAAAGCTGGACTCACAGGACCTGTTAGTGAAAAACGCTTAGCTTTCTGAGCTGCTTATGGAACTATTGTGAGTGGAGGTTGCAGATCCCTAACAGCATGAAACCCATCTAAAAATATACACAATAATTTTTGAGCTGGCCTTCACTCTGTATACTCTGTGTTGGGTGAATGATTTCCTAATACGAACAGGTAAGGCTTCTAGGCATAAGTGCTCAGTTAGTGGTTCACCTTGGTGAGCGAGCCCAATGAAATATTCGTACTGCTCTTGCTCAGGGAAGTTTGACTTTGCCAATATTGAAAGAATATGCATTAAAAAAAGCCAGAAGCGATAAATAAATATGCCTTTGGGTTTAGACCATGATTTAATGAGGGGAGAATATATAGGGGGGGTGGGGAATTTGGAAACAATATTAACTGGGTTTGGTTTAGTATTTGGACAAAGAAAGCAGTGCTCTGAGTTGAGCACAGAGAGATAAGCGCCCTGACTTGCAATAGATTAAGAGACATGCATTGGTTAGAACAAACCATGTTTGAGACTCTCCCTGAGTGCCGCCACGTTTAGATTTAAGATTAACTGCGGTAGAATGCTGGAGCGGCTGTTTGTTTTATGAAACAATCACTAATGACATTAAACAGACGGAGGCCTTTCCAACACGATTGTTCATTTGCGATAAACTGAGAGAAGCCCACAAGAGATTGGAAAAGAAAACTCATAAGTGCTCATTTTGAGGTTCTTGCAATGTCCTGTTGGAGGTGACAATTAGTGAAAGAGAGTAGGAACCTTACTCTAAGCACATTTAGGATTTTTTTTCATATGGCAAATAGTTGGTAAATGTTTGCACAGCTCTATCTTTAAACCAAGCAACTGAAAGGTAATAATATAATGACAGATTTCCTGTGAACATTTTATCCTCCCTCTCTTGCTCCTGTGTAAAGGAAACCTGCATTAAACATTAGCAGCACAGTTAAAAGAGTGTTATCTATTAGTTCAATTAGACATCAGACATTTACTTTTTGATGCATTGGGAGGCTGATTTGATTTGGGGCCAATCGTTTAAAAATAAGAGAGCAGAGCTGCGTATGGAGCTGTGTACAGATATCTGTAGCTCTGAAGTCTTAATTGCAAATTCAGATAAAGATTAGAAGGGGCTGTATCTCTGTAGAACAAAGGTATTTGCTAATACCTGAGATATAAAAGTGGTTAAATTCAATATTTACTAATTTAGGATTTTGATTGAGCTTTAGGATTCATGTGTGTGTGTGTGTTGAAAATTCCACACCATTAAGCTGTGATGCAGAAAGCTTCACTTTCACAGTTTATTTCAGATAATATATTTTGGATTTGTTAAAACCTGAAATGTAATGTCTGCTCTCCCAGCTGCCCCCACCATTGCCTTGCGGCCACATTAAGTTTTTGTTTTTATACATAAATATATTAATGAAAGTGTTTTAAGTGCTTATTACAGAAATGGTTTGTTTTGAAACACAGGCTTTTTCACAGCAGTTTTACACTTCATTGTGTACTATAAAAGACATACTAAGTAGAGGTTGTCAGGTTTCCATCTGAAGTAGACAACTGCTGGGGAATGGACCCATTTATGATGCCACTCAAGCAGGACTAATCTAGAGCAGATATTGTATACATAACTGGTAACATGAACACACAGTCCCCTAAATATTTTATTCTGTTAAAAATACTGTTTAAAGGAAGGATATCTTTATATACTAATATTTAAAATTTTAAGACGTAAATGAAAGGAAGATGTGTGTCTTGAAATTTAGACTGATTCTTTTGCACTGAGTGCAATAATGTCCTACCAATTATGGCAGGGATTGGGAATCTGTGGCCCTCCAGATGTTGTTGGACTACAGCTGTCATCATCCCTCACCATTGGCAATGTTTGCTGGGACAAATGGGAACTGGAGTTCAACAATATTTGTAGAGCTATAGGTTCCCCACCCCTGCAATATGAGGCTGTGAGATTGTGTATTCTCTTCATTCCTCATGTAACAAAATTTAATTCCTCCCACAACGTCCCATTAATATTTGGGCTATTCCTTTTTCTTTAACCAGCATGGAAGCTGTCTTGCTTGGTAAACCTCTTTTTTCATATGCTACCGGTAGCTTTAACCAGCAAGCAGGAATGGATAGAAGAAAATAAGAATTGCTTTCTTTGGGTCTGCAAAATTTTGAAAGAAAATGGAATAATTTCATGCAGATCTGCTCAGACTCTCAAACAGACTATAGAAGCTGCAATGTGTTCCACAACTGCACCCCAACAATGTGCAAATGGGCCTATCAAGGTGTTACAAAGACTTTTATCTTGCAATGTGATGGTGAAAACATTGGCATCTCACCATATCAAAAGACTTATGGTATGCAACATGGCTTATCAGTAGAGTCTTAACAGCGTCCAGGACAACACAGCATAGCACACCAGAAGTCTTCTGCATGATTAGAGAACATCCATCACTACTTCACTGTCATGACCCAAACTATGAGCAATGACTCGGTAGTCACTGACTCAGAGTAAGAGGGCCCATCTCTTCCTTCCATAGAACATGGTTGGACTTTGGTGTTTCAAATTTCAGCAATGCCCTGTGCAAGGCCAAAATTCAGTGGCCCCCTCCCTACCTTCTGTACTGAAGCCAAGTATAACAACCAGAGATCATCTGAATCAGATACATCTGAGCCAGGACACTCGGCTACACAAGTTCTACATTAGATTCTCTGAGAACCAGCATCCTTAATTGCAATGAGCTCCAAAGGGACCTCTCTGAACTTCGTGAATGTGCACCAAAATGGCAAATGCATTACAGTGTATAGAAATGTAAAGTAATGCATGTAGGGGCAAAAAAATATTAATCTCACATATACACTCATGGGATCTAAACTAGAAGTGACCAGCCAGGAAAGAGATCTTGGGGCCATAGTGGATAACTTGATGAAGACCCACAGCGGCTACTATGAAAAAGGTGAATTCTATGCTTGGCATCATTAGGAAAGGAATAAAACTACAGATATCATAATGCTATACAAATACACATTGCAACCACAATGGAGTACTGTGTACAGTTCTGGTCACCTCACCTCAAAAAGGATATTTTAAAGGGGGGGGGATTCAGAAAAGAGCAACCAGAATGAACAAGGAGATGGAGCAATTCCCCATGAAGAAAAGCTTTAGTTTAGAGAAAAGGTCGATGAGGCCACTTGATAGAAGTCTATAAAATTATGCCTGGCATGGAGAAAGTGTAGAGTAAAAAAATTATCCCTCTCATAACACTGGAACTCAAGGACACCCAGTGAAGCTGAATGTTGGGAAGATTCAGGACAGACAAAATAAAGTACTTTAACTGCTTCTGTTGTTAAACAATGGAATTTGCTTCCATAAGAGGCAGTGATGGTCACCATTTGGGTGGCTTAAAAAGAAGATTGGACAAATTCATGGAGGATAAGGCTTAGGGTTGCTACCTTTGGCCAGGCCTAATAAATAGGTCGGGCAAATTATGGGATAGGTTGGGGGGAATTGGGAGGCTAAAATTATTTCCCCTGGTGCAGAAATGACTTCAAAGCAATCCATTACAATGACACACATGGTTTACAGTGCTTTATTCAATAAAAAACCCAAAGCTCTATGATTTACAACTGTAAGAAAACTATTGCATATTACATGCATAGCTGGTCTTTGCAATGCAAGAATTTGAGCTGATTCACCACCACCAGTAAATCTCCCGAAATTTAACTGAAAAAGTAAAAATGGGTAACTGGTAAAGCAAAAATGTAAGCCTATTATTACACAGTTATTATCCCTTAACATAAATCATATAACTCTTGCTGAATCATAAGTTTTTGTTTAAGATTACAAATCTAATGAATTGGAAGTAGAATTTAGGATTGGATACTGATGGTTCCAATGATCTAGGAGCCTTGATGGCCTAATACCTGTATGGTATCTGCCTCTGTATTACTTTTTGTACAGTAGTTCATAATCTGTGGGTTGAAAAGAAAATAATGTTGTGTCAAACAGTGATTGAGATGGAGGAAGACAGCTGATCAGTATGGCGAAGTGGTGGATGACGCCTTGGGAGAAGAGCAGGAATAGGGTCAAGTGGTACAGATGAGTCATCCTTTGTGTCCTTCAAAATATTTGAGATTATGTTTTTATGTATCCTGCAGTTTTGTAATGAAATTACTTTTTTAGAGTACTTATAACTGCAGGGGAAAGAGTAACACTGAAAACCAGTATAATTTTTGACCTGTATGGGGCCTCCAAGCAACAGTGGCAAGACAGCCAAATGACATACAGAATAATAATAGTAGTTGCAGTCATATGTAGCTGAGCTGCTGAAGGCCAGGAAGAGAGGATTTATGGTGCATGGACAAGTGTCAGATATCTCATTTTTTATGTGATTTGCTTTATTGTGGCCATACTTTTAAACTTTGTACAACTTTGGTAGCCACTATCAGCCAGTTGGATGTGAGCTGATTGTTTCTCTGCTCTGACAATCTTTGATGTGATTCAGTACATACACAGATAAATACATACACAGCCAAAATCATGTTTCTTATCCCTTCCTCAGTGTACTCTTGGTGACTTGTAAATACAGCTTTCCAATAGCATGTGTTGTTTGAGAACTTTACAGACACTAAGAAATATTTAGAAGCCAACATATTGCATGCTCCCATAAACATAGCAAAGCACAGATGTCTTGTTTTGAAACTGTTTAATGAGGTTGCTCATGCTGATTTCAGTAAGCTTTGGATCTGGACCATAAAAAGAGCATGTACAAATTTTGTATACTGATGAAGCTGGGCTTGGCTTGCAAAATTGATTTAAACAATGATTCCACAGAAAGCAGCAGGGCCAAAAATAAAAAAAAAAATAAAAAAATTAATGGATCATGTTGATGTCAAGAATTGTGCCCAAGGTGTCTGAGTTGCTATTCAGAAGCAGAGGTCTTTAGCAACTGTGAAAACTTAATGTTGCTTCACATCTATAATATGAACCTGCAGGTGCTTTTTAAGCCAAAGTGAATACTACTAGTAGATGATCAAGAAATACTAACGTTTTGTTGCATTTGGGGGACAATAGATAACCTTGATTTATTTATTTTTGCAGCTTAGTATGTTACAAAGAAATTCACCTCTCTCATGTTAATGTTAAACTGCATATAAACCAAAGGGGGAAATGTTTACTTGTTGGTGTTTGGTATATGTTACGATACCTATTGACTATAGATCTCTAACTAATTTGAAAGGCAAAGTATCCTTCAGTTACAAGTTGTAGTTGCAATCCTATGCACATTTACCTGGGAGTTAGCTACACTGAAAAATTACTTTTGAGAAGACATGTCTTGGATTGTGCTGTGTTCCTTTGCATTTTTATGTCAACAACTGTGTATGTAGCAGATATCACTTTGATATCTGGCGACTGGCTTTATTTACCTATGCTTGGCTCCTTTGTTAGCCTATAGCACCTATCTTTAAAATATAACTAGGCAAATATAATTAAACAAACAAACAAATAAATCAAATTTTATATCTTGTGTTAAGTGGAGCTAACCTTTTTAAACAATGGGTGTATAACAGCTGCAGATATCTGACCAGGAATAATATGACAAAAGATACTTAATAATACTTTTTGTGAAGAAAGCTTAATATAAACACATTCCCAAACTTGGAATGCTGCACAGCATATAATCACTTTATTTCTATAAAGCAAAATGCAACTTTTAGAGGAGAGTGAAAACTGTTAGAAATGAAATCATGTACGTTGTTATACATCTTTAGAATATATGATGGGGTTTGTGTGCTATATGTTGCCTTGCTACTTTCTTCCCTCTGATGTGATGCTTTTGCCAGATTAGAAGCATTAGTGCCCTCTATTGTTCATTAGAGGACTGCCAATATTTTTAAAGATTAGGTAGTACTGTGTGCTTTCAATCTGTTTATCCAAATGAAAAATGCTTACTGAATTTTCCTACTTAATAAGTATTGGTAAGAACCGAATTGCTTTAATCTGTGTCATTTTAAGGAAATGCAGTAAATATCTTTCTAGGAGCATTGATAAGTGGTGGTGTTCATCTTTAATTTGTGGAATATTCATTTGTGGAGATGTGGGGTGTGTGTGCCCTATTTTAACAGAAAAATACCTATAGAGTACACTTTCAGAAAAGAGAATTTTGGAATCCAAATATATACTTTTTAGCATTTCTATTTGGTGCTCATTATTGTGCTAGGATACCGGAAATATGTAAAATGTATAACTTTTCAGAAGGACAACAGAAAAATAGTGTATTGTGGCTAGATTTTGCTTTTTAACTATGTTAAAGGAGAATGCAAGAATGACAACTTCATTCAAGCAGATCATTTGAAGTTACATTAAACAGCTGCTTTTAAACAACTGACAACAAAGGAGATCATTTTGATCTCAACAGCACTGAAACTCAAGCAGCATGCTCCCTTAGAGATGTTATGAGGAACACATTTGCGCATTTGTATACCAACAGACAGTGTATTCCCCACTGTGCTTGTTGCCAAACAGTGGTTTTTCTGCTCACTTTGTATTCAGTCAGGGATCCAGGAAACCCAAATCCAGCTAGGCAAATGCAGAACAGCTTAGTTGAAGCAGCTTTAACAGGTGCTGTCAGTGCAGACTTGTTGAACCAGAGAGACAACGCAAACAAATGTGTAGCATTGGTCAATAGGGTAGGATTTGCCCCAGTGCACATGATGGCACTCAGTTGTGAAACTGTTCTCTCTCTCTCTCTCTCTCTCTCTCTCTCTCTCTCTCTCACACACACACACACACACACACAGGCAAAATGGGATGCTTGTTAAAGGAAAAATGCAATAGCCTTGTCATATTAATTAAACTTTTATATGGGAAACTAATTAGTTATTCTCTATAAAATAATGTGAGCATACCGGCATAGTTGCTAAGAAATAATTAGACTGAATGAAATAGTGTTTTAGGATGACTGTAGTTGACTGAGGATGAATTGTAATAGTTCCCCCCCCCCTATTGTTTGATGTCTTTTCCAAACAGCAAAGTGTATAATCCCTGTGGAACGAAAGGTTCCAAGGCACAGTAGCATTTCTGATAATACCTTTCTTTAGACCAGCAACCACATATTTGAATTATCCCCAAATTTGGCAGTGATAAGAAACAACCATATGAATCTACCTGGAATCATGAAAAATTAAAATACAAGGAGAGAAGCAATAGAATAGATGCTCCAGTGTATCCCTTCATTGTATTTATTTTTTAATAAAAGTATTTATATATCACAGTCTCATAAAATATCAAGATGTTATACAGTAATATACATACAATAAAGCATTTATTTAACAACACCTTTAAGAACAAGATGATGTCATTATTAAAAAGACTGGCTCAATCAAGAAAGTTTTAAACACCTGCAAGGCCTGTTGGCATATAATGTCCTTTAAGAAACACCTGAAAGTCAAAAGCAAGGATGCCTGCTCAATCTCTGCTTGAAGAGTGTTCCACAGCATGGGACTGAAGTTAGTTGGGTCTCTGTTATTACTAACATCACTCCTAAAGGTGATCTGGAGTGAGCAAGCTGTAAGGGCTTATTATGTGCTCCTTACAGTTTCTTGGACCCAAGTTGTTTGGGACTTGTGTAGCAACACAAGAACCTTGATCTTGAACCAGTAGCATAAAGGCAGCTAGTGCAGATGTTTTAGAAGAGGTGTCACACATGTCAGCCATCTTCTCCTATCAGCGGTGGCATTCTGCCGCACCTGTAGCTTCTGGACTTGGCTCAAGGGTAGCCTCACATCACCTAATCTACATGTTTCATAGTTTTCATAATTTGTTTTAGGCATCTCTTGGTTTGTTATTTTGCCACGTGGCATGCCTTGTTTTTCTAGATGTGATGGTTCTGTGCCCTACACACAGTTCATGGGATGGTATAGAAAACAGAGTCCATTCAAAGCATATATGTGTACAGCACACTGCTTTATCAGTGCATTGTTTATGGCATGTCTTGCACAGAGATGCAGGCAATAACTAAGTTTTGTTTTTTTTAGAATCCCAGTGACTACAATTTAAGAAATATATTTCATATTTATGCAGACTGGACAGTCTACTATATCCTGAAGATTCAAAGTAGTATCAAATTGTGGTCACATTGACATTATACGTTTAAAGCACTCTTTAACAGTCATGGCTTACCTGCCAAAGAATGCTGGGAACTGTAGTTTGTTAAGGGTTGCTAGGAGAGTGGTCACAGAGCCACAACTACTAGCACTCTTAAACTACAATTCCCAGGATTATTTGGAGAACTTGTGACTGTTAAAGTGGTATGAGAGTGTTTTAAACATATAGTGTGGATACAACAGAGTAACATTCAATTTGACAACCAATATCTTCCTCTACTCCACCAGATTACTTCTACCTCTTTCCAGGGGGGACATATCAACTGACTGGTATGCTTTCTTAATGGTTCATGAGTTTGGCATTTGGTGGCCTTCAAAATTTGGACTTTCAGAGAGTTGACTGTATAACCAAGTTCCATTAAACTTTAGAAGGTATTTAGAAGCAGAAGCAGTGGGATTTAGAACATACGTTCTAACAATCCTAAATAAATTAATGTATATGACAAAGGCTTAAAATCAGTGTCCCTGAGACCCATCCATTTTATCCATTATATGTGTAAGATGTGAAACTAAACAGAGCTCTTTCATAAGGTGCTGGTTCTCTTAATTTTATGCACAACCCTCTTGAGACAAAATATTTTCTTTTAAGCAGAATTAGTCTCGTTGAAGTGAATGGAATTGAACGGGCTTAAGTCCAAGATTTTCATCTTAACAGGATTGTGGATTGGGCTGTGTGAAGGTCAAAAGCTGCTGCACTCTCACCGGCAAGCATTTGTCTAATAAAAATTGTCACCCACTTTGCTTCTCACGCTCTGGGACAAACATGGCAGTAAGCCTGCATATAACAATGTAAGTAAAGACAGAATCTGAGTCAATGATTCTTCCTTAATTGTCAATCCTCAGTATTAAAGTCCTAGTAGCCATTTCCACCTTTACATTAACTAATAAATCCCAAGTGCATTTTAAAAAGGTATATTTTGCCTCAGTGCTGAGAGCTCAATAACTTCAAGTGTTCTGAATTGATATGTATTCTGAATTGATATGTATTAATATTCATTAAATAGGCTTGAAAACATACCTCCCCAACACATTTCTGTATCTGATCAGTGGATGTCTAAAAAAAAATAGAGGTAGTAAATCACGAGACTAAATAGGCAGGGAGAAGATGTGTGTACTGTTTTACAGTTTGCAAAATAGTTCAGCATACAAAACTGTACTGAAAAAAATTAAAGCCTTCAGTGTGTTACAGTGATTAAAATGTTAGATATGTGGTGGAAATATTCTGGTAGTACATTTGATTGAAATACCGTATCTACTCGAATCTAATGTTCATCTTTTTTGGCCAAATTACGTTGCGAAAATTAACGAGCGTTAGATTTGATGGCACATTTACATTCGCCAGCAAATACTTTTTTTTGTTTCAAGGTTCTGAAAATGGAGGTGCGCATTAGATTCGATGGCACATTAGACTCGAGTAAATATGGTAAAAGGGGTGAATGAATAAGTTCAATAGATTTAAAATTTGGTAAGGTGTATGAGGTGAAGAATGAGTAAATTGATGCAGTTGCTGAAATTGCTTTTATTTGTAGATATAAGTCTCACAGTCAAGAAGGTAGGCGAGGCAGTTCAATCAAGGTCTTCCGGGAACCTTTCCCCAGACAACCAATATGCAGTAGAATCAGGTGGTAGAAGGCTGTAGTAGTGATAGAACAGGCTGCACCACAATAGCTTGTGAAGGGGTAGGGTTGCCAGCATTCTGCTATCTTGGCATTGTATAAGCCTACAAACATTGCTACCTGCAAACATTCTTACTAGCCTGCTGAGAGCTGGCAGGAGAGGGACAAAGAGTTTGGTCCCCTTCCAGCAGCCCACCCATTTCTGTGTTGGGTTTGGAGGAAGGGACTTTCCCCCTTTGGCAACCTACTACACAAAGAAGGCACATAGCACTCAATCCATCCTCTACCAGCCCACTCACTCGCCTGCATTAAACTTTGTATACTCACATGCACGCAATTCATTGTCATGTGTGGGCTACCAGGCAAGTGCTGAAATCAAGATTATCTTACCTCCTTTTGCTGCATGCTTAGATTAGTCAAAAGTATCAAAATCCCCTGCATCCAGACTCTATTAACAGTAATGCAAATTCTGGATCAGGTGAAATAGGCCTGATTCCGTAAACAGATCAGTACTGCTCAGTGCCAATCTCCCATTCTTATATCCTTGGCCACTGACCAATGGATACAGAATGCCTACCTAGAACTATCCAAATGATTACTAGCCCAAGTGGATCTCTAATGAATCCTTTGTGATATTTTTTTTTAAATGAGTCACATAATCCTAATCTTTGGATGGCATTATTGGAACTTGATCCATAGCTCTGCCACTTATACCGCCAGGGTAAAAGGTGGGGGGGGGCAGTAAAAATGTCCCTTTGGTATGCCAGCTCCCATCCTGGCAAAGTGAAGAGGCCCAGATCAGACCCATTGCTTTTACTTGATGCCAGCAGGGCCAGTTCAGGATCCAGTGGATCCTGTGCCAGCCCAGCCCCCATTTCAGCAGTCTCCACTGCCTATCACTAGTGAGGAAGCTGCTCATGGTAGCTTCCTCTAACCTGCCATTTGGGTGGGCACACCAGGCCTCTCCTTGCTGGCAGAGCTGCCCTGCTGACGGAGCCAGACAAAGCAGGGCAGAGACACACTTCCTCTTCATCCAATTGCTCTCCAGCATGGTGAATTGAGGTGTTGGATTTTCTGTATTTTCAATTGACTTTGCAAACAAAATACCAAATCCCCCCCCCAAAATAAGAGATAAATGGGAAAGTAGGGATGGGAACATATTAGGTTGCATCTTAAAGTAACACCCTTTTCTCAGTTACCCACTGTTAATATTTTCCCCCTCGTGCCAGCAATTCTGCATATTTATGGAAAGCTGAAGAGGAGGAAACCTTTGCTAGCCTGTCTTGACACCTGTATAGCATATACTGTCAACTATGATAAATGGAACAGAAATATAAACACTTGAACAGAAGCTGAAAGCTACAAAGAGAAACACAAAAGGATGAATAGTTGATATCAGAGAAAAAGCAAAACAAATGGGTCTTGGAGTAAACAAACTAGAATGACATATTGAAAACTGTGAAGTACTGAGACTGCGGTGGCAAAGAGCCAGCAAAAGGAACAGATGGAATATGGTGCATAATTCATAACCAAATACTAATAAAATAAAATGGTGCATCACACATATTGTTGAAGATTATGATGGATGTCAACCAGTAATCTAACAATGCTATTTATAGGTTTCTCTCTTACTCATACCTAAATTCAGATTTCTCATTTTTTATTATTCTTTAATTTCCCTTTATACATACAAAAAATAAAATTGAGAAATGAAAGGGGAATAGGGGATTTCAGCTCCAGATAGCAGTGCTGGAAAACATATTGGCGTAGAAAATAACTTTTTACCAGGACTGTGACAAACTTGTAACTGTTGAAATCTCACCAAATAAGATAGTAAGTTCTGCTTTCTATATTCACTCATCCTCAGACTGTGGGGAAGAATAAGAGTTACGTGGTCCCTTGAGATGTTGTTTGAAAACAATGCTCTTACTTTACATTTTCAAGGAACTCTTTCCACCTCAGTTAGTTTTCCAGGGAACCCCTGTACATTTCCCAGGGAACCTGTGCTGTACATTTGATTCAGAAGCGTGTTCTCGAGACAAAGTTTATGCATAGCACTGGCTAGGTCTCCTGAGCCTCACCATTGCTCCATGTAAATAGATGCTTTAGTCACAGCACTCCCCTGTGGTTCCATGTTGCTGGAGAAGATCAGCAATGGCAAACAGGCAATGGCAAACAAGCCATTCAGAGAAGCTTGTGGAGATTTATGGATTTTATCCTTGAGGAGCCTCTGGCGAGTTTCTGAAGGACTCCAGGAATCCCCAGAATGCACTGTGAAAACCACCATTCTAAGACACCAATGGAAAGAACTTTGGGAAATGTTGGTGATTACTTCCATAGATTTCACTGTCAATCAATCATTAGTCCTATTCAGAATTTCTGCTACACATCAGCCTAAACACATATAGAGGGACTCGTGTTTTTGCAGGCTTCTCAGTTGTGTAGAATGCTTGCACATGTTCACCTGAATGTGTATAGCTGCCCCTTTACAGATACTTTGGTCTCAAAGCATGGTGTTTGGGGTGCAACCATATTTAGTTCCATATGTAGTGAACAATTTCTCAATAGGGCTCAGGTACCTTCTTAAATTGTGTCAGGAAATACCTCCTGCTTCCCCTTAGGAATCTTCCTTTGGACTGTGATCATCTCTGGAGTAGAATGCACATTGGTCACCAGTGATCTGATTCATTACCATAGTCCTTTGGGTACTACCCACAACAGCATAACTGGCCTGTGGGGAAGCTGGTGTGGTTACATCTCATGTAAGTTTTCCCTCCTACATGATCTTACTGTAGACTTTTTATTATAGTGTGCCAAAGAGCTATGAGATCGAGTCATGGGAAACAGCAACCATGCTATTATGGGAATGTATGAAATTGACATCCTTATAAATAGGTTGCTTATACCCTTGGATCATGTCTACCAGACTCCCTTATGGTTCTAGTTCTTCCCATGGATATTCTTTGAAGCCTATGTTTCCCAGGATACCTGCTTTACTGTGTACAAGTCAGAGAACTGGCATAAGGAGACAGAATAACAGCTAGCATGAAGCTTGAATGTTTCTGGATCAGAACTTTTCTTGCCTTTATAAGTCCTAGTCAGTGTTATAGCTGGTGTAAGTCTCATCATAACACAGAGCTGATCTGGAGATTTCAGCTAGTGCCTGACTGGTAATCTGGTATTGCTTTTAACTTATCAGTGGAAAGATGTTAATTTTAAAGGAATTAGTTTGAAATATTCTCACAGGCACAAGTCATCAGGACTGCCTTGTAAGTGTTATTTGATTTTTTTAAAACTACAGCAAATTGGCAGGTTTAAATTCTTTTTTTCTGCATGTAGATTGAATCTGATGGAGCCCTACTCTGATGGCGCCAAAACAAAAGGGTAGAGGGGGGAAACCAGCAATTTTGTATAAACTGCATGCCCCCCCCACATTCCTAGAGTACATAATTTAATCTGGGGTTAAGCTTTAATAGTGGGGTCTTAATCATTCTTTCCTCTTCCTCCCCTCTTGAGGTTAGCTTCCTTTAGAGAAAATCATGCTAGATATTTTGTTTTGTTTTAAATTAGTTCTCCCTCCCCCTCCGGCCCATGACATGTGGCAGTTTAAGGGTGGGTTTTTTTGTTTTTGTTTTTGGTAGGGACAGGTGTTTATGTGACAGCATTCCCCACAGGATCTTGGGGGACTGCAGTGGAAAGTGTTGAACCGCTGAATTGTAAGGCTGTTCTTTTGTATGGCTTAGAAATCTCTGTTGTCCAGAATTGTACAGATAAGGCAAACCCATTTGCTTCATTGTCAGGCAGTTCAGCGGAATAGAAATGCAAATGTGACATAAGGGGGCTATGCTGGAGTGGGGGGAGCGTTGTGCTGCTACTTTCTCTTTAACAGGCTTCCTGGTTGTAAGAAAATTCCCATAGATGCCAGGATTTATTTATTTTTTAATTAGCCACAGGTTAAAGAAAAGGCTGTCTGAAAGAAAACGTATCTCTCTCACAAGATGCCTTGATTTTTATGTGGTGCTGTTTTTAACTCCCTCATCCAGTGCAACATAAACAGCTCAGACTAAATTGGGAGCATCTCTGCACCACAGATTGACAAAAAAAATTGGTAAAACTGATTTGGCCCTTTCATTGTTTGTCTTTCATTATATAGCAAGCATCGGATACAGAATTGGTATGCATTCAAACTAGAGATAGGACTGTAGCCAGGTTTTTATTATATATATTGCACAGGTCAGGCCTATTAACCACAGAATAATAGCAAGTCAGTGATCTAAGGGGGAGCTCTTCAGCTGGGATGGACTAACCTAACTGAGGTCAGGAGCTAGACCCCTGCACTTCCAAGTGTAGCTGTAGCCTGATTTGCAAGAGTGTCTACTGGGAAAATAAACGAGCCGAGCCGTGTAAGCTAAGAAAAAAGGCAAGACGGTCTTTTCATCTTGAATCTCTGTTTTCGTAGTGGCTGAAGACAAAAAATTCTGATTTGCTTTAAGTACTTGACTTCATCTAGAAACTCTTAATTCAATCACTTGTTTTGAAGGAACATGATATACAAGGAACTAATTCAATAAGACTTTAAGAATTTATTTAGATAGTTACTGAAAGAGAAATCATTCTTGTTTTACTGCCGAATGTATTATTGAGTAAAGACTTCATGATTTCAAAAACAAATATAAATGGTACAAAAGGAAATGGACAATCAAGTATTACCAATATATTTTGTTGTCCTTTTGTTAATGCCTTGTCTGATGGCATCATATTATATTTGCATTTTTAAAAAGCAGTCTGACCCTGAAGTCTGAAGTGTTATACAATTACTTTGAAGATCACAGCTGATGTTCTGGTGAGATATTTCACACCATGGGTCTGCTACTGAATAAACTTTTATTTAGCCTTCAGTTTAATAGGGAAAGCATTAAAATTAGATGTGCAGGGAAAGCTCTGATGGTGGTTCTCACATCTAATGAGATTTGTGGGGCGGGGGCCCATGGGAGGCTTTCTTTGTAGTGGTCCCTCACCTTTGGAATGACCTACTCTCTGAGGTATCTCTTGCCATGACATTGATGTTGTTTCAGCAGCAGGCACATCTCTTTTCTCAGGATTTTGGGGAGGAGGTATAGTGGGCATTTCTGTTGCTGCAGCTACTTCTATTTGTAATTGTAATCTGTATTACTTATTCAATTTTATTGCTTAATTTTGGTTTAGGTAAAGGTAAAGGGACCCCTGACCATTAGGTCCAGTCGCGGACGACTCTGGGGTTGCGGTGCTCATCTCGCTTTATTGGCCGAGGGAGCCGGCGTACAGCTTCTGGGTCATGACTAAGCCGCTTCTGGCAAACCAGAGCAGCGCACAGAAACACCATTTACCTTCCCGCTGGAGCGGTACCTATTTATCTACTTGCACTTTGACGTGCTTTCAAACTGCTAGGTTGGCAATAGCAGGGACTAAGCAATGGGAGCTCACCCCGCCGTGGGGATTTGAACTGCCAACCTTCTGATCGGCAAGCCCTAGGTTCAGTGGTTTAACCCACAGTGCCACCCGCGTGGATTTTGGTTTAGATTGCACATATTCCTGACATGGGACTTGTGGGTAAAGGGTTTGTTAAAAAGCACCTTTTCTAGTAAAGCAACTTTTTCCTTTCGCTGCCAGTGAATCACATGTTTTGAGGTGCTGAGTCACTCCCTAGTGTCACTGTAAGGAGAGTAGCTTCAGGAAGAGTACAAGATTTCACAAGAAAGTTTTGTCACAGAGACTGCAGTGCTTTTGCCTTCGATTGATGTTTCTTGAAAACTGAAGGGTGTCATGAATTTTCCCTTTGTTGCTTACATAAAACTTAATGTGCATTAAGAACATAAGAGCCTTCTGGATCAGGCCAATGGCCTGTCTAATTCAGCATCCTGTTCTTAAGAGTGGCCAACTAGAAGCCTGTGGGAAGCCTGCAAGCAGGACGTGAGTACAACTCATTCCATCTCAGGTCACACACACTCAAACACCCCCCCCCCCCAAAAATTATCTTTTTAAAAATAGTATTGCTTCAGAATCTTTTCTCTGGAGATGCCATATTTGAAATGAATGGCAATGAAATGAGTTTTCTATTAAAGGCTCCAGTGATAATTTTCTGCCCAACTAAGTTGTACTGGAGATTATTTTTATACATTTCAAGTGGAAAAGCACATATTTTCCTCACTTATATGATTATCTACCGGTATATGATTATCTAATTCTGTATTTTGTATGTATACTAAAGATCAGCACCATCTGTATAGCCACTATGGCAGAAGACTAAAGACATACATTTAATAGTCGGTCTCCAGTTATGTACATGAAGAGTATTCGAGGTTGGGGCAGGGGAATTCAAACCCAATCTGATAGGTGAAAGGTGACAAAGCTTAGGAGGAGCCAGTTTCAATTAATTACAGAGATATTAAGTCAAAGATAAGTACTGCAGGTGAGGAGAGTATTGAAAGAAAGAGAGACGTTAAGACAAGACAATAGTATCTTTGACATGTAGCTACATCAGGGCTGCCCCTGCTGACAGACTGAAGCTGCTGTGCAGACAGCAGATTTGGTTGTTATAAAAGGTAGGAGGAAACTGAATTTTGGAATATTGTTTACCATGGAGAAGCTACTATTTGCATTATCTGCCTCAGGTGTCAAAGTGTATTGGAGTGGTCCAAGGTTACATTCAGACTAACAATGGATACAGAGTCTATATTTGCGGATGCGGTATCAACTGTGTAACAAGGGATCAATATTTTGGTATTAACTGTTAAAGGTAGATAGCCGTGTTGGTCTGTCATAGTCAAAACAAAATAAAATGAAAAAATTCCTTCCAGTAGCACCTTAGAGACCAACTAAGTTTGTTCTTGGTATGAGCTTTCGTGTGCATGCACACTTCTTCAGATACACTGAAACAGAAGTCACCAGACCCTGATATATAGTGAGAGGGTGGGGAGGGGTATTACTCAGAGGGGTGGTGGAAATGGGTGAAAGGTTGATAGCTGTGGTAAACCTGTTATTTACTGTTACATAATAATTTGGTATTAACTGTTACATAATAATTTTCCAGTTTTACAAGATGATGTACATCTTGATCATTCCTTGCTTTCAGGTGTTCATTGGGCTATTTTAAAGTTACATTTAATTGTTTTTATTAGTAGCACAGAAATTTAGTAGCTTTTTGCATATTTTCTATTAGCTATGTATTTCCACTAGCAGCTCCCCTGTCAGAAGGAAAAAAGAAACAATTGTTTTCCAGAAGCCATTTCTTCATATTAAGAATGAGGAAAAACTGGAGACTCAGCAGGCGTATGACTTAAGACTAGTAAGAAAGGGAGTATTAGTAATTATATTTTACAGAGCTAACTTTGTTGACTGGTGCTGAATAATTGTATAGGCCTAACTGACTGATCAATAGAAATGAACAATAATGGAAATGTCTAGCCGCAAAAAGGTCACATTTAAGATTATACTGCCCGGGTTAGTGCAAATGTGCAAGCTACCAGGGAGGAGGTGGCTGCTTCACAACTCCCAGTTCATTTTGCAGCTGCGCTGCAGCTTACTTACTATGTTGTCTGAACCTGGGCTTGTGGTTTAGCTCTCCCAGATGAACCATGAGCCACAAGTCTAGAAAAGAACCTTGGTTACAGCTGGATGGAAATCATGAGCCTGAGTTTGGATGACATGCTAAGTCAATGCATGGCTTAGCTCAGTGCTGCACAGCAGCACAACAGCTGTGATCTCTTGACAAGAGCCCACATGCTCTGCATTTGCACTAAGCTATAATCTATGCATTAAGCACAACTATGTGGATTGTAACAATAGCGCCATTTGTGTTCAATACAGCTGAAAAAGCCTGAGTTAAAATATATCATTTTCCTTTAAAAGTTCTTGTTATCATCAGGTGGTATAGTTCCTGTATAAATTGCATGAATAATGTCTTCTGCTTAAATCTGTATGGTCATAACTCTGTTGGGGGTAGGGATACAGTTAAGTAAAAGGTAAAGGGACCCCTGACCATTAGGTCCAGTCATGACCGATTCTGGGGTTGCAGCGCTCATCTCGTATTATTGGCCGAGGGAGCCGGCGTATAGCTTCCGGGTCATGTGGCCAGCATGACTAAGCCGCTTCTGGCGAACCAGAGCAGCGCACGGAAACGCCGTTTACCTTCCCGCTGCAGCGGTACCTATTTATCTACTTGCACTTTGACATGCTTTCGAACTGCTAGGTTGGCAGGAGCAGGGACCAAGCAATGGGAGCTCACCCCATCGCGGGGATTCGAACCGCCGACCTTCTGATCGGCAAGCCCTAGGCTCTGTGGTTTAACCCACAGTGCCACCCGCGTCCCTCTTAAGGACCACAGTTAAGTAGCAATCCTATAAATATTCACCTGGGTGTAAGACTCACTGAAGTAAATAGAGCTTGTATCTGAGTAGGCAGGTATGCTATTACACTCAAATCCTACAATGGCTTAGGCTGCAATCCTAACCCATTTACGAGGAAGTAAGCCCCCCTGAATTAAATAAGACTTCTGAGTAGGTATGCTTAGGATTGGACTATTAATTCCTATGTTCACGGCTTCATAAGGGTTAGGTGACTCGATTTTTTAAAATGTCAATCTTCATGCTCATGGCCAGTAATTTAAGTAGCAGATCAGGGGCTGATAGGATTAGTATAGGTTGACACAACCCAGAACAGTAAATGTAGCACTGACCTCAAATAGTTGGTACTTCTTCCTTTAGATGTTTTATTCATTAATTAGTTGCACTTAATCATGTTATAACAAAATTCTGTTGATAAATAAAATAGTATTAAAATCACAAACCCATTAAAAATATCAATCAGTAATCAGCACAACTGTAAAACTAAATCAATAATAAAAGCAAATAGCAAAACAGATTCTACCATAAGCCTAAAACAGCAAGGAATCATACTTTCTCCACCACTTCTGCTTTAATGCTCTTTTAAAAGAATTTGATAAGTTTTGTCCAGTTTAGACAATAATGCTGAACAAAAGTTTAGCGCTATGTGAATGAAAGGGCGGGGTATAAATAAAATTTATTATTATTATTTATTATTATTATTAATGAGCCTAACAAAGTGTTGGGCTAGCATGCTCCTCCCACATTGCGGGGAGGAAAAGTTCCGCCCTGTTTAGTTTCACTTTCACAGAATTCCAGTTTAGACCTACCGGTATGTTCTAACCAGGCATTCCAGTTTAAAACAAACTGGGTCCAATTTAATAAATCAGCTTCGTAATTCATGGTTTGAATTTGGCTTATTGTAAAGCTGATCAGAGTTTGCTTTAAACCAGGATTGCTGGTTCAAAGCAAAGCTTCTTTAAAAGTGAATAAAAACTAGGCAGAAGTCTTCCTCCTGGCAATGCACTAGGAGGACAGGAGCACAGAGAAACCTGATAATTTGATTGGGCTCATTGAGGCTCTTTCACATAGTTCTAAAAAATAGTTTGGGGTTTTGTGCTACTATGTCCCCATATTAGCCATGATAGCCATTTCAAGGAAGTATGTTTCTGAACTTTGGGGACATACAGTGCCCTGCTTGTTGGCTTCCTAGAGTGAGACCTCAGGGTATAGGATGGTATAAAAATTCTAATTCTAATAATAATAATAATAATAATAATAATGTGGCTGGCTACTGCTGCAGATTGGATGGATTGAGCAAATATCTTCTCACATTCTTGCAACACCAAATTATTTGTAGGGGAAACCTTGTTCATTGCATATTCTTCATAAATAAAAAATGGTTCTAGGGCTAGAATCATAGGGCCGGTTTGGATACAAAGTCGTCAGTATAAGCAGTCTTGAGTATATGATGGAAAGATAGGGTACATTTTTATAATACTTTTTAATAATAAATACATAAAATGGCCATAATAATCTTTGGCATGTGGTGGGTCTGGAGAATGAGCTCATGTTATCCATTACAATGCACTGCAATTCTGCAATATTAATAATTCTGGTTTCCATTGTTATTCCTCCCCCCTTCAGAGGTGGAAGGATAATAGATATTGGGCAAATTACACATACTTATGGTAGTTTTAGGCCAAGATATGGAAATGGGCCAAATAATACATGTCACTTGTGTGTGTATCATTCACGTCACTAACAGTGGTAAGCACACATGATCCTGAGATCTACCCGGTGTAAAATATTAATGCAGTAGTCAGTGTCTGAGCTGCTGACCCTGCCACAACAATGGATCATTGGTGTTCCAGGTTGACAAAAAAGAAAAAAATCCATTGGAACTCCATCTAAACATAGATATAATGCCTAACTTGTATTATATCTTAACGTGTTAGCTTGAAATAGAATTTTACAGAAAGCAAAATAAAGATCCTCATATTTAACATGTCATGGTGGGAGAATGAATATATATCATTTTGCCTTTACACAGTATAGGTGATTTTTCTTTTTGTCAATATTTATTGCAGCTAAATATTAAAATGTGAATATCATGCCCTTCCTACTTTTAGGTGTTGCTCATTAACGAGTTGTTTTTGAAACATGTCTTTGATGCCCGTCAGACCATTTTTAAAGGATACTGAAGTAAGATTCTTTTCTCTAGCGAGTGGCTGATCATGCTAAGGCTGCACTATTCAGCAATTCAACACGCTCTGACTGCTTGTTAATCAGGAGACGTGAAAAGAACAAAAGAAGAAATAAGAGGTTACAAATGCTGTTTATTAGAGTTATATTTTACATTGGGATTTCAACTCATGAAACAGGATGATTGGATGACACAGGGCTTAATATTTGGAACCGGGAGTGGAAGGTGGGTGAAATTTGTTCCGGTTTGATCCCAGTGACTCTGGCTTATTGGGAAATGGGAATAGCACGTTTGTATGCAGTTAAAAACATGTTCCGTAAATCTTTTCAGTTGCCCATTCCCTGGGTGTCGCAATAGATTAAGTCACTATGTGATGATATGACACCGCCATCACTCGTCTTCCTGGGATATTGCTAGAGGCAACAACAAACCTGTGTCTTTGGCACATGTGAAGAAATTTAGCGCTTCAGGGGTTAAATTACACAGGCTCCCCCGTGGATCAGCTTATGCTTGGACAGTAATAATAGCAATAACATTAATAATATAAATGCCAGAGAAAAGTGAATAGAGGGGGAGAGAAAGGAGAGAAAGATGGGCAAAGGTATTCAGAGGGAAAACAAACCCTGGCAGGCTACAAATGATGGGCTTTGTATGGCAGGTGTAGCAGCTAGAAGTCAGATTTCATAAGGCCGCTGCAAAATGCACATATACTAACACACATTACTATGGCTTTGGAGATGGTTAGTGTCTTTGAGTGTGTTTGTGTGCGTGCGTGTGTGTGCTGTCGCTTCAGGCCATGATATCCTAGGGCAGTGTAACAAGCAATTCGTGTCAGCTCACGGTAAAGATTATTGGTGTTTTCACTTGGGAAATATTTGCACTCCATCTTCTTTTCTATTTTTAGTGCCTGGAGCTTCCATTTAGGTAGGAAGCTGTGGAGAGAGGAGTTGGGGGAGGGAGATCTATCTGATCTTGTCCCACAATTGGTCAGAGTTACAATCCTAATCTTATTTCAGGATGGGTGTTGATGCCTGCTTGTTTTCCGAGAGACCTTTTTCGTTTTGTGGACTGGTAGCTTTTAAATATTAGTTTAGGTATAGGGGAAGGAGTGAGCTATTGCTTTCTCTTCGAACGCAGTGTCTTTGAAGAATAAAAAGGTAACTCAAACAGAATAGTGTGGTGACTTATTTCTACAAGAAGCACCACAGTCCTAATAAGAAGCAGCAATTTATTGTCAGGGAAGGAAAGCAATATGAATTTGTCCCCTTCAGAATTGTTGTTTATCATAATCATCTTTCTAGTGAAAAGCCTAATTTGCTCTTTCTATACGAATATTTTAAGTGTGATTATCATAATATCACAGCGGCTGAGATTGTCCAAAATGCAACACTGACCTTGAGCGTACTTCTCCATTTAGCATGTGGTGCTTTAACATTCAGGAAACAACATACCTTCAACCTGCTTATTAATGTATAATCTGAAAACGTTAACTCTTGCTCTCTGATACATGCCACACAGATTCTTGAATTCTTTCAGTATTCCATGAAACAGCATGTGGTATTTTACCAGTGTAAATATGTATAAGATTTTTCAAGATTTCTACTGGGAATACTTCATAACTAAAGTAAGGTTTCCCCATGGCACTGCACTAGTTTACGATTTAATTTTTACTGACATTCCACCAGTCATATTATTAGCTTCACAAAATGAAAGTGAAATAATCCTGTATTAATTAAACAGAGTGACTGAATTCCCTCAGTCATCTTCTCCTTGGCTGCTTGAGACAGTAACACTGTGTGGTTCTCTGAGGAAACATGTGCTAGGAAAAGAGTTTGATGGACTACTGAGGGGAGATATAGGTAATGCATTTTTAACTATACTGTATTTTTTCAAGGTACTGCCTGCCCCATGAACATTTCAATAGAGATTTTAAGTTGAACGGGGTGGGGGGAGTCACTTTATACCTACCTATGTACTAACGTAAACAAACAGGGCCTAGCCCTAATTGTGGACATAGGACATTTGTTGTGGTCAGTCAGTTAGACTGCATATATTATATTGATATGTAATTATTATGACTTCTTACTGAAGAAACTTTGTGCTCCACCCGCCTGGGTTTATATAAGGAAAAGGAACGCAGTGTGCACACGTCCACACACATGCACACATGTCTGTTCTTGTATTTGAAAGCATATTCTAATACAGCTTGTCTAAAATCCAGGCAGGGTGATCATTACTTCTGCTAAATATAAAAGAAAGTGCCTGACTGTTTTAAAGTAGTAATCTACCACCATTTGCTCAAGTGTATATAAGCATGCAAAGAAATCCAGAGAGTAAGCTTGTCACTTGCTGTGTGTGTGTGTGTGTGTGTGTGTGTGTGTGTGTTATTTGTTTTTGTGTGTGTGTGAGAGAGAGAGAGAGAGAGGGGGGGGGGATTACATTGTATCCAGGGATGTGCTATACTGTACTTCCTGAGGAAGATTCGGAAAGACAAATTGCAAAACAGTTTTTAACACCTCAGTGCTAATTACTTTTCGCTGAAATCAGAAACATTTGCTTTGAATAAGTGAATGCAGGATTGGTGTTTGTAAAATGAAGAAACTATGGTGCAAACACTTCCAAGACAGGAGTGTAGCCTGCAAAGGGCCTGTTACACAGAACCACTATTTAAAATTTAGCATTTCCTGACATTTTTCTATCTAATTTGAAAAGCTAAATATATCTATTTTCAATCTATTCAGAAAGCTAGATACTCTGATTGGTTCATGATCAATTTTAGAAATCCAGGATGAACATTTAACCACCTTTAATTCAAATTTAATTGAAAGAATGATGAAATTTGTTGGTGTGGAAACAGTGTATATGGAAGTATGGGGGTATATTATGCCCTTTATATAACTTAAGGTTCAAAGCAATAATAGTAATATGCATGGCAGACGCAGATTTCCTCCCCTTATTTTTTTCTCTCCAGTGTTCATTTTGAGTAAATATGTGCTTGGCACAATTAACTATGCTGCTTCTGCAAAGTGCCACTGAGTCTTTACTTCAGTAGCCTTGAGGTAGCTGTGGTTTAGGAGTTGGGCAATTTGGATGCAATGAGATGTCTGTAGCACTTAAGTGTGAAGGCGCTTAAAGATGTACAGTACTCTTCATGGGAATAATTATACACACAGAGGGGATGTGAAGATGTAGACAGTGCTCAGCAGTGCTCATTGACTGGTGCAGATACTCATGACAGCTTCTCTCACCCTCCTAGCCTTGATTCCATTACTATTGCTTTTGTGGATTCCTTGAGGTAAGATTTTTACACTAGAGCATTTGATTTAGCATGTGCATATATGTGTAAAGCAGAGAGAGAGAGAGAGAGAGAGAGAGGAGCACACTCCTGATTTTGATTTTCTGTGATTTAGACATTATGTAATAAGCACTTGCTGTGATTATATTTTTCACGTGCAATTAGAAAGCATCTTTAATAAAACAAGCGTTTTTAGAGTGTGCTATAGTATCTGGTAAGTTGCCTAATTTATTTCTTCATTTTATTAGAATAACTGAACTGTAAACTGGTGTGCCCAAGTTCAAGAATGCAGTTGAAATTCCAGGCCCAGGTCTAGTCGAGGTGACATTTTGAATCCCAGGGGAGAAGGCCAACTGCCTTTCATGAATGCATAAATTATAATGCTACGGCTGTAGTCTTCTAAGCAGCAGCACCATCAGCAAAGACAGATGCTTGCAAGGTGTCTGGTGGAAAGATAGCAATAGTTAATTTGGTGATGCGGAGGGGAAGCGCAAGATGACATGGGCATGAAAAAGGATAGCGGAAACTATGTGGACATGAAAAGCTTAGCAGATGGAAAAGTACAGCACAAAAGAAAACAGTAGCCCAAAGAAAATATGAAGTTTTTTATTCCCTAATGATGATTTAATAAACATGGTGCCCCATATTCCAGCTAATAATTTTTGCTTATGAAGAGAGCTTTGCAGACTAGGATCTATATGACGCTTAAACAAAGCTGCACATTCAACAAGACTTTCAAACTCTTGTGCCAGAACAGCGATTGAAATTTTATCTGAATTAAAAGAGTGGATATCCATGTGTATAGGAATGTGTTTTGATATTAATTACATATAAATTATACAGAATCAAAAGAAATCTGCTACAAACAAGTCATGTATTCTTTTAAAATATTTTTAGGAAGGTGTGTTGCATTCAAATTGCACCTATTATTTTTTGCTTGTTTAGTGAAATCTGTGAAGTGATTGGGTAGGATGCATCCCAGAGTATTTTTAATTCACTGCTCAGATCCAAAATTTACATCTTAATTAGAGTCTACATTTAGCAACATAGGCAGCATAATGTTACTGTTAATTATGTTTTTACTATCTGCTTTTCTGTAGTGGTGAGACCTCCAATTATGCTGTGTGGATTCTTGATTCCTAAGTGTGTGTGTGTCCCCATATGTATCGGAAAGCAGATTTTCAACTCTACATGGGATAAATATATTATATACTGTTAAGTTGCTCAGCAAAACAAAGAGATGCAAATATTTCCATTGCACTTACATATATGTCTTCTTCTGTCATCTTACTTTGGCAAAAGCCGTCAAATAGATTTGGAGACAGCTGTTGTACTCTCGTTTGTGAAAGGCATTAATGCATTCTGAGGGTGTGCACTGATTTGTTTTGATCTAAAAGATTATGCCATTTGCATCACAGAGTGCTTCAGTAAAAAAAAAAGTGCCAAGCAATACAGCTGAATTTGTATTAAAAAAAGTATTTCCTGTGATTGTAACAATTGTTTCATCACGATATATTGGAATTATTTTATTCAGCAGGTAGATGGGATCAATTCTTGCTCTGAAAACAGATAATTAATATGACATTTATGCCACATAAATTAACGAAGACTATTAGGACAAACCTGTGCTCTCGTTTATTTTGGGGGGTACTTGTAAAATGGTATTTTGATTAACAATAACTGGAATTTTGTGTCCATTTATTTGCATTAAATGGGTTTGTTCAGTGAAGAAGGTCAGCTTTGATGTGCTATAGCTAAGGGTAGTGAATTGGGGGTTGGATAATTTCGTCAGTACACATGTGAATAATGCAATACATTTGCTTCCACATTGAAAATATTCTTGAAGTTTTTGTGCAAGTTTGTACATAGGTAGCTGAGACACAAATAGTTATCAGACCATTACATTTTAGCTGGCACAGCTGGATGCAGTGCATGTCCCCCCCCCCAAAAAAAAACCTGAATCTGACCAAGTTACTGCCATACAGTATAGGTATGGAACCTTAGCTCTGCTGAAGAGCCTAATCTGCATTATTTGAAAGTAAGTTTCCTTGAAATCAATAGGACTTAAATTCAAGTAAAGACAGTTAATACTTATAGAAGATATTGATCAATAAAAAACCTCTTATTTCACGGAGATGACAAAACATATATTCTCCATAACTGCATGGTCTAGTTTCTGTGCAAATACTGTTGAAAGTTATGCATTCAATTCTCTTCAGTTGAACCCTGTCACTTTTTCACAGTGATGAAAATACAAACACTGCTAATCTTATTTGTTTACAAAAGTCAACAATGCAGAATGATAGCATATAGACCCATTAACTCAGAGTTTAGAAATGTAGAATAGAATTTAGGTGAATCATATAAGGGGGGGGGGGGGAAATTAACAGTTCAGTTCCATCCATGTTTCTTTATAAGTAAACATGCTTAGGATTTCAGATGACATACAAATTCCTCAACATGTTTACTCGGCAGTAAACCCCAGCGAGTCAACTGAAACTTATTTCAGAGTATGCATTCATGTAGCCAGTCCATGTTTACTCAGAAGTCTGTCCCACAAAGTTACCTGGGAGCTTTCTTCCTGCAAAGGAAGCGCGCTGTAAGGCTCCAATCCTATACACGCTGACGTGCAGCTGGGAAGCAAACAAACCCTGTGCAACTCCGGAGCGGCTGCCTTCCGAGTAAGCATGCATAGGATGGGGCAGCGAGAAGCACTGCTAATCGGTCACAACGCGAGATCGCAAAACAAAACAGAAAACACGGACAGCCAACAATGCAATAGAAAAAAAGAGAACGGCAGCGCGAAACTTAATACCTTCTGATGAAATCTTCACCAAAGGAACTGAGGCTTGCAACTCCTTCCTGCCAAACTGTCTTTTAAGAAGCAGAAAGCATTTGGTCACCCTAAGGAGTTAAAGCTAGAGTTAAGACAGAGCCGTGCTTTGGAAGCCCTTTGGAAAACGTTGCATCGTTTATATCTGTGCGTTCTCACTTGTCGGTTATTATTATTTCTTCTCCCTCTGCTGCCTCCCCCCGCCCTTCCTTTCCCCGGTCCCTCCGCCCGTCTCTACCTGCCGAGCTCCGCTCAATCTGTGCAGCCTCTGCTCTCGCCGGCGCTGATTGGCTGACGCCCTACCAATCAGGTCTCTGTCTGGACCAGTGGGACTGCATATGTAAAGCCCTACTTCATATTTATAAGCTCCAATCGGGGCTTTAAGTCCTTGATTAGGAGAGTGTGAGAGCTTTTGGTCCCAACTGGCTGTGCCTATAGGCTTGTCACCAGGAGAACATTTGTGTTAATTGCACTGTGCTGTGTCAAGGAAACTTTGATTTATAGCTGGGGTGCACAAATAATGGTTGCCGAGCGCACATGGATTCGGTAGAACTTTGCCTTCCTGAATCTTTTTCCTTGCACTACGAAGAAGAGTAGGTACCTTTCTTCTTATTTCCCCCTTCCTTTCCTCTTTTTTATGTTATTAAAAAAAAACCAACCCTCTTCCCACTTTTATTCCCCCCAGAACCGGGGTGTGGGGAGAGAATAATAATAGCAATAGTATTAGAACGCTGAATGCTAGCGTTGTTTCAGGTAATGCTTTCCGGGTTCTGCGTGCATGATTGGGGCTGCTTGTGTCTTGCGTCTTTTGTGCCCGGCTTTATCTGCTAATTCAGTAAGTGGGAGAATTGTTCTTTCTCTCTCTCTCTCCAATGTTACCTTTTGAGTCGCAACGCAAGCGGTGCGACTGTCACAGAAGAGGGGGGGGGTGAGGGAAGCACTCCCCCCTCCCAAAACAGCTGTGTGAGTGACAGTCACTTCTTATTCAGGTACTAAGAAT
This sequence comes from Darevskia mixta, assembly GCA_034641385.1. NCBI lineage: Eukaryota > Metazoa > Chordata > Lepidosauria > Squamata > Lacertidae > Darevskia > Darevskia mixta. Next base: position 6,783,379 of record JAWWNH010000054.1, on the reverse strand, counting down.
AGGCACTTGGCACAAATGCAGAGTGAATTGTCTAAATAGGCATTTCAGAAAGACACATTTGTTTCCCTCTCCCTCCCCCCCCCACTTCCCCCCTCCCCAACAGAGTTTAAGAAGGACGTATTCTGAGAACAGGATTTAAATATTTAGGACCTTTTCAGTTAGATATTTTGATCTTTCTGGTGTTTATAGCTATGCATAGTTAGGAGGGGGAACCAGCCCAACTGTTTAATCCCACTTTAAGGATAGTGCTCTGTAATTAAGTAGAACTTAACGTTCCAGTCATTTAGTGACAAATCGGTCTATTAAGGAGCAAGGGAAGGGTGTGTGCATGTGGCACTTCCTGAGCCAGTATTTTGTTTCAATTGGAATATAGTGTTTTTATTTTTATTTTTATTTAAATATTAATCACTTCCGCAATTGGTACTATTAATTTATTTATCACACACAATAAAGTACTGTAGATGCTTTGTGTATTCAGTACATTTAACATACCTCTTAAAGGCACATAGTTTAATGCATGTTTTCTCAGCTCTTATCGGAGAGCAGAGCAAAGAGTGGGGAGATTCCAAATGCAAATTTGACAGCCTAGAACTTGGAGAGCTTGTAAACTTAATTCCAGGCTAAATAACTACGCACTGTGGAAGCTGTCAGTTGACTCAGCTCTGGACAGAATGCATAGTGTGGCTGTACTAGGAAGTGACAGTGTGTTGTGGGTACATGCCCACTAGCTGTCCATAGTGCCTGCATATTATTTTGGTGAGTTGCAATTAAGTCAGAGTTGTGGGGGGGGGGTTTAAGTGCTTTGGACGTTCAGAAATAATATAGACAATAAAAGAGCTTGCCAATCGGAAACTGGTATGGTGTACGTGGGGGTGGTAAGAGGCAGGATTCCTCGTTCAGCTGCAGAAGAAGGTAAATAAACAGTAACATGCTCACTGAGATACGGTTTATAGATCAGTACTCAGTAAGTTGATGTACAGTGTGGTCTAAAATGTCTTAATCTGTGCATAAGTGCAGTTGTCACCGTTCCAAGTTGAGATGGGTGGTTTTCTTTGGTGGGGGAAGTAGGAGGAGGAGAGATTCTAAAGTTAGGACGATGTTCTTTTTTTAAGGAGCTTTCTTGAATTTACCTTCTTAGAGCTAATTTGAATGATTAGTTTTGATAAGCCGCTTAAAGTAGATGCATTTAAATGAAATCGGGGCACGTGTCTTTTTGGCTCTGGTGGAAGATTCAAACTATTCTCTATCCCCACCACACCACCACAATTAGCACTCTTCTCTCCCCCCCCCCCCGTCTCTGTTAAAAGTCTTCCAGATGCAAGGCTAGGTGGATCTGTGGTTTGGTGGGCAGGCAGAACTCTAATGCACATCTGTCTCCATGTCTCAATTAATAAACCACACCGCCTTACTTGCTATTAATATTGCCAGTAATTGTATTTTTGTTTTGTGGCATATAATGCACACCAAACTACAAAGGCAGCTCAGAGATTAAATAAAAGTGGTGGAGTACTTCTAGAGCTTGCACTTTATTGAGTGTGTATTGTGGTGGTGGGGAGGGAAGCCAGGCTAAAAACTGACAGACCATTTGGGGAGAACATAGACATCTGCCTTACTGACATTAGGTATGCTTTGATATCTGGCTAGCGCATGTTAAAGAATGCAAAAACTTAAAGCCAGCTGCAACCCTTGCTTTTGCCTTTTCAGCAAAACCAGTAATACTAATAATTTCAAATAGCAGTTAATCATGGAACAGATGCAACAAATATAGTTGCTGATTTACGCATGTGTTTGTCACTTTAATTGTTCTAAATGAAACGGTGTGCTCATAATACAAAATCTCAAACCTCTGATTAAAATGTAACATTGACTAAAGGATTAAAGAGCGGACTTAATTTTACTGACTGTTTTAACAGTTGTCACAGCTGTTGGAAGAAGGAAAGGCAATTGAAACACTCCAAAAAAGGGGAGGGGGAGGAACTAGCTTAGTAAATTTAAACATGATCTCTGAATGCCAGGCATAGAGAGGCAAATAGATTTGTGACTTCAGAAATCCTCTCTGAGCTGTGTACGTTTACCTCTGTAGCTCTGTCCATTTCATGAATTTGAACCCTCGACCTCTTCCACACTTCCTCCATTAAAATGCAACAGTACTGAAATGAGGTACAGCTAAAGTGAATGTCACAGTATACATTATTTTAGAAACCAACTTGTTTTGTAGTACAGTAAATGTGATATGCCAAGAACTGAAACTTAGGATGGATGGCTAAAATTTCAATAGTGAACACTGATGTCGGAATTGGGAGACCAAAGATACTTGAGTGCTTTGAAAGATTGTTTACAGATTTCACTGTCAAAAACAGTATAAATTTGAGAGCTACTTTGCTGGAGTCTTCATTTTCTCCTTCCTCAATATCACTTATTTAATTGTGTGTTACTTCCTCCCTCCTTTAATTGTATAGCTCTTATTTCCAGTAAAATTTGATCTGGAAAATCTATGCAACATTTGCTGTGGGGGAGGGTAGCTGATAATTAATAAGAAGAAAGTTAATGCTCCTTATTATGACTGCAAGGGTAGACTTTTTGAGGTGAGGGCTGCCTTTATCATGGATGTGATAAATGTCCTATATAAATAAGAACACAGCATATGTGGGTAAAAACACTATATGTGTATGCGTATTAATATAATAGGGCAGTATGTGTGGGGAAGAAGCCTAAAGAACACTGTCCCCTAAATTCAAATACAACAAGGTGTAAGCATGCCTACTGATTAAATGAGAATGGGTGTATGGCTTTTCCTAGTCAGTTCTTACATGTCTACCCAAATGAGCCTTGTCATACACTCCCTTACTATATTTTCCAAGTTTGGATTTCTGTTGTTCATATGCCTTTTCTGCAAGTTTTTATAGCTGTCATAGAGTGCAAAGAGCTGGTGCTGAAATGGCTGTCTGACAGCTTTTTATTTGCTGGGCCTGACCTCCCCCCCCCTTTTTTTTTAGTGATGGTTGCTCCTTTTAATGTGTTTATGGTTCTACTCTTTTATTTACTGAGCCTGGTGTGTTGCAGCAGTAATTAACCTGTGTTATTAGCAAAGCCCTTGTGAATATCCATTAATTCTCTTGAATGGATGATCATTCCCCCCCACTGTTATCCTCCCCCACTTTCTCCCCAAAGGTTTGCTGTCCCATTTTAAAGCAATTCTTACCTTAAGACTTTTCTGTAGATATACTTTGGAAATAATTTATATTATGGAGCATAACTAATTAGTTGTTTTAAATACACTTAAGAAGTGTGAAGAGGGATGGATCTCATCACTTTATTCTTTTCTTCTCCTGATAACAACAGAAACAAACCAATTCTGTTCAAGAGCTCTCTTTTTTTTGCGAAGGATGATGGTTCAGGAGATGACTTCTGTGGGTTTCATCTGATTTGAAGTTACCTTGGGTATCACTTTGGGAATTTAAAGAAAGGAAAAACATATTAAGCCTACAGGGGGAAAAATACTTCCGCTTGGACTGCTGAGGAAAGATAAGGACCGCCTCATTAGCCAAGCCCTACTTTTGCAATTAATTTCAGAATGCATGGCACTATACATCAAACACAGAAGGTAACTTGTCTGTGATTGTTTTTAGACAATTCCTGAAACCCCTTCCCATTTTAAGGCAGAGGCTAGTATTTTATGCAATCTTAGGTTAATAACATGATGCTATATTATGTTTTGTTTCCTTTTTATTAGCAGTATGGTTAAATAGTCTGGCAAACTTCCTAGTATTGAACATTTCTGATGCACAGTGACCTTTGGCTTTGGTATCGCTGCAAAAGCGTATAGAAATGAACACCAATATTTATTGACACTCTTCAAAGCAATGGCCCTTTATGAATATTCTTGTTATCCTATTATCAGTCAGTAAAAATGCTGAATGTAAGAAATACGGGATAAATAAGAAATATGGGAGAGCATCTCTCTAGAAGTTTAAAGCAACTCTTTATATTACGTATGCCTTGGACACTGCTTCATAACACATTCATTGGGGACAGAAACAATAAACGTTGATATCTACCTAGTGCCTCTCTAGCCCTAGCAAACTCTCAGGAGGAAATCTGTGATTATGCTGGGCTGGTTTGGTTTTTATCTCTTTTACATCCAGTGGCCTTGTATTAAATTGTCATTGTCCTAAAGCACATGAGAGAGAAATGAATTGCACTTCTCGACATGCTCTGACAGTGAAATATTTAGCTTCTCTGTCTCCAATCATACTCATGTGTATATGTTTGATAGTGCTGGAATGACAACCAGCAGTCTCCTGTAGTCTGAGATCCGCATTTTACATATTCTCCACATTTTTGGGGAGGATTCACTCTCTCGTTTTCTTTCTTTCTTTCCATATCCAGTTACACTTGGCTAAGGCATATCAGTGTTTATTTACAGTGATATAAAAAAAATCATGTTTTTATCCCAGCTGATAATGGCTGAATAGGCACATAGGCGCCAGCTTTATGTCTACATCTTAGAGTATGTACATTGTAATTATATTTGCATGTTGTATACGGTATACATAAGCAAACATCTTTTGAAATTTGTTATCTTGAAGAAAGAAACTCACTAAATAACAATGTAGATATTAGATTGTCTAGACTTTTTGTTGGCTGATGCGTTCCTTTGGATATGCAGTCAGCTGCTGTTATTTTCTCCTTCATATTTCTGTGCAACAGAAGATACCATAATACAGTTCTCTGAACTTCTGCGTTCATCAGTTGTAACAGATAGGATTTTTATGTTTCCATTCCCAAGGCAGGACTGATTGCATAACTCTTCTGACATATGGTCAATTTTATATTAAAAATATTACTCTCCAAATAGAAAATTAAACTATTTTAATGTAAATTTCTATATGTTGCATTCACCTTTTCATTTTATTTACGCTTGTATTCTAAATGTTTTCTGTTGAGCTTGGATGCTCTTAGAACATTAAAAAAAATCATTTATAGGAGTTTGCTCTAATTGCTCCAAATTTTATAATAATTAGATACAATGGATTCTAAAAATGTAATTGTTTTGCTCTCCAAAGTAACTTGTGTCATTCTTGCATAATGATACATGCCTGAAGACTAAATTCTCCTAAGAAACTGCAATCCTTTAAAAATATGCATATTATTAAGCTCCATTTATTTCAGCGGGACATACTGGTGAATAATAAGACTTAAGATTGCAACATAGCCTTATTTGATCATGTAGTACATAGAACTCAATGCAATTATGCTGTATTCCTTCCTTTCCAATTGTGAAACATATATTCTCTCCAGTCAGAGTAGGTTAGTAGTTAAAACAGGCTCCTCTATATAAATTATTTTAAAATGCTTTTTAAAATTTATCAAAGAAAACTTTTGCCTAGAATTCCCTCCCCACCTTTCAAAACACTTGCTTTATCCCATCACCAATTATTGCTTCATAAAAGGTGCTTTTTTAAAAAAAGGAACTTTATTCTTTTTTGCATATCTGGGTCATAAGTTCTTGTTGCTCATAATGTTGAGTTGAATTTTCCTTTTTTACTCTAAAGGCTGTATTAAAAATTATGCCTCTAAAGGGGGAGCAGATAGCTGTCATGCTAAAATGTACATCTGTTATGACAGTCTTTAATGAAAGCAGGTGTTGCTTTTTTAAAAGTTTTCTTTCTCTCCCACCTTCCCACAAATGAACTAATGCACATATTTTTGTTTTAAAGAACTGTGTATATTTTACACATATTTTAAAATACAATAGCAGTGTACAAAAGCCGACAGTCTTATTTTTTTTCTCCTTTATAACTGGGAAAAAGGTATTTCTTCAGTAACTGTAAATCTGAAATTTGTTAATCATCTAAATAATAGAATTCATATAGTACTGAAACTGAAGCTTAAAATACAACTTAAATATTTTTAAAGTATCAATTCCTGGAAGTCAAATTTGTAAGTTTAGATCAAACGATCTTGCTGTGCTCCTGTAGTGGGAGGCTGCTGATTTTGCTCCATCACCTACAGGCCTCCTTTCTTCCCAAAATCTACTTAGGAGAGTTCCCTCTGGAACCAGTTTTTGCAGGGCAGGGGGATGCAAAGCGGGAGGGAGGGGGAGATAACCACCCTCCCCAGCCCAATGAGGAAAAGTGTTTTCCACTCGAGCAGTGGAATCTTTGGGTACCCTCCACTAAAATAAGCGCAACTAGCCTTGTGAATTATGATAGAAAACAATGGTAAAACAAAAATCCACATAGACCTTTTTCTCAGCCTTATTAGTTTGCACGCTGCTGTCTCACTTATTCCTCTGTGTCTTTTCATGTTTTGAGTGAGACAAAAGTGCACATCTCCTTTTCATCATTTTGATTGGAACTACATACCATATGTAATGTGTTTTGGCAGCACTTACCTAGCCAAAGAAAACAAATTAATATTAGCCATGCTGAGGGGCATCTGAAGTATCACAGATGTGTCGATTTAGCTTTGCTCCATCACACACCCTTTCCTTAAACAACTGGTCAAGCTGTCGCAAGATGTTGCATGGGCTACAAAGCGATTTTAATAGGTGTGATCAGACGTTGCTGGCTGTGGCTAGTTAGAATGAGAACATGTTGCCAATCTGTGAATGCTTGTTTTCAAACCCACATAGCAAAAAATGTGTGGAGCGCCAGCCAGAAACAAGACGACCTCAGTTCAAACTTTATCTCCTTAAAAGCATACAGATGTACAGTCAGTAACAAATATAATGGATAAAAGACACATAAAGTGAAGTGGGTTTTGACCAAGAGCAATTGCTAAATTCCTTCCCTTATAAAGATGCAAGTAGATAAGAACATAATGTGTGGCGGGGGGGGGGGGGAGAACAAGATGGCTTTTTCAACGCTATCTGCTCTTACACCCTGGGTTTCTCTTCCTCTCTTTCCTTATAGTTTGTCAACAACAATAGTATTGGAGAGAACTATAGTATTGGAGAAAACTATTTTCTGCAATGTTTTGTTTTTCTTTGCATTTCTATATCCTACCAACATTAGCGAATAAAATATTAATATTGTACGCGATGGAACATGGTTGTTCATTGCATTCAGACTGCTGTTTGAAATAACATTCAATTTATGTCTTAAGTTGTTAGAAAGCAAGGACTGACCTTTATATATGGATGTGCAGTTGCCTTTTTTATTTGTTTGCAAGACATTTTTTTTACATATTGTAATTACTTGGGGTTTACTGCAGGTTTTAGTTTGATTCTTAAGTTAAAGGTTCTTCTTTTTTCCTTAAATATTCCCAGGTGATGTCAGATGAAAAGGGTATTATGGCTGAAATATACACCAGAGGAATTCATTTTGGCAAGCCTGGTCCATGTAGGTTAGTGAACCAACAAATAAATAATTTGCTTTGTTTGTTTAAAGTTAAGACAGGGAGGGGGGAACATAATAAAGAGGTGGAACACCCAAAATTGAGAAATATATAATGGTAGATTTGGAAAGGTGGTGAATATCAACATGCAAATAAATGTATTGACTGATAACGAACACTATACAGCAAAAATATATTTTCCAGGTTAGCAGTATAAATATTCCAATAACGAATAATTGTTCCATAAGTGGCTTATTCTGACAGCAGTCATCTCCCTAGAGGGGATGATCATATGTTCTGAAACAGCATGAAAGTCTGTTTCTCTTACATTATATTTTCCCGGAAATAGTAAATGTGGAAGATGGGACTTCCAGTATCTGAAGGAAGACAACTAGGCATAGTATCATCACTGTATTAGAAAATGGTTTTCTACAGGAGTAGTAAGGTCATATTAGCAAGAGCTGAGCATCCACTGCCACCAGTTTACATTAGTATGAGTGACACCTGTCCCATCAATCATGGGGACCTTGGCTTCACAGATGGAGAAGCAACAATCGGCTGAATTACACAGCACAGCACACTTGGTTTAATTCATCTCATTGTTTTCCTACAAATCTAAAGGATGCTCATTCTGCTTCTGGAGTTGAGGTAGAAGCACAAGATGGGCTCAGGTGTATTATGTGCCTGTGTTTTTCTGTTCTGCCAGAGGTATTCAGCAAAAGAAGCTGGGATGCATGGGATGGGGGGGCAATCACACTCCACAGCTATTGCCTTCTGTGGAGCAAGGATCATGCACTTTGTAATCTAATTTAATATTTATTTTAAGCATTTCTATTGCATATGTTGTCTCCATAGTTCGAGTGGTTGCTTTCTGTGTTTACTAATAAACAATAAAAATGAATTAAAGGGAATTAGCAAGCCAAGAGCATGATAAAAAGCAACGCCTATAGAGAAAATGTGTGTTCAATGTCAAAGAAGACTCACGCATGATGAAATCATACCAGTATACTGGGATGCCACTATAATGAGGGAAGTAGACCAGGGATGTTAATTCCTAATGCCTCTTGTTCCAGGCCTCTTGTTACCTTGCTGCCACCCACTTTTTGTTTGGTATGTTTCTGGCATGTTTTTATAGAGGGACCTTTTTCATGATTGCAGTTTGAGGATACACACTGCTGGCATTTTTGTGTCACCAATGTCAAGCAGCAAACCTGTGGCATGTTGAAATCAGTCAACAGTTCTTCGAAGATACAGCTTATGTTTGATTGTGTGTAAATACAGTTAGTTAGTTGGGTTTATCTGATAGCCTGGCAGAAAGAGAGAGAAGCAGGACAAACTGTTTTCAGTAACTGCGCTGTTCATACACCTGATAAGATTGAGAGTGCTTTCGGCTGCTGATATGCTTTGAATAAGAAAAGAATAATCACTTCCACTGGCACCAGCTTATCAGGAATGGAGCAAAATGCCAACACTTTTACATTAGCAAAAGTAAATGTTTTAGACATGTCATGCCTTTTTTCCATTTAAATTGAATAGTAGGGTGCTTGTGAGTATGCAGTAATGAAGGGGAGGACTTATTACCTTGACTAAAGTGCAGGTGAATATATTGAGAAAGAAGCCCTTGGCAACAACAACAGCTCTTTTGATAAGTGGACTACATCTATTTCAAGCGTTCTTCAGAAAATTTCAGCATCTTTATCCATTCTATTAAATGTGTGTCCTAATCTTAGCAGGGAGCACATACTTTATATTCTGACATAGCCATCATTGTTTTCAATAATGTGAGACCAGAAATTTAATCATCACTATAATGTAAAGCTAAAAATAATATAATATTATGATATTTCCCAGTATAATTATTTTGTGGCGGTTTTTAAAGCAGAATAAAAGTCTACTCTTTTTTTAGTTTATATAAAAAAATGAAATTAAATGAAATAAAGAGAAGTATATAGGCAGTTTTCTTAAAAAAATTACTTTCGTACCATAGTGTGATCCTGTGCATGTTAGGTCTGATGTACCGGTAAATCCTATTGAGTTCAATGGGCCATTCCCAGATTAGTGCGTGTAGAACTGCAACCTTAAAGTCTCAATATACGTATAGTCAATATACATATAGTGATACTAATACCATCACTTAAGTGGACAAAAACAACACATACGTGGTAAGACATTGTTTGAGGTTTGACTAATTTTATATACAATTAAAATATATATAATATTTAGCATTACAAGCCACTGTTTTAGTTGATCCTTTTAGTTGATCCTTAGGGAAGTATTTTATTTTGAGGCTGTTCTAATATCATACTTTAACATTATTATGCTTCTCTTCCTGTGTGCAGATAACTTTGATGCACTCGGGTTGATAAATGGTACTATAAACCACAGTTGATTGATTTGGGATTTTTATTCATTATCCTCATTGAGATCACTGTCGCCCATTTGTGTCAATAGCATTCGATTAATCGAGACACCCTTGTTCTGTACCTTTAACTGAGAGTGGGACTTTTAAGAGCAAAATGTTGACAAGCTGATAAATGGCCCCAACCGTTCTGATTTCAATAGCTTTTTTGTATGGGCAAATATATATTTCATTGGCAAGTTTATTTTCACAATTTGAGACCTTCATTTAGAGGAAAGGTCTTCAGTTTAAGGTTTATCAAATTTTAGCTAAAGACAACTGGCTCCATTTGTGTGTAAAATAATTTAAGTACTTACTTGAGGCAAACTTCATGCTTTAAGAGCTGTTGCTCAGAGGTTTCATTCTTCTGCGAAGATGTCAACTGTAAATATAAAAATGCATCACTGAAAATGTAATGGTTTAAAGATTCAAACTGAAATAAAATTGTCTGCCTGGGGAAAACACTGCAATCAAAATAAAGTACCGGTAGTCTTATCTCCTCCTGAAGCAGGCATATTTGGAAGCAGTGCTGGAAGGCAGCAGGGCACACCACTGTTTTCTTTCAGCCACTAATAACATTGCCTGGAAATCAACAATATTACTCCAAACCACAAATACCAAATTATCGGTAAATTACTATTGCCAATGACGTGGATAAACGTGTAGCTGTACAGCCTTGCCCATGTCATTGAAGTATGATTAAACTGTTCCGAAATGGTAACTTTTGGGCTTTCAAAATGCCTTATTCTTTTTAAATCTCTGTGATTTTTAAAAAAGTTACAAAAGATTGTAAATTTTGTAATTGTAGGTCTGGAGTTTAAACAGCAATCACAGCAGCAGAGATTTTTGGGTGTGTGATACATCCAAGTGTGCCTCCTGGAAACCTTTTATTTGACACACACACACACACACACACACACACACACACCATCAGCTGTGTATGAGCTGATGGAAAGTTCACTGATTTCACTTTAAAAGGCTGGCTGAATTCAGTTGGCTACAGATTAGACCATGGGATGAAAGGCTAGGAGCTGGCTTATGGCTTCTCTGTTGCTGCTGCTGCTGCTGCAGTGGGACTTGGAAAGAGGCTGCGCAGACACTGTTCTGCCCCCTGTGCAGACTACAGTAGAGACATTACATCAGGGATGATGACATAGAGTCATCTGGTCTCCAGTTGTAGGCTAGCCTCACTCTGCAATGCCATGGAGAGTGCGACTGCTGTGAAGTCAGTGCTCATCTACCTCAGGAAAAGAGGACCATGTGGAAGTAAGTGAGATGAAAGCAGCCCCATGGCTGCAGAAACAGGCTATATAGGCAACAATCCTCAAAAGAGAAGTTCTAAAATTAGATGCTTGTCTCACTTTCCTGCGACAGTGGTCCTACAACTTGGAGAAGGGATGTAGCTCAGCGGTAAAGGACATTATTTGCATGTAAAGGACCTAGTTTTAGGAAAGGGCCGTAGCTTAGTGGTAGAGCATCAGCTTTGCATTCAGAAATTCCCAGGTTCATTCTCTGGCATTTCCCGGTAGAACTGGCAATATCCTAGTCTGAAACCCTGGAGATTTGCTGACAATCATTGTAGTTAATATTGAGCTAAATGCACCAAGTAAAAGCGACTTTTGTAACGTCCTATGTTTTGTGGCAAAGCATAGATGCAGGGATCAATAGGCTCTTCCTATGCACTTATTCTTCAGTCTCAGGACAGTGCTCTTAACATGTGCTAGGCAGATATTAGGGTCAGATAATTTGACCGGGCCTTATTAGCAGAGAGTAAATGGGCAAGATGGAACATCTACATAGTAGCTACCAAGGTGTTGCATTGTAGTGAGCACAAATAATGGGCATAAAGGCTGTCACGAGAAAGAGCGAGAGAGCGCTGAGAAACAAACTGGTATGCTAAAGTTGGTATTTACCCACTATATAAAATATACTGTTTAGAGATGTAATGCTATTATAAAGCGGGGGAAAGGAGATGTAATGTTACACTTTTTAGTGGAAGGGGCTGATGCTTGACAGGGAAATTATGTTTTCCTGTGGTATTGATTTAGGTTGCAACCTTAGGTACATTTACTAGGGAGGACCAACTGAAAAAAATAAGACTTCCATGGGCCTGCACTATTAAGTGTTTAAACTTACAAAGCTATATAAAATTTTGGCCTGTAGATCTGTTTTCAACGGATCATCATGCTGAAGATGGGAGGTAAGAAGACTTTTAGTTCTCTATGTGTATGTGTTTGCATGTTCCAGAAACTTATAGGGCTAGCTGAGAGGAATGGTCTCTTGATCGCGTGTGTGGGCACACATATCACACTCTCTCCTTCTTACACTTTAAATGTCAGTGTTCTAATTGGCACTGAAAACGATTCCAATTTTTATGTGGGGTTTGCATATTTATAACACTGCATATTTATATGGGGTTTGCACTTTCAGAGCCATTCTTCATTCTTTATTCAAACCACCGCAAGCAAAATCAGAACTCATCCGGTTGAATTGTATGCAAATGTCCTTACAAAAATTCCCTATAAGTGGGAGGGAATTTACTAAGTTTACATCTGGTAGGAATGTTCTTGTTGCGGGTCAGAATATATGTGGCCTTTACAACATGGGAGTAGATACTTGAGTTATTTTTCCTTATGCAGACTGGAATGTATACCAAATGTATTTAATTATATTTAATTTATATTTAATTTAATTATAAAAAAAGTTTTAAAAGGTACCGGTATTTCGTTTTGCTGAACAATTTGTGCAAGCCCCTACACGCTATAGGAAAAGTACCTGAATGTGAATCATGGCGATTTTAGAAAGCTTTTAAAACTCAGATGAGCTTTTGTTTTGGGTTCAGTAGGGCAACTTTTGTTGATGGTCTAGGCGGGGTTAGCCGAGATTCACTTAAAGCAGCACAAGCCATAAACGATCGGCAGGCTACTAGTCGGTAGCAGGTGTGAACAACATAAAACAGGATTAACACTGAACCAAAGTGTGCACTAAAAACAGAAGCCCTGCCTTGCTTTTACAAGGACAGTCAAATAGAAACACACGGTCACCATGCACACTCTATTTACTAAACACTGTCCAGTGGGCGATGTCAATGGTCCTGTTCAGCTGCTTTTCATATTCTGCTCCTCTACCTTTATGTATGTTTTCCCTTGAATAGTCTAGATTTATTTGGCATTTTGTTTTATGTGCACCCAAGGATATGCTTTCAGCACTTCAAAAATAAGTAATAACGCATTTTTGTTACTCCTCAATTATTTTCAAAAATAATAAAATTTCTTTCTTTTTGTCCAGAAGGAAGTTCGTGAATTTATAAGTATGTTCTTCCGTTTAAAGGAACTCTGGTGTCACTCCTGTCTTGCCGAAGTTTGAGGGTAGGGTGGGAGAGCAGAAGTGGTATTTTTAGAGGCAAAGCAGCTTGAGCCATGGGACTCAAAAGAACCAGGGACCTGAAATGGAATGGTGAAGGGTATAGAAGCTACATTATTTACTTTCAGCACTAGTATAAACTAAAATGAAAACTTAAAAGTAGCAAAACTATGGTCTTCAGACTGGACACGTAACGTAGGAAATGGAGATAGATAGGAATGCAGTCTCTTATGTATGACTTTGATAGTTTTAATGTCCTAATGTTATAAATAGGCTTTGAAAAAGAAATCTGTGATGCTGATTTTTTAAGTTATTTTAGTGTCTATATTTTACGCATCAGTACACAGCGGGAAGGTAAACGGTGTTTCTGTGCGCTGCTCTGGTTTGCCAGAAGCGGCTTAGTCATGCTGGCCACATGACCAGGAAGCTGTACGCCGGCTCCCTCGGCCAGTAAAGCGAGATGAGCACCGCAACCCCAGAGTCGTTCGCATCTGGACTTAATTGTCAGGGGTCCCTTTACCTTTACCTTTACCTTTTTTACACAGCTTTAGAAGTATGATCTTAAACAAAAAGGCAGGACTTGGTATGGGAATTGAATAAAAGTGGATCTTAGTAGACGTATAGCTGTGGTAAGGGTTACCAGCTTCCACTCTTCCCTTACCCTTGGTTGCATTGCAGATGAATAAGAGGGTCTACATTTTTGCCCTTGTTGTTATCTAGAATATCAATGTGACAATTTCTGAGTCGGCTTCATTGCTCCCCAGTAATAAATTGGCATTTTATCCGACCTGAGCAATTTAGTCTCTTAGGAAAATGTGTATTTAAGGTGAGAGAGTATTAATAAATAGTTATGTAATTTCCTCTCAGCACATGAATGTCTAAGCTGGCTCAGTTTTCTTGACAACCTCAGAGAAACCACACACACACACGGCACAGTATTCATTTGAGCACCTGAATATATTGAGAGATTTTGGAAAGTGCCCAGCTATCTTGTGTAGGTGCTTGGTAACAAAGCAGCTAGGTTTTCAAAATTGCTGTGCACCCTGCAGCTCCCATTGAGAAAAGTAGGGGATGCTGCGTTTCAGCGTCTTTGAAATTCTGACCCCAATTGTAGCAGCTGTGCACTTTGGTGAATTATGGTATCTAGATTCAATATAGCTAATTTAAAAGTACAGCTCTTTTCCCACCAAGCAGAAACATTTTCTGCTGCCTTTTTGAAAACGGCATTGGGGCATAATAATTATTTTTTCAGATACAATGTTGTCCTGTTTCCCCTGTGTGCGTGCATGTACAAACATGAATGGGCATACTTCTGAACATAATTATGGTTAAACAGATTTATTTGAAGTGATAACAATTTCTGATATAAAGGTGCTGTTAAGTCTTCAGTCCTAAATCCACTTGCTAGTAAATCACATTGAATTCAGTGGCTTTATACTTTTGAGTAAGCATGTATAGGATTGCGCAGTACACAAAATTATATTAAAAATCAAGTACAATTTATCAGAGCATACGCTATGTTGAAGTAGTCACATTTCTGAAGTGCATTTATGATTTTGGAGAAAAAACTTATACATTTCATAGTACACTTAAACCAAAGGTTCATGGGTATTGTTCTTCTGTCACAAAGTGGTATCCCAGAAGCACAGTGACCTGTATAAATGTGTGCATTATTGTGTTCCTATTCCCTTCAAAAAGTGAGCACCACACAGGCACAACTGAAATTTTGAAAGCCCCACTGGGAATGTTATTGAATGGCATGATATAAATCCCTTAAAATATAACTGGAGAAGAGGACAACTGGAAGTTTATTCTTATATTTGCAGCCCCATGAAGGCTTGAAATTATTCAGAAGGTATTTTATACAAACACATATATCAAATGCTTGTGAAATTGTAATGGCAATAATATTTTCTGTAAGCTAAAGCATTCTGCTAAAAAATGGTTAATGCATTGAAAGTCTTCCCGTGCCTCAAATGGTTTCTCTATTCAAATTGGAGGAAGGAGGTGATAGCACACATGAATTGACTTACTCCTCAATTGTGGGTGCCATAAGCACAACTGTATTTCTGGACTGGGGTTAAAATATGGAACCAAGACCCACTTACTTTAAAAGTTATCTCCCCCTCCCCGCCAAATAAAATACATGATGTTTGCATAGGTTTTATTTGATTATTAAGCTGTAATGTGGTTAGGTAATAGTACTACTTAGATGATCATAAATAGAGTGTATATTCTGTTTGTAGCCACATTCCTTTGCACTGAATATTGGATGTTGTACTGGAAAGTTCATTGATTTTCATTAATGTCCCTTTGGAGGGGAGCATGGAAAGGAAGTTACCATATGGAAAGACAGCCCTAAACATCCAGTGAGTATATATGCAAGCAACCTGGAACTTATTTGGATATATCAATAGTATCTGTAAGCCCCACCCCCGAGAGACATACAGTGGTAGCTCGGTTTAAGAATAGTCCGGTTTAAGAATGATTAGGTTTACAAACTCCGCAAAACCAGAAATAGTGTCTTGGTTTTAGAACTTTACCTTGGTCTAAGAACGGAATCCGAACGGTGGAAGGGCACCAGCAGCGGGAGGCCTCATTAGGGAAAGCTGTTTAAGAACGGTTTTGGTTTAAGAACGGACTTCCGGAACGGGATTAAGTTCGTAAACCGAGGTACCACTGTATAACAGCTTGGAGACTATGACATGGGTTTATGCACACCCTTCTGATTCCCAGGTACTTAGTCTGAATATCAGCCACTATGACTGCTATTCGGGTTTTCTAACCATAGGATCTCCTGCTATTATGAGTAGATATGCCCTAATATATATTTGTGTTACTATTTTTATTATAATTTGCCCTTCCTTCTGAAGTAGCTCAGGGCAACAAGTATAACCACATAGCCTATAAAAAGATCCTATATTACCATATTGGGATTGGAGAAAATTGTTACAGAAATTGACCCCTGACAATTCTCTAAAAGTGTATGTGCAGGCACCTACAAATGTGCATGCTGAACATCTTATTTTAGGAAGAGTTGTGTGTAACTTGAAAGTCTGTATATTGCCTTGGTAACTTGGGTTGACCAAATAAAGATCTAACTGTCCTATATTTTGTTTTAAAGGTAATTGGTACCTGATATCATCACTGGCTCATGAAATAATTATTGAACTCTTTCTTTCTTTTTCTACCTTGGCATTAAAAGTGAACAGGGCTTTAAAGGTTCAGGGCCTTGACCAGTGCTCCTAAGGGTATAAAAGTTTGCATGCTTATCTGAAGCTTATCCAAACTGCTTAACCTCTCTGGCCTCAAAATCGGTCTGGAAATCCTAGGAGAGCAGACTGTCTCGCGAGATCTTAAATAGAACTTTCTGTGTGCCAGGTCAGAAATATATCAAGAATTTTAAATAGGATTTCAGTGATTTTTCCTTCTCTTCCTATCCTCACAGCTTTCTCCTTCATTGCAAAACATTTTCTCCAAGTGCTGTTGTCAATTCAGATCAGATCATTATCAATTCAGATAATTATTAATATAGACAAACCCTATCAAATTCCTGTTTTATGCAATCCAAAAATTTTTTTAAATCTCTAAGTTGCACAACCTTGCAACGTTTCTTACAAATTACGTATAGCAAACTCTTATTCTGCTGTTCTGACCAACTAGAATTAGTATTTATTTAGTGAGCAAAGAGCATGAGATAAGTTACTGTATCATAATTACGGGATAGTGACCAAACTTTAAAAACCTGCTATACAGAAAGTGTTGTTAATGACACAAGGTAACTAGTGTCTGCATTGATGTAAGAGTGGTGCAGTTCAGAGGACAGAAAGTGTATAAACTCCTGGACAAATACAGTAGATCATACCATTGGTGAAGTGTAGGAATGTACAAGAAAGAAAAGTAGAAGGAAAACAAGTAGAAAATTAGTTTGAATTTTCTGTGACCTGTGCACGAAAACATGCCCATATTGTTCATTTTCCATTATATTAAGAAAATACTTTGTATGTACTGTATTGCTGTATCCATTGGTTCCAGTAATTTTAAGACTCCAAATCTATACTGAAATAAGATTTCCATAGTATGTACCTGGAAGCTGGAAGTTAGGCTAAATTCAGTACACCTAAAACTGTCATTGTCCTCAGTGGGGATATAGGGGCTGCATGTAACAAGTAATATGGCTTCAGGCAGAAACTCATAACAGTTCTTTAAGCATCAGTTGACATCACCAAATGCATAATGGTTTGCGAATGGTGAAATGGAGTTGGAAACCACAGTGGAAGCGGCTTTGTTTGTGCATCATATATTTCAGTAAATATTCGTGCTCTAGGAATGGCTTATTTACCACCTCCTATATCACACCTGTTTCTAAGCCATGTGCCAGTAAAAAAATAATAGGGTGGACGAGGGCTTCTTTGAGAAGATTGATACATCCCATGATTATTATTATTTTTTAAAGAAACTGCATTTGGTTAGAAAATGCAAGTGAACAGCTGTCTATTTATTTAACTCATTCCCATAGTTTTGTACATAGATTCTCTTCCTCCCCTTCCCCCTTTCTTGCATAGCACTTTCTGCTACACTGATGATAATGTACCTGGAAGGAAAAAGCAGTGCAAGCCGAGGCAGCCAGCGTCAGACAGGGCGGTCTGCCATCTGTCCCACCTGCTGCATTCATGTGTCCATCTGGTTACTGCAATTGCTCATTGCAAGCTTCAACAGAAGAATGTTCAGCCTGAAAAGGAGGCAGTGTGAATTATTTAGGTACCTCTAGTGTAAATAAAGAAAGGGAAATAGAAGATGGGGAGTTGAGGGCTGGATGGCTTAGGAGAGGCAGTGAGCCTCTCTCACTCCTGGGTGCTTTGGAATGCCTTAATGCATGAGAGCATTTGATTTGCATATAGATTTAGATGTATAGATGATTACAAAGCCAATGAGTTTTATCTAGATTTAGATAGCCTGGTTTGCCCATAAAATATAGCCTGTTTTCGGGACGAGAACCTTTTGGGACTTTTAGCCTAAGTGGAGCTGATGAAATCTAATGCTTAGAAGCATTAATTTAGCAGAAATAAAATATTTCCCTTTTTAAGAGCTTTTGGTGGCCTTTGTTAACCAAGAGTTTATAAGTGCTAGAACATCTCAGGAGCTTTATACAAGATGTGCTGTTTTCAGACAGCCATGACTACGTATATTGTAACATTCATTTGGAAAGGAGTATATTTCTTCTGCTTGTCCATGGTAGTTAAAAATGTTTTATTTCTGCCCTTCCCATTTTTAGACAGTTTTCTATTAATAGATTTACAAGTGCTTTACATGAAAACAAATAAATCCAGGTACAAAATTGTTAGAATTGATTTTTAATGGTAAAACATACCTTACATCTGGATATGGTTTGGATGTATGTACATATATGTAATAGAGACTACTTATGCAGACAATGTAAAAGTGAAGCACACTATTTAGCAAAATAGGTAAAGTCAATATATTTTTGTTTGCTTTTAGAATTCAGAAAGAAATCTTGGATGACTTAAGGTCACCTTTATTACAAATGCTCCCCCCCTTAAAAACACCCCTTATAAATAGCAATTGTGTATATTTGGCACATTAGTTTTATCTGGAATGCTTTTAAAAACACAACTCTTCAATTTTTTAATAGATACAAACTTTTATTTTACGTAATGCAATTTTTATGACACAGAAAATGAAGAGAGCCCAGGTGTCAAATTTCTGTGAGAGGGAAGTATTTTCAATTCCTCAGCAGTCTCCACCCTAGTCCAATTTTATTTTACTTTTAGCATAAAATCAGAACTTTCATAAGATGTAACTTTAAAAATGTCTAGTGGTAAGTATCATTGTTTTGCCTAGTTTTAGTTCTAGGAAAGAAAGGGACTCAGCATATTGCTATCTGAGGTGCCTGGCTGCTTCTCTAATATTTGCATGCAATTCAGCTGCAGCCTTCAAGGGGATTTGAGTGGATTGGATTCTTTAAGGTTAGTCCCTGTCAAACCTATTAAATTCAATTCTCATGCAAAACTATTTTAATGTATTTTTAAAGCCAATAACCACTATTAGGACAGCATCATATACTTGCCGCAGAATATTTATGGTACTAGATCGTTGTATTGGCATGTGGAGCAAACCAATAATCCACTTGCATTATTCCAAATTATGATTCTGTATTGTTTACATTCTGTGCTGGGCAACTTTCAAACCAGGGATCAGCAACCCTTTTCAGCCTTGAGCCGGTCCACCGTCCCTCAGACCATGTGGTGGGCCGAACTATATTTTGAAGAAAAAAAATGAACGAATTCCTATGCCCCACAAATAACCCAGAGATGTATTATAAATAAAAGGACACATTCTACTCATGTAAAAACACGCTGATTCCCGGCCCATCCACGGGCCAGTTTGAGAAGGCGATTGCGCCGCATCCGTCCCCTGGACCTTAGGTTGCCTACCCCTGTTTTAAACCACTTTTATCAGTAAAACATGAATATCTGCCATTGGGTTTATATCACAAAAGCCACACATTTGTTTTCTTCCCACACTGCACTGAATTGAATTGATGTAAAGCCTTTTAGCAATTCATTAAATTTTGAGGCTTTTACTATTCTATACAATTATTTTGAGTTTCTTAAGGCTCAATTACGTGGCTCCTATGTGCTAACAAGTAGGAGGACACCTGTGTCTTAAGTGTCATCACCAGGGATTGGCATTGGCCTAGCAGTGCCTTTCAAATTCAGTACCGTATGTGGTGCAGAGATGTGCTTGACATGGTAGGGCAAACCCTTCCTTCATCCTAAAGGCTCCTGAAGTTTAGAAGTTAATTGCATTTCAAATGAAGGGGTCAAAAATGTAAATCAGTTTAACTTAATGCTGTCTTAGGCATTCTGCAATAGAGGTTCTGAGACTGCAAGACACTTAACAGGAAGCAAGCTCTTTTGAAATAAATTATATTTAACTAATTCTCACTATATAACTGCCACACAGAGACTATTTGATACGGTTTCCATATGATAGCAGTTCAGCTCAGGGAAGTGTTTTATAGGAGCTAGCTCAGTCACCATTCATGTTTGTCCCCACTGTATAGTTTGCTTTCATGTCACTGCCAGACATTTCTGGAAGCCGCTTTAGGTGGCATGGAGACAAACCATGTGGTGGGGCCAATCTTCATGCTGTGCCAGTGCGCACACAAAGGCTTGCTGTGTAGAGGAGCAGTCATGTACAGGCAGTTTCAAGTACCCTCCATGTGTATGCCAAAATTATCCCTTATTTCCAGCTTGCATGATTTGTCCAGCACCATTAGCATACCAGGTGCTTTATAGCACAAGAATTTTAAGAAAGGTCCCTGCCCCAATGAACTTACAAACCCAAGCTTCTCAGTGTCCAGATGCCAGAGATGTGGATGGAAGAAGCTAGTGGGATGAAATCAAGCCAATTCACTCAAGCATACTTATTGTTAAAAAGTTGTAAATTAAGCAGGAATTATGGTATAAGGGGCTTCTGAAACAGGATTGTATTTTTTTCCTCAGAAATTAATCACTGTTCATTCTACACATTCTAACCAATAAGATTATTATGTATGCTAGAACTGTGAATGACGTTTTTACTCAGGCTTCCATCTAGAAACAATTTATAAGCTAATGCAGCCAGTTGGACTTGTATTAAAAGCTAGCTTTTAATTTTGATGTCTGATCACATTAATGTGGCTATTTATGGCATTATTTATTAATTATATGGGTAAATAGCATCCATGTCACTACTTAATAACATTACGCCGAGTGCTCCATTATCTCCATTCCACAGCAGGTTACAAATGGCAAGCATTTTCCCCACCCACCCCAATTTGTTAGTCTTTGGAGAGAGAAGGGAGGATAAGTAAAGAAAGCTGTCCAGATGTCTGGTCTGGATTTCAATTTGGCGGATGCCTCAACATATTTTGGTAAGAAGATTGTTACGGTTGACTTTCTATAGTTGAGTATGTCCTAAGATGTGTGAGTTATATCTATTGTTGTCAAATACTCCTTTTGGAAAGAAAGCTTTCTGCAATAGAGTTTCTTTAAAGCGCAGTACTCTTGCTCAGATTTTAATTAATTAAAGAGTATGGCAATCTCACAAAGAAACTAATTTATATCTGTGTCTACAAACAGAGACAAGGAGCCTGAAGTCCTACAGTTGTTGGACTACAGCTCTCTGACCATTAGTCATGCTGGCTGGCTGATGGGAGTCCAGCAACATATTGTGTTGCATATTATGGTCGTCCCCCCCGGCACCACAATATGCATATAACTAAAACTGGGAAAGGAAGGACAGGTTGGTTTAATAAAGATACCACTTGACTTTCTGTTATTGCATTTGCTGCTTAGTGTTAGCTATCTTTGAATGAAAATCCATGTGGAGAGAGTAGGATATGGGGGAAGTTAATTTTTAAGGGAGACCAAATGATTGTATTACCTCAAATGACACACTTGTTCCTGAGCTTCAGCAGGACAAATGAGTCATATTAAAAATTGGTTTGGGAAGCCTTGCATAGGACCTGCATTTTCCTTTTACATATTGCATCTCTATTGCTGCCAGTCTCTTACTTTTTGTAATTGCCTAATTCCCTTTTCAAAAATTAGTGAGCTGTATGAGGGAAATGTACTTTGTCCATATTTGAGTCCAGTTAAAATGTGCTATTACAAGGTGAATCCTGGGAACTTGAGAAAATACAGATATCCATAAACAATGACAATTTTTTTTTCTGATTAGTCTCTTTATTTGGGTTTTAAAAACTACAAAGTTCAGGTTGAGAAATTGAAACTTCCTACTAGCATGTAGAGATGTTAGGGTCTCCATGAGACATGATCCTTCAGTGGACTTTTCCAAACACACACATACAGCCAGTGCAGTAACTAAAGTATTCCACGTGCTTTGGGAATGCTTGAAAAATGGCATCTTCAGAAGAGCAGTGGAGAATGCAATGGTGACTCGTCAGAAAAATATCACTTTATCTGTTTCAAGCAAGTTTCCTGAAAAAAGGGTAGATCAACTGATTTTTCCACATGAGCTGATATTTTATTTATTATATGATCCGACATACTGGAAATGATTAATTCATCAGGGGTACATCTTGCTACTGTAAATTTGCTGAACATATAATGAAATTGCAATAATACAATTATTATTGTATTATTATTATTATTATTATTAAAGAGTCTGGCCCACAATTCTTGCCAAGTTAATCTGAATTTTAGAGAGAAAATCATTTAAATGAGAAGCCCATTACAGATGAGCATATATTTGCTAAACTGGGGAAAAATCAAACCATGATTTAGTATCCTAACCTGTTCCAAAGCTGCTAACCATAGTTTCCTGGTTCAGGTGACATTGGAAACTGGTTAATTAGAGGTTTCTTGGTTTAACTGCAGCTCATGCAAAGGAAGGAGTGAAAGGACTTCATGTGCAGGCAAAGGAGCCATAGGTATCTCATCTTATTAAGCCTTTATCACCCCAAAGCACCCAGGAAACGGTGGCGTAGACTTTAGTTTCAGTGGAGGGGAAACAGATGAAAGAGCCTGTATGAAATTACTCCAACCCCCCCCCTAACCCCGCATTGGATTTGAATGATACATTTATTTTATTTTCAGTGCAGACTGATTGAGTGAATTTGTTTAAATTAAATAACTACAGGCCATTCTTGTAACATAGAACACTTCGGGTTACAGACTCCGCTACCCCGGAAGTAGTACCCCGGGTTAAGAACTTTACCTCAGGATGAGAACAGAAATTGTGTAGCGGCGGCAGCGGGAGGCCCCATTAGCTAAAGTACCTCAGGTTAAGAACTGTTTCAGGTTAAGAACGGACCTCCGTAACGAATTAAGTTCTTAACCAGAGGTACCACTGTATTCAGGTACTTTAAATGCATTTTGCTTAATAGTGTCTATTTGGGGATTTTGTTTTAACAAAACAGGGATGCTTATTGCAAGGGATGCTATTCCTGTCATAGGGTTTGAGAGTGTAACGAGGGAAAACAGCATTAGCAGTGGCCCTGTGGTGCTCATTTTATAGTATTGCCTGTCCATCTGTCCACTGGAATGAGCCACTTATCATGCTTCTAGGTTTTTCTCTTTCAACTTTAAGAATTATGAAAGGAAAATTCCAATTTTTCCTGTCCCTTTGTGACAGGTAGACTGAAGATTGTGGCCATTTGGATTAAAAACATATCCATCACCACCAGGCGACAGGTTATTATTATGTCTCCTTTGAATATATGAATTTCATCCGCTATGTATTGGAAGTCTAAGAATGCCAACTTTTTATATAAATAATTATCTTGCCAGTGATGTACTGCATACTGTTGCCATATTTTTTTCACTTTTACAGCATTCTTGGCCTTATCACCTATAACATAAATCTTAAGCTTTCATATTTAATAAAAACCTTTAGACTAGCAGTCCCTCTGTAATGCAGAGTCAACCAATCACCACATCATCATCTGACTATCATTTATTTGTTTTCCTGTGACAGATGTTTTAGAAGATATCTCATTTTAGGTTTGACGGCATGTTTGATACAGCCAGTCAGTGGAATAAGAGGGAAACCGTATTTATGGCCCAAATTTGACCTTGATGGTGTAGCCCTCAGTTAGGAAGTCTCCAAATTTCTATTATATGAATTTCTTGGGTATATGTGGGAAATAAAATGTAAACTGTTCATCTTCCATATGGAAGCTAGGAAGTTCTCCTGAACAGGCAGTGTTGAAGTGCACTGGAACTCTCTAGAACACTACCAATTTATTTCAGTTGTTTTTTGTGGATAATTGTGTCTTCTTCTTTTTTTAACAGAGTTGTATGGAATGGTGGAAGATTTCATACACCTTGAGCTGCTTAGCCACCTGAGCTGCTTAACCCCTCTGGAAAAAATGAATGGTATTCAGCTAAGTTTTAATCAGAGTAGACCCACTAAAATTCATAAACATGGCTAAGTTAGCTCTATTAATTGCAAAAAAGGTCAATTCTGAGTAACACTTAGTTCACTGAGGTTTCCCCCCTACTTCCCAAATATAATATAAAACTTTACTCTGGTCTCTTTATTTCTGACAATTTAGGGACATTCTTTTTGTTTCCTCTTAAAAGTTCTGGAAACATTCAGCTAGAGTATTTGATTCTTAAACTGAAATCAATGAAATTTACAGGCAATTTACTGGATTTGGCAACTGTATGCCAACCTAGTTAATGTCTCAGATGCACTATCTAATCCTGATTTTTGTTTTCTCTACACAAAAAAACTCCTGATAGAATCCAGTTGGCTGGAGAGAATATTTTGGATATGCCAAGAAATAATGTAGTACAATCCCTCTAGCATTAAAATAGCCACATTAGATGTCAGCTGATTTTTGTGTACACATAGAATATAAATACATTTGCTGGCCTAACCTTGTACCCTTTTTGAAGCAAATACTCAGTGAACATAATGAAACACTGTGCCTGAGTGATGACTACTGCATATATTAAACATTTCATTGAGGTGGGTATGTTTGAAATTGTAAGCATTTAGCTGTAATAACTATCATAGGTGGTAAAGAATCAGAGAAAATATAAACCATGTTCTTTTATTTTTTAAAAAAGAAAAATATAGTTATTGGCTTGTTCATTTAGAAATAAACAGACATCTTGAGATTCTATGAAGATGCTTATCATATGAATTCACTTGCTTTATTCATACAGACACAGAAGAAGTGAAATCCATTTATGCCAATTCCTTCCTGACCTTTGCTCTGTGAATCCAAAGGCAAAGCTCTAGCACACAGGCCAATAGCATAAATAGCTTTGAATTACACATAGTAATATGTAACTGTGAAAAGCCAAAGGTTTTATGTTTTTCTTAGGCTTTGTCAGCATGCTTGCTAAAATCCAAAAAAGATGAAAAGTGTGTGTGTGTGTGTGTGTGTGTGTGTGTGTGTGTGTGATTCTTATGATAAAACATTAGTATACATATAAAATAGTCTTAAGAACAAATATATCTATTTATTTAACTATCTAGGAATTTAAATAGTGAGTATTTAGAAGGCCAGACAAATGGGAATCCTATATATTTATTTTATATGGGTTTTTTATTAACACTTGGAAGCAAGTATTGTTGACATATATTTGTGAATGCAAAGTTATAATACACAAATTGTTTTGCTAAAAGTGTATAGTAACAGCATATTGATATAATGGAATTTATTTCTTTATCAGTGAATTGATTTACTAGTATAGTCATTGGTCCTCTGTCCTGAATTTACCACCATATATTTGTATGCAATCATTCCTGTTTTCCTGTACTACTGTTGTATTATACTTTGTGATGTAGTGTTAGTGGGCAATGTAAGAATATAAGTATTCTAGAACAGATCAAGATCCATACATCAAACTATAGTTGAAAAACAAACTGGTTTAACATGAATGAACTGTGTGCAAGTTCTTGCTCTGTTCCTGTCTTGCTCTTCCTGCAGCTGCGCTGCCAGGAAACAAGCCTGAGTCTGGTTTGCTATGACATGAAAACCCAGGCTCCCGGTTTGCCTCTCTCTGAACAAGTCACAAGTGATAACCAGTGTTTTCTCTGAATGCTACACAGTCACATTAAACAGGTGTGTTTTTAACTATGGCTTAATGTGATGTGTGGAGTGCGCCAATGTAAGTCAACTTCATATTGCTGACAAATTTCCCTTTCCACAGCATCTGGTTCTGAGAAGGTTGTTGAATGTTCCTCAGAGTCTTCTATTCCTTGGAAAAAAGCTTTTTTCAAACTTGGTTGTCCTAATTCCGTAAGGAAATTTTGTCCATTGTTTAATAAAGAAGGAGATTAGTGCTGCCACTCCAAACAGCTGTTTGCTCATCCAGTAGCTGTAAGCTGTTATATTCAGGGTCTTGTGGTACTGAAATGCATTGAGATTGGGCTATCTTATGGCTCATGCAGATCCCTGGCAGATGGTACGAATGGTTTTCTATTTACCCTTAGGCCAGGGTTAGCCAATGTTTGTTTATTTAAATTATTTATTTATTTAAATTTGTACACCACCCTTCATCTGAAGATCACAGATTGAGTGGTTTACAACATAAGAATACAAAATGAAGACACAAAAGACATAGTAAATGAAGAGCAAAAGCAAAACAAACCAGTAAGCCCCTCCCGCAGACACATTTAAAACGCCATAGAATGTTAACCAGCCAAATGCCTGGTTGAAGAGAAACATTTTTGCCTGGCACCTAAGGATATGTAATGATTGCAGCAGGCGAGCCGCTTCAGGGACAGCATTCCACAAATGGGGAGCCACTGCAGAAAAGGCCTGTTCACTTGTTGCCGCACCTTGAACCTCTCATGGGGGAGGCATTTGAAGAAGAGGCTCAGATTATGATTGCAGGGTCTGGGTAGGTTCATACCCTTTAGGTATTGCAGTCCTAGCCATTTAAGGCTTTTTAGGTCAAAAATTGGACCTGGAAACTAATTGACAGCCAGTGCAGTTGCACCAGGATCTGTGTAATATGCTCATACTGTCTTGTCCCGGTGAGCAACCTGGCTTCCAAATTCTGCACCAGCTGGATTTTCTGAACTGTCTTCAGAGGCAACCCTACTTATAATGTATAATGTGGTCCCTTCAGATTTTATTGAACTACAACTTCCACAATCCTTGACTATTGCCCAGGTCATTGGGAGCTGGAGTCCAACAATAACTGGTGGGCTACCCCTTCTCTATCTTTGCACTTCAGTAGGCCTTCAAAATAGGGACGCGGGTGGCGCTGTGGGTTAAACCACAGAGCCTAGGGCTTGCTGATCAGAAGGTCGGCGGTTCGAATCCCCGCGACGGGGTGAGCTCCCGTTGCTTGGTCCCTGCTCCTGCCAACCTAGCAGTTCGAAAGCACGTCAAAGTGCAAGTAGATAAATAGGTACCGCTCCAGCGGGAAGGTAAACGGTGTTTCTGTGCGCTGCTCTGGTTTGCCAGAAGCGGCTTAGTCATGCTGGCCACATGACCTGGAAGCTGTACACTGGCTCCCTTGGCCAATAATGCGAGATGAGCGCCGCAACCCCAGAGTCGGTCACGACTGGACCTAATGGTCAGGGGTCCCTTTTACCTTTAGGCCTTCAAAATAACACTAGAAGTTAGCATAATGAATCTCTTTTCTCTGCTTCTCCTATTCTGGCAGCAATTCAGGGAACAAGTCTTGGTGTTCCATGGTCAAAAGACGGCATCTTCCCATTTGTCCTTTTGCACAGGCATTGGGTCTCTGGTAAGGTTACCAGATTTTTTCCCATGAATCCGGGGACACTTTTCAACTTTCAATGGATTTTGTCAGGGGACTGATTTGTAAATCCAGGTACCGTCCCCGGGAAACAGGGACATCTGGTAACCTTAGTCTCTGGGAACTAAAGCAAAACTGAACTAGAATAGCTGTCTTGAACTAGGTTATTGAATAAGTGGCTATTGGTTTATTTTAATTAATTGTGCTTTAAATAGGTGTTTTATGTGATGATTTACATTGCCTGTGAATGTATGCTACCATTTGGCTGAAAGATGAAGGGCAAGTTAGAAATGTGTATAAGAAACAAAATCTGCTCATGGAAGCAAGCTCTTTTTTTCATTCTTTGCACTGAGCACTTTCAGTGAAAACCAGTTTAGAAATGTTGAAGTCTGGCAATAAGGACAATGAAAGGAGCATCCTTAAATAATGCTTAGTTGAGTTTTAATTGTTCATGTCCCTGAAACTTTTTGTGTCATGTTTAATATAGCTCCTTTTAGACATTTGAATGTCATCCATCTCAATTTACAGTGTACATGTTGCTGATTGTTTTCCAAACTGCATTTCTCCTCCCTTGGTGTTTTATCTCACCCATATCTTGGTTGAAGATTTTTTTAAAAAAATACATGAACCTTTGGGCAATTCACAGCTATACATTGTTCACACATTACTCTCTGTGTTGGCTAAATCTGTTTGTGCCACTGGCTGTTTTTGTTTTGTTTTCTCGTTTTAAGTTTTTGGGGGACAAGAGGCAGACAAAGAAGACACATTATATTTTTCAGCTTTGGAAGAAAATATAGAATAATCTTCAAGTTAAAACTAAAGCTGCCTTTAGATCCTTAGTAGAAAGACCTTGAACATAAAATTCTCTAGTTGGAAAAACAGTACTGTGATAATAAAAAAGTCTATTCCCAAGGGTCTAAAGTATATGATTTGGATCCTGCTGCAGTCAATCAGGAAATTCCTATGAAAGTGATGCATGGTCAGACACTTTTAAGCATTTTAATCAATTGCCAATAGCTCAGATATTGAAGCTAAATAGCTGCAGAATAAAACAAGGGAGTACATTGTATTACCTACTTGCACCTACCCTTTTATAAACTGGTCCACCAATGTGTGCATAGTTAGGATTCCTTAACAGTAAAGATGGATTTTTTCTTAAAAGCATACAAGTGCCTTCCTGGTCAAGCCATTCCAGTGTTCTTTGCAATACACTCAACAACTCTTTGGGACATGTGCAATGGAAAGTTGAACTGGAGATCTCCCAGGAGTTGAAACCTGTTTCTTCTGAGCAATTGCATCTCTATGAAAAAGCCCCTCTGTGACTATCCTGTCTCTTTCTCTGGATGTAGGAGCATGGGGAACTACCTAATACTGAGTAAGCCTATTTGTCCATGTAGCCTCATATTGGCTTACTCTGACAGGGAAGCAGTTCTCCAGAGTTTCATTCAGAGATCTTTCCCAGCAACCACTCCCTGATCCCTTTCACCAGAAATTTCAGGATTATACCAGGGATCTTCTACATACACACACACACACACACTGCGGTCCCTCTGCAATACATCTCCCTGATGTGATTTATCACTGTCCCCACCCCAGCTCAGATTCTATAACTTGACAGGACCTTGTCTGATCTTGCTTTGTTCTCTCATTGCAAGACTTCCCCTGGTCCCTTGTACCTAACAATCCTGCTATTTGCTCGTCTTTTGGAAGATACTTGATTTACCTTTCTTGAATTTGCCTCAGCTTGCCTTCCCAATCTACGCTTTCACCAAATAACCTCTAAAGAAAGGGCTGGCTCTCTTCTATCTAGTTCCACTTCCTTCACCTCTTCCTCTAAAACATCTTATCCTCCCTGAGATTGCATTATTATCCCCCTAGACCAGTGAAGGGACATGGGTGGCGCTGTGGGTTAAACCACAGAGCCTAGGGCTTGCCGATCAGAAGGTCGGCAGTTCGAATCCCTGCAACGGGGTGAGCTCCCGTTGTTCGGTCCCAGCTCCTACCAACCTAGCAGTTCAAAAGCACGTCAAAGTGCAAGTAGATCAATAGGTACCGCTGCAGCGGAAAGGTAAACGGTGTTTCTGTGCGCTGCTCTGGTTCGCCAGAAGCGGCTTAGTCATGCTGGCCACATGACCCGGAAGCTGTACGCCGGCTCCCTCAGCCAATAAAGCGAGATGAGCGCTGCAACCCCAGAGTCGTCCGCGACTGGACCTAATGGTCAGGTGTCCCTTTACCTTTAGACCAGTGAAAGAAAAGCAGATAACAGGAAGAGTTATTCCTGTTAATTCCTGTTAATTCCCACATGGTCAGTTTGTTATAGAAGGTTGGAGGGCTATTTCTATGGGGTTGGCTGTGGCTGTAGAGGTGATAAGGAAAACATCATGGATTCTAACTTGCTTCCTTGGCTTTTGAGCTAGCTCTTAATACATACCACTACTTCCACATACATGGGTAGGAAATTGAATGCAATGT
Source organism: Darevskia mixta (assembly GCA_034641385.1). Taxonomy (NCBI): domain Eukaryota; kingdom Metazoa; phylum Chordata; class Lepidosauria; order Squamata; family Lacertidae; genus Darevskia; species Darevskia mixta. The sequence continues at coordinate 6,753,544 of JAWWNH010000054.1, read as the reverse complement.
GCATTTTGTTTTGCTCTAGCAGCAGTTTTAACAAAACAACAACAACCCCAAAACAAACCATTTTCTCTCTCATTACACTACCTTGTGTGAATTTGCACTTTACACTTTTTGAAGGAAATATTTTCCCCCCTCATGTCGAATTATTATACCCTCAGCTCATTTTGGTTCCCGTAACAAAAATACAATTTCAAGCTTTCTGTATGAGACCATGACAAAGTGATTTTATAGCTAGTACTGAAAGTGACTAAACTTGACAACAATTGTATTTTATGACAACCTCTGCTTTCATGTCCCCAGCCTACTTTCCTATCATCATTTTTATTCCCTTTTGGTTTTCTCTTCTCTCTCTTTCTCTCTTCCCTCCTCCCCTTTCCAAATGCGAGAAATTCCATATCTCTGCATTGGGTGGAAACAAATCCCTTTACCAGGAGTGCATTTTAATGGAGAGCATGCTTCACTTAAGTCACCAGAACCTTAACTGTATAATATTCAATTTCTTACCAACCCAGAACCAAAGCTTTTCCTTGAGAGCCATGTTCATAAGGGTAGTGGAAGAATTAGTATTACAGAACTAAATCAGATTAAAGTGGGGGGAGAGAATATGAATTAGATTTGTTAACAGATGGTGTGCATTGGAAATTAAAGGTGCTTTGCAAATGGAAGCGACAGCAGCTTGCCTCTTTTTCTCTTGGTCTTTCTCTTTCATGCACTTGATAGACGGGTATAAATCACAACAATCCCGTCTTGACAGCCAATTTTGAGAATTTGATCTGGTTAAAGACATGGCTTTCCCGCTCCACTCACTGAAACCGACTTCTATTTTATTTTTATACAGCACCTTGTCATATTTAGGAAAGCTGGATCACCTGTCTCCCTTTAATGAAATTTTCTTTAATTACAGTTATAGCTCTTTAGTGTTAATTACTTTTCCATTCAGGCTGAATTCTTAGCCAGTCTCATAGGAGTTTGTTTCCCCCCCACACTGACGCATATGCTACCATTTTCCTAAAGATGCTTTTCATTGTTAGAAGTTGTTGTCAGATCCATTCTAATTAGTTCTTAATTATCTAAATCATTATTGTGTAAGGAGAAAGAATTGCAAATGACTGCTAAAGTTAGTGTCGTTTTTTGTTTTAGTTTTACAAAGAAGCCTTTAAAAGTAGCATTCAGTGCTCTTGCCAGATCTGCAAAGACCTTAATAAATTGCCAAAATTATTGCAGAGCTATTTGTAATGTCTTTGATCCCAGATTTTTTTTCTTCAGAGATCAGAATGTAATTCCAGACAATCTATTTGTTTATGTAAATGGATCTCTCCCATCACTCCCCTGGAAAGTAGATTTCAAATTCACCCTCTGGTGTGCTTAATAATATAATTCACTTATTGCATTTAATATGGCAAGTTTGCATTTGGCTGGAGTGGGCTGCATAATCTTGGTCAGGGGTCAGCAACTTTTTTCAGCCGTGGACCAGTCCACCGTCCCTCAGACCATGTGGTGGGCTGGACTATTTTTTTTTTTGGGGGGGGGGGAATGAATGAATTCCTATGCCCCACAAATAACCCAGAGATGCATTTTAAATAAAAGCACACATTCTACTCATGTAAAAACACCAGGCAGGCCCCACAAATAACCCAGAGATGCATTTTAAATAAAAGGGCACATTTTACTCATGTAAAAACACGCTGATTCCCGGACCATCTGTGGGCTGGATTGAGAAGGCGATTGGGCCGCATCCGGCTCCTGGGCCTTGGGTTGCCTACCCTTGATCTTGGTGAATGGCAGACTTCTCCGAAGCTAGGGGAACAAAAATGAAACAGAGTATTTGGGGAGGGGGGAGATAGAGAGAGAAATCCTCTTTCAAGAAGTGAAGACAAGATCCTTAGAGCTGGCAACTAACAGTTGGTGGAAATAAAGCTTCCTACTGGCAGTCAAATCAAATGTAGTAACAACTCACCGACTCCCTGCTGCTAGCTGACAGCATGGTGTAACACACTGGGACAAACATTCACTTAAACGTTGATTGCAGGAAAACTGTCATTTCACAACTTGCCTAGTGCTATTCTTCCTCCTTTTTCTCTTTTAAGAATGAGGACATGGGGCAAAGGGATTGGGGGAAGAAATTGGGATCAGCTGGAGGGAGACACTCATATTTTTTCCTGCCTAAACTTTTTCTTCAGTAGATAGCACAGTTATTTGTTGTTGGTTTTTAACTGCTTTTTATATAAAGATTAAAAAGTTAGTTTTCTGTGTCATCTGCAAAAAGGCTTTGTGAGATAAACACACCTGTTTGTGTGAAGACATTTATTCACAGCCAGCTTATAATTCTAAGAGAGACAGCAGAAATCATTAAGTCAGATCACTGATAAAATCAACTTTAGTAGAATAATTTCAATGACTATATTGTAGCAATCATTTTTTAAAAGATGGACTCTTGAGTCTGTTTAGAGATTCTTGGCTATATTTTCTCCTTTCTTTTATTGCTTCTTTCTTATTCCTTTTGAAAATGACAGACAAATAGTAGGCACTTATGATCCATAGCTCCAGATTTGTGACTGGCACAAGTAACTGCTTTTGATGTTGTAATCACTTCAATATAATCCTTATTTGAAAAGCCTGTTACGTCCTGGAACAAATCTTCCGTTATTTTTGTAGTATCTTTATTTTGTTTTCTTGACTGAATGCAGTGCTGACTTTCTACTATTTCAGTCAGCTTTAAGAAGAACACATACCTCAGAATACAGTTTTTGATTATAATATTCCTTAACAATTGTGATTTCTCCAGGTGTGTGGGAGAGAAGGGTGGGGTGGGGAGTTGCTAAGTGAAACGGTGTGCCTGGGGAGAGATGGGAGACAGACCAAGGTTGGTTGAAAATGGGCCAAAGCTTTCTTGCTTACAGCTTCCATGAATTTGCTGTGAAGCCGTTTGGCTCTGCAATGCTGCTGACAGCTGAGTGGCCCTGGGAAGAGACTAACCCCCTGCTGGGCAAACAAGGGAGGAAAAGTGGCATAAGGCACTGTGTGCCATGAACTGCTCATGCTTCCTATAGGCACCGATGTTGTGCTGTGTCTGGCATCCATTGTAAATTGGCCGATGTGTCCAAATCTCAATATCTTTTAAGGGGTCATTTCTTATGTTCCCCACTCACCCCTAGCAAAACTCTATGGTCCCTGGCTAATGCACAGGTTGTGATGCCACGAACATTACATAACAGCCGGATCAGATATTGGAAGTAAAGATCAGATGGCAAAACGATCTGCTGAACCTCTGCCGAGACCAGACACCCTTTTTTAATCCCAGTAATAGTCTGAAGCAGAATAGTACCCATTTCAATCTGCCCTGATAGTCCCACCCCACAGCCAAGCAACATGAAGCATGTGGATGGGAAGGTGTCCTAAGGTGATAGAGCCACCTGTCAAGTTCCATGGGAACTTCAGGCTTGCAGGGGAAGCTAGCAGTGCCTGGTCAAGTGGAGAGTAGCTAGAAAAGGACCTTGGACAGCTCCAATGATCCATGCTGAAGCCACTCCAAGAAGTGTTGTCTCTCTAGGAAGCTAGAGCTGACTGAGGATTTGTGTATGTGGGCCAGACCTAAAGTGTGTTAGGATCCACCTCTTTGGATGGTTGACTCGCTAAAGAGCCCTTCCCTTATCTGTAGCCTTTTGACTTGCAAAGCTGGGGAGGCAGAGGCAATGCGGGGAACTCCTCCTATGAATCAAATGGTGGTGGCAGGACTGTGTTCTGCTGCTGGGGTGGACCTGAATAAAGTACTGTTGGTTTTCCTCCCCCACCCCCCAAAAAATCTTGTCCTTATCCAGGGTTTGTTGCCATTTGCTTCCAGAACCCCAGATCCTGACACTAGGAATTAGTCTCTTGCTGAGCAGTGTGGACCACACACCCCACCATTTTCTCCCCGACACTTTATCCAGAGGACTATTTTTATAATGCCGTACACAATCGAAATGTTATGGAAGGATTGGAACCTGAATGCCTTGGAAAGTTGAACTGCTTTATTCAAAAAGCTGCAGGATTGACTCTTACAAATATGAAATCTTTTTCCTAGCTGCGAACTGGGCTCTGTTTTTCTGTCATATTTTAGCATGTAATCGGATGTGAGTGACTGATGCCTTGACTAAAAAAATCAATGTGAAATATTGAAATGGAAATAGGAAAAAAAGAATTTCACAGCTATTATATTTCTAAGCTATGGTTTATATATAATTTTAGGAACTATGATTCTACATGTCCACTATTTTTACTTTAGTTTCACTTTATGGCATATTGTAATTGAGGCACGAATCTTAAACAGATTCAGGAGTGACTAGGTTTGTACCTCCCACCAATAACTCTTAATAAGTTGTGTTCTTTTGAGCATGGGCTAGGTTTATACTCATTTTTATGTCTCATTTTTATATAGATACCTAGCCTGCTTCCTATGTATAAGCTGTATTGCAGGGGTAAGCAGGGTGGTTTTTTTTATTCAGCTGCTGTGGAAATATTTAGCCTCCAATTTTTAAAAAATGTAATTCTTCGTTCGGGGAAGCTGCAATTTTGCTTGATATTAAAAGCTTCTGTCCTGAATATGACAGGGTTTCTCAAAATCTAAAAGACCAAGAATAATGACTGAAAAGTTGAAGTCTTAAAACTTACAAAAAATATTAAGGTTTTTTTTTTAAAGAGTGACATTGTTGGTGTCACAGCATTGGGTTTTTTTTTAAAAGAGGACTGTAAAAACAAGGGCATGGGGAAAATTAAATTCCTTTCATGGGAAGGGATGTGCGTATGTTTTCATATATGTATGTGTGTGCGTGCAAAATATGCAAATACACTCCTTTAAATATATATATATATATATATATATATATATATATATATATATATATATAAAATTTTGGACACTGGCAGGTTTTTAAGTTAACTGTCATCCACTTCTGGTTATCAATTGTCAACATTCATTTTGAGAACCTGAACACCAAATTGTCTGAATACAAATGCACATCCCTGTGTTGAGCCATACTTCTTTTTGAAAGACTTGATACTTGTAGGAATTAGTTATTTGGGTTTTTTTCTCAAAAAGCTTAAGAGAAGGTTTCTTAGTAGTACATGAAATTGTTACAACTGAATTCTCTCTCTGTGTATGTATTCAAATAAAAAAAAACCCACACACACATGGAAATTGATACTACTAATTTAATTTTTTCAAATACTGTAAATTTTCTTTACCTTTGATTTTTTTTAAAAAAACAATAACACGTGTCATATCTACATGTGCAGGACATACTGAAGAGTGACTTAATTTTAGTGTCTCTCACTCTCATACCTGTCAAGGGCATAAGGCCATGTAATCTTGTTTTGTTTCGTTTTGGGTGGTAGAAGAACATTTACCTTCCACTGCCTGCCAGTGTTGCTAATGTTGACCCCACAAGCAAAAATCTAGCAGCATGTCATCGCCTTTAAAGATCCATCAGCTTTGTCTACTGCAGAAACAGTGCATGTCTAAAGACACATTTAATTAAAGCTGCATTAGTGCATATATACAGACTTGTTAAAACACTTAGTTTGTCTCAATAATATTGATTAAATAGCAGTAGTTTGTTTAATCCAAGTGTATTTTTTCAATTATTACATTACTTAAAAGTCATCAGGGTAATGGTGATTACTAGTGAAATATCATGTTAGTTATAGAGTAATGCCATAAGAATTGATTTGGACTTGGCAGGAAAGAAAGGCACATACATTCTCTCTGTCATATAATGCCAGAGCCCGATTTAGATGATTAGGACAAGAGGTTTCTGTGTAGTCTTAATTCATATAAAATGTGTGTGTTTTATAGACTTACAGGTTGCTCTCTACTACCTAAATAGCCATTATATCAATGAACACCTCAGCCAGTTAATTATGCAAAACATCCTGTATATAATTACATGGTATTATTATGCATTTAATAGTTTTATTGATTTGCCACTTGCCTACATATAGTATTTAGAACTATAAACAAGGGATGCTTACTTTGAATTGGAATAGACCCAAGGAAATTAACTCAAGATAAATTATGCTGGTTTGCATTTACTGCTTCTGATTTGATCCTTGTGTGTTGCAATATAGTCACAATTCTTAGTTTGCAGAATCATGTGATGTCACCAGGACCATTTTATTTCTTTTCCCATTTTTGAGAGATTGATTCGTCAATGCTGTTTTAAGATGGTCCTTGTGTGCACACTATTACCTTGGGTTTTTTTATTTATTTGGGGAGCAATTTGCTTGGAAGTGCTCCCACATTAAGTTAGTGCACTATATTTAATAGAAGAAGAGGAAGGAGAGAACAGGGTCAAGAGGATAGGTTTTCAAACATTTTCTTCGCCATGTGTCCCTTTTCTGTGACACATCCCCCCCCCCCTGCCAGTTATCTGCAGCATGGCTATTACTGTGAAGGGATATGTCTTTCTTTTCCACTTCTTCCTTCACCACAGTTGGTGACAAGGGATGTTGTAGGCTTTCCCCCCCAAGAACAAAAGCAACATAAATTTTAAAGACGATAGAAGTAAATTTACAGACTAAATAAGAAAACAAGAAAAAGCCTATTCTTATTAATCTCTGTGCAGATGTTATTTAAAGTAATGAAATATGCTTTTGACTGTCATTTATACAGGCCAGAATTACTTCTGATTATTTTACTATTAATGGTCTCTTCCATTAGGTTAACCAGGCACACCTCAAGATATTTCTTATTAAAAGGGAAAAATATCCTTTCTATTCCTTTTCCAACTAAGCCAGTGCACCTTAATGCAATGATGATATGTTAGACGCAGTAGTTGTCAAAGCATCGTATTACAGTGATGCCATAATGACACCCTGTCTCTGTAAAGTAGTCATGTTTTCTCAAATCACACGTTGCACCGTTGATTTCTGACATGACACTTCATTCAGTCGCTTTCCTTTTCTTCGGCATTGCCATTCTCTGACAATAGCAGCTGGTGCCCATTTTCCTGCTAAGTGATTCACATTTTGCCACTTTGCTAGAGTGCAATTAGCTGAGGCAGAAAAAAGTGCTCATTGTAAAATAGCTCAGCTGAGATTGTAACTCAACTCAGTAACGAGAGCTTGTGTGAGAGAGTCTTGAGGTGACTTGGGTGTCAGAGAAGGGGGAACAATGTATTTGGGTTTCCTTCCACACAAATATTTATTCTCATTTATAGTCAGAAAAAGAATATACAAATAATTTCTGGTTTTTGCTGGTTTTGCTAAAGCATTCATTGTGCTTTTAGGGTGGTAAAATCTTTTGAAATGGAGGCCACAGGTATATGTGAGGAAACTAATGGTTTTGTTATTAAAGACTAGATTTCAAAAGAAAAGGAGCCAGATTCGAGTTCTGCATTCCTTGTCAAAGTTTAAATTGGAAGTTCACTAGAAACAGATACCTTCTTTGAGGGGAAGATGCTTCTTTGATTATGAAACATTATAAAACGCGGATATCAGCATGTACTCCATTCCAAACCTGCTTAGCTGATTTGTTGCTGCTTTGGGGCTGCAGGGGGAGGAGGAGAGGAAGGGGAAGTCCTGTTGCATGAGTGGAAGTATGTTCTCCTAAAAACACACAACTGAGTACCGGTATCACCCACTATGTATATCAGGAGGGGGAAACCTATGGGCCTCCAGATGTTGTTGGACCACAACTCCATAATTCTTGACACTGGCAGGGCTGACTGCGGCTGATGGGAGATGGAATTCAACAATATCTGGAGGGTCACATCCCTAATACATATTGATCATGCTATAGAAATAAAAATAATGGTATTGTTTTGTAATTTACGCCCAATCCTAAATACACGAACCTAGAAGTTGGATTCATTTTAATTGAATATAGTTTCCAAGTAAGATTCTAGAGAGAGTAGTCCTTTGAAAATGGAAACATTTTGTCCAGGATTATTGCAAAACTTTGACCCAAATAGCTATAACACTATAGCTAAAACTCTGGTCCGTTTTCATTGTACTTTCCTGGAAATTGGGTTGTGTTGTTTTTTTACTAGCCAAATCCTAAATATGTTTTATGGAATTAAGTGATTTCAGTGGAACTTACTGCCACATAACGAGGTCAGAATAAAGCTGTGAGCCAGCATGCTTAATATTCCTAGTATTCCATAAGAACCTGGCTGAAAAAAGGGATTATGCATCTGCTGAGCTCTGTCCTCTTGCATGCGTGTTTAATTAATTTCAAAATTGACTTGCTCAATGGGTTTCTTGGCCCTAGCCTTATAGTGACCAGTGGCCATTCATCATAGCTATCAAAGTGAAAAACTAAAATCTTTAGCAGCTTTTATTAAGAAAATTTAGAAATGTGCTGCGGCGTGCAATATCAGTATTTTGTTTGTTGTAGGGATTTAAGTAGGGGAGGTTGCTAACTGTCTTGGTATGCAGTTGGAGGCTGTGAACTCCCATTACACAGATAAATTTACTCCCATTTACTTCAAGTTAACCCTACCCCACATCCCAGTCTATGGGGCTGTGACAGGACACTTTTCTGTAATAAAAAGGGATAATCATTTTTTAAAAAAAGAATCTCTAGTATAGAAAGGCAACTCTGTATATATTTATGTATATATGAAAATTACTCACCTGTATTTCTTGACAGAGAGAAGAGGTGTAATCTCCAGGTTGTTTGCTTAACGTACCTTCTCTCAGGGAAAAAATGCATATATGTGACACTTCACAAGTTGCTTTTTCATGCATTTGCCCTACAAATGTCCACCATCCTTTCTACAGGATGGGCTCAGCCCTTAGAACAACCTGGAAGAACAATTGGAGTTACCAGCCAATTGAATCAAAACAATAATAAAGAGGAAAATAATCCTACCATGGCTTTAAAATAAATATTGTACACTTAAGTATGACACACGTAATTTCTCATTGTAAACGTTAACTACATTTAGATTTTTATTAATCTGCTGTGACCTAAAAAAAAAATCTGTATTAACAGCACAATGTGGAATTGGACTTTGAATGCAGATAAAGCCATCATCTTGAGAATAGCTCTTTCTGACAAAAAGGTGTTCTTTTGAAATAAAGTCCTATTCACTACATTCCTCTTAGAGTTAATGTGAATTTTAGTGCCTCTAATTTAAGATTGAAGTGAGGTCTAGAATAAAAATCACCGCCTGACAATTGAATTATAGACAGTTGTGAATATTTCAGGCTTGCATAAAAGAGCTTCAGAAAATCATGCACACAGAGAAAGGGGGAATTAAGGTTGAACTAGTTTTTTTGGAATATGGTAATTGTGGCACTAGTACGTCTTCAGTGTAATGAGCTAAGTAGTAATTAGGAAGCAACTGTTTTCCTTTAGAGGTCTTAAAAAAAAAAAAACCTGCCCAGCAATAGTGGACTCAAGTGATGAGTGCTAACACTATTGTAGTTAAAACCTAATTGGGCAACCCTTCTCAGTCCTCGCAAACGAGGACTGAGCTCACCCAGTGACCATAGCAGGTGGAGAGGAAAAATGGAAAACATGGGGGTGGGACTGGATTGCCCTACGCGGAAGTAGTATGGTGCCAAAATTTTCTCTTTAAAAATGAAAAAACTCCACCAATTGATAAAAATAAATTGCATTTTAAAATTATCAAAAGGTAAATAAAATTTGGGTGAAATTGTCACAGGTGAACTGTATTGATTTGTTGCTGTGCTTAATTTGTTTTTAAGATGGTCAAGGGATATTTGTGACCGAGTGCCTCATTACATTCACAAATAGGTAATCTTTGGCACTCTGTGCCATGCAGCCTTCCCAGGTGCCCAATCTTCCTGGAAACCTCATCATGTTCTTGACTTCCCTTTCCAGCAAGCATGGGAAGGTAGGGAGACTGCTTGCTATGTATCTGAGAACTGTTGCTCTCTGTTTTTAAAGAGCGGAGACTTTTAGGTTTTTAAATAAATCAGTGTGGAAATATTTTTTGAAAGGTAAAAGAAAGGAGTTCTCTTAAAAAAAACCAAAGTCAGCAAATGTATTCCTCTGAGGTGCTGAGTAGCTAGTCTCCCCAGCTTCCAATGAGTCATTTGATGCCCAGGGGAAGACATCATGAGGTAACTCCTTCCATGGGCTTTTTCAGATCAGAAAGTGCAGGCAGCTGGGGAAGCTGCATGGAGAAAAATACATACATCACAATTGGCCACCTCACAACAATAAGGTAAGCTCAACACTGCACTCACTGAAATATGTGTGTGCACGCATGTGCGCACGCCCTGCAAAAGAGGCAAAAAAATGCAAGCTTTATCTGCAGGCAAAGACAGCTTTTGGGAAATTGGAAGACAAGCTTTGGCACTGCTAGCTGGAATCTTGAACAGAAACACCCATGTTCAACATTGCAACATTTTGTTCCACTTAGTTACTGTATTCCAGTCATAGGTTCTCCCTCCTCCCTGTGTTCTTCCTTATAATAATTAACAATGCCAACAAAAAATATCCTTAGTTGCATCATCTACCTTGTTTTGAGTCATGTTTGGTCCTATTCTCCTGGGATCTAAGCCAAGTTTTCATCCATTGACATAATTTGTGTTACTTTTTCCTCTCTGTGCAGTGGTGGTTGTTGATTTTGAACCTGCCTGCACCTGCAGCCATAGCCATGGTCAGATGAAACTTAAGTTAGTACAGTGGTACCTCGAGTTACAAACACTTCGGGTTACAAACTCTGCTAACCCGGAAGTAGTACCTTGGGTTGAGAACTGTGCCCCAGGATGAGAACGGAAATCGTGCGGTGGCGGGGCAGCGGGGGGAGGCCCCATTAGCGGAAGAACGGTTTCAGGTTAAGAATGGTTTCGGGTTAAGAATGGACCTCCAGAACGAATTAAATTCGTAACCTGAGGTACCACTGTACTAAGAAACCACAACTTCAAAGATACTGGGAGTTTGTAGTCTTAATAATTACCAGGTCCCATGTTGATGAGATCTTGTATTCTAAGATGATGGCTAATATTTTGGTTCTGACATCATGGGCATGGGAAAAGAGAACAGGTACCAGTATGTATTTGGGAAGTTAATCAGTGTGCAATTTACTGGAGTTGCAGAACCACAGTTGTAAATTAAAGGTAATTCTTTAAGCTGTAATTCTGAGGTAATGGTTAAGAGCTGTAGACTTGTAATCTGGTGAACTGGGTTCGCGTCTCCACTCCTCCACATGCAGCTGCTGGGTGACCTTGGGCTAGTCACACTTCTTTGAAGTCTCTCAGCCCCACTCACCTCACAGAGTGTTTGTTGTGGGCGAGGAAGGGAAAGGAGAATGTAAGAAGGGGAAAGCACATCTGTGACATTGTATGGGTGGTGACAGAATGAGCTGCAACTTGATCAAATATTTCATTGAAACGATAGGTAAAGAGAACAGCAACTTTCTGGCAAACTCTCACTATGGCCTAATCACCAAGTACTGCATGGCGAAGAAATAACTACAGTCTGCAGCAGTTATAACCCTGATATCTTATTTCATGTTCATTGCCACTTTGGAGAGGACACATTGGACCTGTTAGCACTGCCCACTTTATAGTCTTCCTGCTTGACTATCCAGGAATTCAAGAGACATGGGAAGCCTTCCTTTGCCAATGTTTTCCAGTCAGTCTCCATTTCTTTTCTTTTCTTTTTTCTCTTTTGACCTGCTGTGATAGCTTTTGTGCTGTATTGGGAGAGTGTTGAGCTAGGACCGGGGAGACTTGGGTTGAGATGCCTACTCAGCCATGTAGCCCACTGGGTGACCTTTGCCCAATCACTATCTTTTAGCCTAACCTATCTCAGATTACTGTTGTGAGGATAAACGGAAGCCATACCCGTGAACATTGCATTGAGCTTTTTGGAGGAAAAGTAGGACATAAATAAAATAAATGACTAAATCTGTATGCCAATGCTGACTAGACTGGGGCAGCTGCTGACCTATTGGCTGCACACCAACTAGTGGCTCCCCAAACTGTACCTCTTATTTTGTGTCAATGGTGGTTGCAACCTTTTAACAGTTTATATTTGTAAAGAAGTGAGCTGAGTTTGGACCATTGGATCATCATCATCATATTGATATCCCACCTATCTGACTGGGTTGCCCCAGCCTCTCTGTGCGGCTCCCAAAAAAATATTAAAAACACAATAAAACATCAGCCATTAAAAACTTCCCTGTACAGGACTGCCTTCAGGTGTCTTCTAAAAGTCATATAGTTATTTATCTGTTTGTTATTGGTAGATTATGATTAAATTTTAAAACAATTCTCTCACAGTTAAATAAAATATATGTTGGGATATGGGGCTAGTGGCATGTGGGGGGAAAGGCCATGTTTTACTACCCATATAACTTCTCATTTCAGTCACAGATCATAATGTATGTGAGAGCTGTCCAGTAATTATAAGGTATTAAGTTGAGCAGTGGTATAAGTACTCTAAATTAAAAGGAATTCACAGAGTTGCTGTAAGTCAGCACTGATCCACTTTCTTTCAAAGGTAGACTTTTTTTAAAAAAAATATTTTTATAATATTCTATGAAAGAAAGAAATACAAAACACAACTTAGTTCATACTACAATGCATAACAACATAACATTAATTATATATGGTTCCTGAAAAAGGCTTACATAACAAAATCAGTTCAAAGTACCTTACGGTTTACCCCCCCCTCTCTCTCTCTCTTCCTCCCCCCTTCCCCCTCCCCTCCAACCCTCCCCCCTAGACAGGCCTTCCTTCTTCAAATCTTTATCCATGTACACAGTCTGTTCATTCGAGCTTGTATGTTTGGGTTGGCTTCCTCCCTTTCTATCCAATTCCTGTAAAATGCCCATTTATTTGTGATTCTTTGGCATTTATTTTCCCATCTATCCTCTGCCACTATCTGTGCAAATATTTCTGATTGTACGTATTCAAAAACATAATCATTCCATTTTTCCATATCAAATGTAGACTTGAGAAAAGTCCTTAGCCAGGAGTGGAAGGTGAGAGTCAAGAGAGAGCTATTTATTAATTATGGCATCCATTAACAATTGAAAATACAAGGCAGCAGATGCAGAAGAAAAGACAGGGTCCCCTTCTACCCTTTCTGTCTAGTTCTAAGAAGCCACAGGTTTGGTTTGGTTTTTTTTTTTTTAAAGCTTTCTGTAGGCTACTATAATTATTTTACTTTACCTTTATCATTGTAATAGTTACTCAGATATTTGTCTAATGGCTTTTAGATCTTAAAGGCAAACCTCTCTTTTGACTAGTAACAGAATTCTCAGTATTTACATTGTCAGCTGTGATTTATTTTGTCCAAGTTCTTTTAGTTGTCATTCCACTTTGGGGCAGAGGGGGGGGGTCTGTCTGCCATAAGTGCTCCAGTTTCAAACTACAAGGACATGTAAAGAAATATTGTCTGTGGCTGCCACTCAGTTCTGGAACTACCTTCTCCCAGAGAATCTCCCATCAAAGTTTAAGCCTTTATGTGTTCTAGAGTTCTTGCTTTTGGTAGCAAAGGGTCAAACTGATGCTAAACTTGTAGTTCCATGAACCTTTATTAAAAAAATGCAGATAGCAGCTGCAGGTTTCTTTGGGCAAGAGTGGCACCACAACATATGGGAACTGGAAATTTGCCTCTTCACCCTTGCTTTGGTTCCAACAAGAATTACCCCACTCTCAAAAGCTTCTATTGGCAATGAGAGGAAAGCTCCCATTGGCACCAATGGATGCTTTCCAATGCTAATAGTAGCTTGGAGGGACAACTGTCAAAGCTGCTGCAACAGGGAAAACATTTAAATTTTGTTCCCTCTCACTGCAGTCCCAGTCCTGCATGGGAACCTCCACAGTTACATTTTTAAAAAAGGATTCATGGAACTGTAAATTTATCACCATATGTCAGTGATGGCCAAACTTGGCCCTCCAGCTGTTTTGGGACTACAACTCCCATCATCCCTAGCTAACAGGACCAGTGGTGAGGGATGATGGGAATTGTAGTCCCAAAACAGCTGGAGGCCAAGTTTGGCCATCACTGCCATATGTAGTTTGACTCTAAGAGTTACATAGATAGAGAATATCTCTTAAAAGTATTTTATAACTTGAAATGCATATATTTGTATTATGCTTATATTTTCTTAAAATAGTTAACTGTTCTAAGCATCAGAAAGAGTGAGACAGATATTGCAATAAATTAACTTATTCCAAATCTTAGTGGGCTTATGTTGAATAAAGTCATTTTGAGAATTGTGACTTCTCTCCCTTGCAAAGAGTAATTAGAGTTTTGATACTAACAGAAGTTATTTGCCCCCAAAAATTCCAGCTTTGGTCGCTGTCTACTCCAACCATCTATTTTGGTTGCGTTGATCTCAGTTGTCCTGCTTGTTAAAAAATCAAATCAAATAGATAGACTCTAAGTTTACCCATGCTTGTGTTTTATAAACATGTTAAAAGTACATGTGTATCTACAACTTATTCCCATTTGGGGATCAAACGCAGTATATAACGGTATGTAATTTTAATATGATGATCTAACTATGTAACATTTTACATTTTCTGTGGATTTAAGCTGCATTTTTATTTTATTTAAGCTGCATTTTTAAATTGATCTGTGTCAATATCCAGTTGGTTTGTCTTGCTAGTCAGTCTCTGTTTATGCTTGCCTTGTCCCCGCCCCTGAGTCCTCTGGCAGGTGGCATATCTTTTTTTTTAGTTTTAGGTTGAAGACATTAATAAACAGCATGGGACATTCCTGCTGTTTCTTACCTTCTCTAAACCACAAGAACAAGGGAGAACTGCTCAAGTGTTAGAGGGGATGTGAGCTTCTAATCCAACAACATGGATGAGCAAACTTGGTGCCTATGAGTAACCAATTGGAGTTTTTTAAAAAATAAAAATAAAATGCCAGTTTATTAGGAAAATCACAAGCAATATTTAACTTCTTACTTGTGTTTCAAAATGTTTAAGCAAAGCAATGTGAGACTTGGGACAGAGCCTACTCATCCCAGCCTCAGCTGTGCCTTGGGAAAAGATTTCAGGGCTGCTTCCATGGAGGACAAATTAAGCAAAACTCTTGACTATTGAAACTAGCAAAAGTTTGTGATGAAAATAACAGTGGAAGACTGCTGGCTAAATGAGAGGACAGAACCAAAGCACTGCCAGCTAAAACAGTCACAGTTCTGTTCCCTTCCCAAATTCAACTGAACACTCTTAAGAAGAAGAAAACTCTTCTGACCAAATCTCAGTATCTTCATTTATGTTCATAAAAATGCCTTGCTGTGATATCACAATATGTAAATGTGCATGAGTTAATTGATTGGCATTTAACATATTGAAATCAAAAAGTTAATCAGATAAAATCTTTTTTAAGTTTGGTAACTACTCAAGAAATATTATGAAGTCTGTTGTTCCTTGTTTCTAGGGACTCTTTCACACTTAATATCTCTTAGATTTAGGCATCAAATTGGTACACTCGTAAGGGAGCTATGACTAAATTCAAGCTTCTTCTTAATGGGTGAAATGGCATTTAGTGAATTCCTGGAAGAATTTCAAAGAGTCTACTTAACATGCTAATTGTCATGGCATCTTTGTCTCTTCAGTTGCAGACCACACAGTATTACATTGTAATTTTGCTGCATACCATACTTGCAAAAAGTGAGCGATTTTTACTCCTTTGACAGGAAGATAATCCACAAGTTCAAATGTCTGCTCACTTTTAGGTATGATATCTAATATTTTAACAAGTACAACTTCTCTCTATTTCCTCCATTAAAAACAAACATACGATAATAATAATTTATTATTTATACCCCGCCCATCTGGCTGGGTTTCCCCAGCCACTCTAGGCAGCTTCCAACAAAAGATTAAAAATACAAACCACACAACCTACTTACCTCATATGAACTTGCAGATGTATGGGGTGCTTACACAGTTATTATTGGCTAGACTTAAGATAATAGGTAAAATGTAATTGCAGCTATAGCTGATGAATCATCCCACTTAGATTTTGTGAAACAGGAGTCAAATCTTAATTATTTGTTGGAAAACTGAGATGACCCATTACTAAATAGCTGTATGTATAAAATCTTCCTAAAAATGATTTACTCTCTGATTCTTAAGGTTCAATCAATAGCAGATGCAGTTGTGGTTTAATGAAACATGCTGACGAACAGTAATTACTGATGAAAATATTTGGCTCATCAAATATATATATAAAGTTTTAGCTCCCTTTGTTAGTATGTTACTGCAAGTGGTGTGAGTAAGTGGGTGGATGGGGAGGAAAGCTCTAGGAATAGCCTGGTGCTGAATTCATTGTCACCTTTGATGACAGTTTAGAATTTAGAGAGTTGATTTAAGGAAAATTGGCAAGGGGGAAGTAGAGAGCAAAGAATAAACTGGATCCAGTCTCTTTAAAGTTTTTGTTTACTGCCTGTCTAAGGCTTTGATAAAGCTCTGTCATGCCCTTATGCTGATTACCTTCATGTAGAACAAGAGGTATTGACTAATGAATGAATGATGTGCGGTCCTTAGCCCTTGCAGTGCTGCCTTTAAAGAGCATTGTCTTTAATGCACAGAAACTTCTCTCTCTCTCTTTACAATTCAGGCTTCTCTGCAGAATGTCAAGCAAGGATCGACACATTGATTCTAGCTGTTCGTCATATATCAAGACGGAACCATCGAGCCCCGCCTCCTTGACGGACAGCATCAATCACCACAGCCCTGGTGGCTCCTCTGACGCCAGTGGGAGCTACAGTTCAACCATGAATGGACATCAGAATGGGCTAGATTCACCACCGCTCTACCCTTCTGCCCCAGGTCTTGGGGGTAATGGTCCTGTCAGGAAACGATATGATGACTGCTCCAGTACCATTGCTGAAGATTCACAAACCAAGTGTGAATACATGCTGAACTCAATGCCCAAAAGACTGTGTTTGGTGTGTGGTGATATTGCATCAGGGTACCACTATGGGGTGGCTTCATGTGAGGCCTGCAAGGCTTTCTTCAAGAGGACAATTCAAGGTCAGTGCTTGCCTACATTTCTCTGGTCCAAAGAAGCACAACTCCCCCTTCCTGCTCTTTTTTACTTGTTTTCTTACATTTATTGTGTCCACTCATCCTAATACCATGTTTCAGTGGAACCTGGAGACACCTTTATAGGAGTGAGGACTGCCTGATTTAATTCTCTCTACTTTTCTTTATTTTGACAGTGAAAGGGTAGGCAAAGATATATTGCAATTGCTTCTCCCACCCTCCCTTCTTACCCACCTCCGAAAGTCAAGAAGCTTTTCAGAGCAGCATTCCATGCATTGGCAGTGGTTGCTACTGAACTAATTTCTCAATCACTTTATCTCAGGGATGGGGAACCTGCGGCCCTCAAGATGTTGGTGAAATACAATTCCCATCATCCCCAATCCTTGGCCATGTTGACTGGGATGGAAAGTGGGAGTCCAATAGTATCTGGAAGGTCACACTCAGATTCCCAATCATTACCTTGTCGTTTACATTAGAAGCATGCCACACATTTTGAAGCACAAGGTGATAAAGTTGGAACTGATTTAAGGCACATTCTCCTTTATTGGCTTTGTTTCTATTTGTATTAAAAACTAAACCTAAACCAATATAGTGCTCCTTCTTCCCAAAATGGGAGATGTTGGTTTCCAGAGTTAGAAGCCTTGTTGTTTAGTCGTTCAGTCGTGTCCGACTCGTTGTGACCTCATGGACCAGAGCACGCCAGGCACTCCTGTCTTACTGCCAGGGTAATAGCCTGAGTTTGGTCTGCCTGTGTCAGTTTTCACCTGTAACAACCCCCACCGCCAAACACTATTATTTATAGTAGCTACAAGGAAAGATCCCACAGCAGGACTACCTGCAAATGCAGGCTTCAGTCCACCTGCACTATTGGCAACAATTAAACCAGTCTCCTCCTTCTGACAACTATTTGCATGGTTATAATTGAAGTGCTTTCCATGTTGCTAGATCAAAAGTTGCCTAGCAACTGGCCAGCCCTCAGCTTAGACAAAACTACTCAGCTGTGTTGGGGCATCTGGCCCAGCTGTCAGGAAACCACTATTCCTGTGCCATTGACATTTGGAAGGGGATATAAAAAAACAGCATCACAATGAATTGTAATAGTAACAAAACACGTTTAATCAATTTGCTGAATGGCATGGGTGAAGGAAACGGGGAGCCAGGCATCTGTGTTTGGAGAGGCTGCAGACAAGGGATGAATGTTACCTTTAATACCAGGCATGGAAAAGAATGTGGTCATGTGTAGCTGCAGGTTTTGTTTAGAGAAACAACTGAGTGAATAAGGGAAGCAGGAACACTTTCTGCATAAGTTTGACTTTCTCCACATGTAAACTTAAACCCATGCTAAACTCTCATGAGAATGCAGGGATTTACAATTTCTTAAGCGACACTTCCACATATATCCCCACTCTTTGATGTGCATCTTACTAATATTTGGGTAGGCAACCTTTTTGGCTTTGCAAGCCAGATCCCTATTGGATCCTAGCCTTGCCATCTAAATTTGACAGATGGGTCAGGCTGCCCACCTATCATTCAGCTGACATCACAGTGACATCAAATGACTGGGCACTTTGAAGTCTTGACATTGGGACTTCAAAGCACCATTCAGGTGCTTTGTGCCCTGTGCAATTATTTAAAGCCTGAGGCTTTGGCTTTGCTGCTTATCAGCTGGTGGGTAGTAAAGCTGAAAGCTGCTTTTTGTAGGCATCAATTGCATGAATGAGTTCCCTGTGGGGCTAGAGGTCTCCAAGCCCTTCTCTAAAGTGCCACAATAGGGGTTTTGTTGTCTTTCCCCTCATTCTGTGAATTATAGTAACAGTTGACTGGACTGGCAAATTTGTGTGTATGTGAGAGAGGGTGAGGATGGGTGGAAGAGATATTATATAGGAAATGACAATATGAGCCTATGCCCAATATCATAGACGTAGCCAGGGGAGGTGGAGTTTATTTATCTCTGTAGTCTCAACTGGTAAAGGCATTTTTCAAGCTGAAGAAAGTACAATGGCAGTGTTGTACCTAGAGATTGTTTAGGTGCTAGATCCTGTCACTGCTGTTCTCATGCAAGGAAGGATTAAGCAGAGGTTAGTGGTTGTCCAGAGCTGACAATAGGCAGAACTTAAGAAGATGCCTTGTAAGTCACGTCAGTATCAGCTCTGTTTTTTCTGCACTCCAGTTTCAGATAGATGTCTTTCATAGCTCTAACTGGCAATATCAGGGGCTGTATTGAACCCGGTACCTTTTTGCATTCAAAGCATAAGCTCTGCAGGAGCCCTTATTGTTATGATGTTTACATCCCGTATGTATAAGTGATTTAGCTCCTTGCTGCATTCCTAAGTTTGTAAAAGGTTTCCTTAGCTGCTATAAACTTCTGTGGCATTATCTGGTATGCTCCTGCACAAAGAACATACCGGTAGCAAAACTCCATACAGTCAGTTCCCCATCTGCTCTGGTAACTATAGCATACAGTGACTTTCACCCTCAAAACCTTAATCGCAATTCTGATCTTCTCTGAGCAAACCATTCAGTCAATTTCCCCACCCATAACCCAGTGCCTGCTTAGGGCAGAGCTCGGTTTGCCTTATATGCCCTCTGGGCAGCTCTGCCAGGTGGGATCTCAGCCTAAGGGTGAGTAGCTGATCCATAAGCCAGTGGAGTCCTGCTTCTGGGCTAGGAGGGAGGGAGAGGTGGGCAGCAGTTTACCTGCCCAGCCAAAACTTTTGCCATTCACTTCTGTTTGCATGCTGTTAACTCGCATTTTCTCTTTTGCCTTAAAAACTGTACCACACATACATACTTTTTTTTTCCCCTTGAAAACCCCCCAACATGCCCCCCAACAAGAGTATGTACATGCAGTAGCATTAGACCAGGCATCCCCAAACTTGGCCCTCCAGCTGTTTTGGGACTACAACTCCCATCATCCCTAGCTAACAGGACCAGTGGTCAGGGAATCTGGAAAAACACATTTTGTGAAATTGGCAAGAATTTTATTCTAGGTCTCACAATATTAACTAGTGTGGGAAGTACCCCTAGAGAGTTTGACCCCTGTCAATCAAATGTTAAAGATGATAATCCAGTGACTGATTCTTGTACAACTCCATTATAAAATATATTCTTGTACAACTCCATTATAAAATATAGAATATTGCCCAAGGAATAGGGGAACTGGAGTTTCACTATTTGCTAAAAAAAACCAAGCAACTTTATTTTGTTTTGTTACATCTTTAGATACAATAATGCTGTGTAATGCCCCCCTGAATCTAGTGAATGCTAAAGAACTTTACCTATGGACGCCAGCAGACTTATAAGTAATATGCCCTAACTCAGCAGCACCAAATTAGAAGTGAGTCTATTGTGATAAAACTTAGAAAGTTTTCAAGGTCCACTAGTGAATGCAGCAGTTTATTCCAGAGATAAACTGATAAGTGAACAAATAGTGTTGGCAAATTTCACAAAAATTAATGGACAGACTTAGACTCACTGTTCCTTTCAGTAATCATGGGGTGGGGTGGGGAGTATGTCTGGTCTGTGTTGAAACAGTTGTTACTGGTTGCTTTGTTCTCTGGAGTTGAATAGTTAGATCTTCTATGAATGGTGCCATTTTTATCTGTTGCAGAACCAATTTGATCTACAAACCTATGAACACTGTATGATAAATATGATATATCTTCAATTGGGAGGGTAGTAAACAAAGATAGGACTAGTTATGTAAATTCAGATAAGTGTTCCTTTGAAATGAAAACTGTAACGTTTACTTTCTGGCTCCACACAAATTCAGCACCTTCCAAAGTGTGTGTTTACCTAACTCTGAGCTAATGCCATCCTTAGCAAATCCAGACGATCTAAAAAATAACTAATTGAGTTGTTTGATCCTATAGGCATTTTTACGTAGCCCTAAGAGAGTGGTTTTTAAATAATAGAGGCCTTGGCTTACCAAATTACATGGACCTTGGCTTCAGTGCAAAGATGGCATACCTGCAGTGAACCTGACACAGTGTCACCTGAATCCATCATTACCTGATTAAATCATTCACCTTCCTTATATAAGTAAAGCCTTTGTATCAGCATTTCCTTCCAAGAATGTTTCAAGCAAGCAATGATGGATCTATTTCACCTCCCTCACGCTATTTTTTGAAATTGATTACCCAACTGAACACTGAAGTAGCGTAGTTCTCTTCTACCTAAACTTTTCAGGATTGCCATTATGTGGGTGCACAAAACAACTATGGCTTCTGCCTTATTCCACTTATCTGGGAGTAAGCCTCATTGAAGTAAGTGGGATTTACTCTTGGGAAGTAAATGCATGGAGAGCATTGTACTGCAAGTCACTCATATAACTGGATTCAAAGTGTTGCAGATGTGATATGGTTATGCCTTAGGGCAAAATTACATCAGACCAACAGATAAAGGTAAAGGACCCCTGACAGTTAAGTCCAGTCGCAAACGACTCTGGGGTAGCGGCACTCATCTCGCTTTACAGGCCAAGGGAGCTGGCGTTTGTCCGCAGACAGTTTTTCCGGGTCATGTGGCCAGCATGACTAAGCCGCTTCTGGCGAAACCAGAGCAGTGCATGGAAACGCCGTTTACCTTCCCGCCGGAGTGGTACCTATTTATCTACTTGCACTTTTGGGGGTGCTTTCGAACTGCTAGGTTGGCAGGAGCTGGGACCAACAGATACCTGAATATATTTACCATTTCCTTAAGTATTTTTGGCAAATAGTAGTCATGGTATGTGGAGGAGTTCCAAACTGGGAGGCCTTTTTAATCCCTTCTTCCTGCACAGTTTCCACAATTAAAATATCCCCTCTCCATGGCTGCTATTTACTAAAATTCTGTGAAACAGGAGATCTAGCATCTCATCTAATTTAGCTCTCATAGCCCTCCTTGATTTGGAGTCAAGGAGAGGGGAGGTGATCCTTCACTTAATTCTGATTGATGCCCAGGATATGGTATGAGATGTTAAGTGCTGTTGAATTAATCAGAAACCCAGAATGTCCAGCATGGCTGCATTTGATTTCAAAAGAAGAAACTTCTGACAAATGAAAGGAAAGAGAAAAAGAGAGTAATTTTTTCAGTGTGCTCAGAAGTTATTTTGAATATACTATAATAGATTATCAGATAAAATATATATGTACAAACAACTCCAAGGTAATGTCAGCTTAGTAAATGAGTGGGTAAAGATATAAAAGGTAAGAAATCTGCCCTTTAAAAGCCTTGGTAAAATGGGTAAATAAAGGGGCCACAAACTCTGCCAAAAACTAACCTAAGAAAAAGCCAAGCAAATAAATACCGTATATTCCGGCGTATAAGACGACTGGGTGTATAAGACCGACCCCCAACTTTTCCAGTTAAAATATAGATTTTGGGATATACTCGCCGTATAAGAAATACGACCCGGCGTATAAGACGACCCCCGACTTTTGAGAAGATTTTCCTGGGTTAAAAAGTAGTCTTATACGCAGGAATATACTGTAAATAAAAACAAATATAACAAATAAGTGTACTTACTTATGAAGTGTACTGTATACACTTTTGGTAACCCTACAACAAAAAGGATATAATGGAGATTGAAATGATGCTGAAAAATGACAGCCAGAATGATTCAATATTAGGGGCAGATTCCATATGGAAATAGGGGAAAACATTTGAAGTGTTTAATTTAGATTACTGGTTTAGGGTTGGAGAGAGACAGCATAGAGCAGGTGTGAGAAGTCCTCCCTGCCCCTTGAAATCTGCATTTCATGCGGAAAGTGATCAATGCCTGTATACCACTAATGAGCAGAGCTAAGGGCTAAAGAGGAATGGAAGGAAAAGAGTTATTCAGCGGAACTCTGCAGCCAGACAGATTCTGAAGACTTGTGCTCCATATTTGGACCATGATCTGGAGGTTCCCCATTCCTGCCATACAGCTTTGTTAGATTAGTAATGGCATATTGCCCTTGATCTTCATAATGCTAGAATTTGGGTGAAATTGTTGGAAGTAGATTCAGGACAGACAAAAGAAAATACTTTCACAATGCATAATTTAACTGATGGAATTACTGCCATAAGATGCCACAAGACTAAGCTTATCCTTAGGTAACATTAAACAGGCATCAGAAAATTTATGGAAGATAGGTCTAATGCATAGATATTGGCTAACCAGATGGGACATCCATCATTTATTTATTTGTTTAGTCAACTTACAGACGGCTTACTATATATAAATATATTGAGCTGGCTTACAGTGACGAGTCAAACATTCAAAAAGACCAAAGAGCCAAGAGGTCTAAAAGAGCTCAGTACATATATACAGATAATATAAATAACCAGCAAATAAAGTCATGGCAACACTTGGACTGTAAAATACTGAAAATAATAACCGGTACAAACCAGCAGTTGATAGGAAATTCTCAGACAAAAATATACATTTTTATTAGAAAGTAGCTGAGACATGCTGTGGATGGAGCCTCCCGAACAGCAGGGGGTGACAACACTCTAGAGAACAAAGAAGGCCCACTTCCATATTGCCACTAGATGGCAATCTGTGAGTCACGGTTCATCCCCTGGAGTCTCTTCCAATCTCACTGACTGCATTTGCCTATATTGGGAAGGCAAAAATCTGCTAATTACTTGGTCCCAAGCTTACTGATGCTTTTGAATTATGGTGCTGGAGGAGACGAGAGTCCCATGGACTGCAAGAAGATCAAACCTATCCATTCTTAAGGAAATGAGCCCTGAGTGCTCACTGGAAGGACAGATCCTGAAGCTGAGGCTCCAGTACTTTGGCCACCTCATGCGAAGAGAAGACTCCCTGGGAAAGACCCTGATGTTGGGAAAGATTGAGGGCACAAGGAGAAGGGGACGACAGAGGACGAGATGGTTGGACAGTGATCTCGAAACTACTAACATGAGTTTGACCAAACTGCGGGAGGCGGTGGAAGACAGGAGTGCCTGGCGTGCTTTGGTCCATGGGGTCACAAAGAGTCAGACATAACTAAACGATTAAACAACAACAAGCAGCTTAGGATGCAGTATTCTCCTGTATCCCAGTTGCAACTAAACAACAGAAACAAGCTTAGGATGCAGTATTCTCCTGTATCCCAGTTGCTGAAAGTCATAGAGCAGGAAAAGGCTGTTGTCATTGTGCCCTGCTTATGAGCTTTCTGGAGGGATCTGGCTAAGCCAGTTTTGGAGGCAGGCTGGTGGACTAGATTGGTCTGATCCTGAAGGAATCTTATGCGATATTTTGTACAAGCCGCAAGGATAGTCTTCCTGTCTATATTGAACCTATTATTGCTATTGTGATTGCACAGAGTAATCTGATTGTGCAGGAGTCTGTTATTCCCACATTGTTTCTCCAGCGGTTGCCTGCTATCTTGTTTATACAAAGGCAAATGACTGCATTGCTTGTCCAGCACTATTTTTTTCCCTAGGATTTGAGATCGCCAAATCTGTCTCATAAGTTTTATTTTCTTTGGTATTTTTCTGCTGTCCTTCTCATGTCTATAGCACACATCTCTACACACTATACATAGAGAAGGAGTACCGTGCTATGAGTGCTGGATCAACTTGCATAGATATCGGCCAAAGAATAAAATTTGGCTGGAACATACTTTGTTTGGTCATGCAGAAAGGCCTCTCTGATTACTGGGCAATAGCACAAGAGTGTAGCTTGTGCCTGGCCCTTTAAAGCCAATGAGAAACATTGGAAAGAAGAAGCATGGCTTATTAATAGCACAGAAGACAGTAGCCCTGGTCAGTGCCATTATTATTATTATTAGAGCTGTGACTGCTTTGAACTTTGATTTTGTTACATGCATAGCTGGCCTGTAGAACTCAAATCAGAAGTGAGGTGGTTATTAATTTTATGTATTTCCTATTCAAGTGCTAGTCATGTCTGACAATTGCACAGAGCATGGAGGAAACTGGTTTTTCTTGCTTCCACACATTCATGTATGACATGCCATCTTGCAGTGAGCACCCTCAGACTATGCACCTGCTATTTAAGGAAGAGTGCAATCCCATCCAGAACACGATTCCTAATTTCTAGACCCAGATGCCACCTACCCACAGTGTCACAACTCAAGCGTCATCAACTCAAGTTTGCCTCCCCTTCTTTGATTTTGTGTGTGTCCAGCTTTTAATAGGCACTAATTTCATTTGTAGAACCATATGTCATTTTCCTTTGTCCCTCTTAAGAAAATAAAACCAGTGCTTGAAATTCCACAAAAACACTAAAAATAAACATTCCTGGGTATGTGGAGCAAGAACAGAAACTCTAATCTGACACAGATCTCACTGCATTTTCACAACACAGGGCTTTGTCCTGGTGAATATATTTTTATTTTAAGATGTAACACTACATTATTCACGTCTTAAGTGCCAAACTGTAAAAGTCCATTTTGCCACTGAAAGGAAGATACAAATTGTGCCCTGGCATTTCAGGAACTCTGTTATTCTCTCAGTCAGCTAGATGCAAGAGTATAAAATTGTCAGTGAAAAAATTATATCGCCTCCAAACTAATTGTACAAAAGACTTCTTAAAATAAGTAAACAGAGTGCAGGGCTCTCTGAAAGTCAGCCAGAAGATATTATAAACTGCTCTATCATTCTTGTCAGGTCTAGTAAAAGCCTTAAGCTGCCCAGCTGATTTTTTTCCCTTGTGTAAAGTAGGTTCATTCAAGTTTGCACCATGTACAGGTTTTCCCTCATTTAGTGTGTCTAGTTACGTAAATATTTACTTTTATTTATGTCATAAAATTTATTGTAAACTACTTTGAGGTGGGTTTTTTGCAATCAAACGTTATATAAATCAAACTTTTAAAATTTATAAAACAATGAAATTATCAGTAAAAAAAAAACCAGTTAAAAGCAGCTATTTAAAATGTCCGAAAATTAATTAAAATCAACAGTAAGCTAAAAACTAGATTAAAGCACTTGCCAACATTCTACATATTTGGATAGATTTGTCCAGACAGAAACATTAGTAGGTGCCAAAAAGAGTGAATTGTTCTTCCTGACAGCCTGTAACATTTGTATACATCTTAGTCTACATATCTATGGAAAGAAAACTTATAGGCAGATTTTCTGGAGGTTCTTCAAAAACATTTTGATGTCTCTATAGCAGGGCTGATTAACTTGTGAGCCTCCATATACTTGTCTGATTACCAGCTATCCTCAGCCGAGGCCAGCGTAACCAGTAGCTGGGGATGATGGGTGTTATAGCCTAACAAAAATCCTGAGGACCACAGGTTAGCCATCCCTGTTCTACAGTTTGTAATAAACTAAAGAAGAACAAGACAATAAAAGAAACCTTAGATATTCAGGGTACATGAAATTTGAACTCTTATTTAAATCTATGTAATAGTGTAATGGATGCATGGAACAGCACAATTTTAGTATAACGTTCTTTTTCATTTTTAAGACAAGTACAAAAAATGAAATTGGACTTTCAAGGGTATTTTATTTGCGCAAGCATGGACCTATGTTACCAGATAATCTACTTCAGCATCTATGAAACAATGGGTCCTTGATCCATGCTTAAAGCTTTTAAAAGCTGGTCATATTTGGGAAATGTTGGAAAATTTGAACTAGTGGTTCTGTATAGATCAACAGAACCACATATTTAAGAACCACATATTTAAGAATGCATTCATCATGCTAGTTTTATTTTACCCCTGTTTGGAAGGATCAGTTTTCTATAGTGACATTGTGGTAGCAATTCATACTTATTAAATTCTAAATGTATATATTACTTACTTGGACAAAAGACCTCCAAGCTGTTTTCAACAGACAGCCTAAAATATTCATTTAAAACACCAATTAGAAAAATATAAACATTGATTTGTTCCCCGGTACCCCCAGTTCCCTAGAAGTCCAGACCACAGGCCACTGTGGGTTAAGGAGACTTAATTTGCTTTTCTTGCATTGGCCTGTGAGATGCATCTTTGTAAAAAATAAAAATAAAATGGCAAAACTGGGATCCACATGGTTTGACAAAACAGAAATGTAAGTGAGAATTGCACTATGTGAAATGGTTATATTATACCACAAAATGGGGAATGGAGCCCAGCCCACCATGTGGCTTTGGGCCAAGCATCAACACAAATAGAAATACCACTTACATCCTAGTCAAATATGAAGTTGGTATCTTCTCCCTGATACCAATACATAACCACCTCCATACATCTTCTGGCTCAGGGAAGTTTAGGAAATGACTGGCACCTGATATTCAGCTGGAACTTCAGGCTGCATCTAATCTTTTATGCAGTGTTCATTGTTGCTACCACCTGTTGATATACATCGAAGCAGTTGAATTTCTAACTGGGCACTTCTTGATTTTCCTGTGCCTGTAATGCGAATGTAAAATATATGTTGGTTAGAACAGATGTTTAATTTAAAAATAGCTCTGTGGCACTATTTATTCTTCATTAGCAACGGTTGCACATGCACACAATAGAGAGAAGTTCAAAGGCGCATTTTGTTGTTGTGTGAAATGTGCCGAGACAGTATCACATGCCAAAATAGGCAAAGCAGGATTGTCCCTGGCTTGAAAAGAAATGGCTACACTCACCCTATGTAAACACACTCTGTTAATGACTGGCTTTTCATATTAACCTAGGGCCAAACTAGATATGACATCAAGCATACCTTTATCAACCATGCCAAGGTTTTACAAAAATTAACATGAAGTGTTAACATGATTTTGATCAGGATCATGGCAGGGTAGAAAAGGATTAAATCCCCCTTCTCTGCATGTTGTAATTCCAATGAAAACCATATTTAGCTTGGCCCTTTCAATATACATTAGATTACATGCTCAGGATTGTGGGTGCTTGATTTCATCTTGAGTCAGGCATGCTATAAGCTGCACAGTAACCCAAATGTATGTGCAGTGTTTCAAGTGATGAAACCACGAAATCTATTGGAGGCAGACAAAACAGTGAAGTTCATATTTGGGGAAAGGAAAGCTTTGTCCCACATGTTAGATGGCTGAAAGGGCGGGGGAGTATATTCCACATTATATAGGATCCTTAACATGTTTTCTCAGAACTAGTATACCCTATTGATTTTGATGGATTTAATGTTCAAGGAAGTAGATTTAGAATTACAACCTTGCTTTAATTTCCAGTGTACCATTCAGTTATAATTTGTATGTGAAAAGTGTGTTCCCCCACCCTCCAAATAACCACATGATCCAACAGTGTGGTGGTGGTGGTGGTGGTAGGGCTACGTGTATCAAGATGGAAGAAGCCTTTCATCCCTTCATCCTCTTCTGGCACCACCCATGCAAATTCATTGAATTGTGCTCCTCCAGGTGGCTGTGTATTCCACTTCTATAGTGGATTTGGCTGACTTACACAGACCAGATAAGATGGTGCAAATGATTTCAATTCCCAGCCCCACCCTAATATGTGTTGAGTTAAAATACTAATTTAGTGCACTGCTTCTGCTGAGCATTTAAATTTTACGGCATGTGGGGCTCTCTTACCACAAATATATAACTATTTTGCAGCATCAGTGGCATGCATAGTATTATTCTTTGTTGAGTTAGCAGTTGCAAAGCATTTGAATCTTTGTACAATCCTGCAATCCGCTAATGTGATATTTAATGAGGAGACATCAGTCTGGAGAAAGGTAGTCAATATAAATCAGTGTTTACAAAGTGTGATTAACTCTGAAATATTTCATCACTGCTGTGGTCCCAGGCAGACTCTATGCTAATTACGAGAATCTGTGCATGTTTCAGGGGACTTCCGTGGACTCTGAGTGCAGCAAACACGGAGCAGCAAAATTGCAATTATGCCTGGACTGTCTCTGATGACAATTTATGCATTTGGTGTGATGACCTCCCACTTCCCAAGAGAGCAATAAACAGAATGCATTTTCATTAAGATACTAATGCACTTAATCACAGGGGGAAAGGGTTAGAAAGTAACAAAATACCTTTAAAGCGAGATGGGGCAGCACTGATGAGGAGAGACGTTTTTATTCTTCCCCTGAAGTACTAACATCACAAACAGCATCATTTTGAGTGTAACTGTGAATATCAGGTTATGTACAAATACAGCAAACAGCTGAGCTTATACTACAAATATTACATTGGTAAGTTAAGAAAAAGAGTCCTGCTAGATCCATCAAACCTAGTATCTGTTTCCTACACTGGCCTATATGATGCCTCCAGGAAACAGAGCATTATTTTGTTTAACTCTGTTATTATTTATGCATGTTGTTGTTGTTGTTGTTGTTGTTGTTGTTGTGCCCTCCCCCCATGGAACACTCTCCAGTGAGGCCTGCTTGGCACCAACTCTTATTATATCTTTGGTTGTAAGTTTGAGGGGGGGAAATTCTTTGGCTCCTAGTTAAAACCATTCTCTTCTCACAAGCATTTGATGTAATATGATGAACTGAATGCTATGGCTTATATGATGTGGTTGCTTCTTTCAGAAGCTGCTAATATTAATGTTTTCTTTTCGGAGGTCAGTTTGGTTTTGGTTGTGTTAATTATTCATGCCTGGTTTTTTTTTATATATTATGCTTTAAATTTGCTCTAAGTCATCTAGAGATTGGTGTTAGGGGATTAAAAAAACAAAGTACACTTTTAGCAATAAAGACACTTTTTTGGCAATATCTATGCTTCTATGACAAGAACTTGATCACTAATAATCCTCAATGGTTTCCTCTCTTTTTTTCTTCACCCTGAATGCCACAGGTAACATAGAATACAGCTGCCCAGCAACAAATGAATGTGAAATTACAAAACGCAGACGCAAGTCCTGCCAAGCCTGTCGTTTTATGAAGTGTCTAAAAGTTGGCATGCTGAAAGAAGGTAAGGTGGATTGCGTCTTAAGTACTTGTTTAAATAGTTGTGAGCTGACCTCGGATCCGAGTGCTGCTCGGATTTCAGAAGGCCAGGAGATACATTTGCTTTTTGTAGAAATAACTAAAACAAAGCAAAGCAATTTATCTTCCCAAACAATCCTGAAAACTGCAGTTCACTTCATGCACAACAGTCAATCGGTGTGATCCTCACCAAAGGTGGGACCTACTGCTGAAAATGCTCTGGGGTTTGTTGTAATGCTGCAGCAAAGTACAAATCCAGTATAAGAGAACTAGAAATTGCAAGCAGAACTAAATAGAGCCAGCACTACTTACTTCCCTCTAATACAAATACCTTCTTGAAACACTAATCGCCTAAAAGTCTGGAACGAACTAGCCAGATGGTATTCCTTAGAGGAGGAGTTCTAAAGGGCAGTGCCACTGTGGAAAAAGTCCTAGAAAAGGAATGTGCTGAATCTCCAGAAGTTGTCATAATTGTAAGGGGGAATATGTCGGAAAAGACATTCCTTTAAGCACCCAGGACGCAAACCATTTAGGCTTTTAGGATCAGAACTAGCTACTGTATTTGAATTAAAATTACAGGTGTGTCACAATATAACAAAACTGTTTTCTTTTGTTTGTTGTTCTACTTTATTTTTGAGGTTTGTTTGTACTCATCTTCTATCAGAGATGCATCCGGGTCTCAGTGTGTACCATAAATTTCTGCTCTTATCCAGTGAAATCAATATCGAGCTGTCCCAATAAAGAATGCTGTGTGTTGAGCAGTTGCTTTAAGGTGCAGTTTGCAGTGAAAAATAATTTGATTTTCAGTTTAGAAAGTGAAACTCACACTTTTTACTGCACATAATCAGTTTCCCTTCAACTGCTGTTCCAGAAAGAATATGGGCTGACAGAGATGGCAGAAAAAATTAGGCCTATCACACACCTACAGACATATTCTTATTGGATTATACTTACTAAGAATAAACCTCATACTGTGTGTGGTTGCTTTGGCAGATGCTATGATCATGTGAGCCAAAGCCTGCTGCCTTTAGTCTTACTCCGGAAAAAATCCTGTCTAATTCAGTGGATTTTGCTTCACTAAGAGATATAGGATTTGCCTTTTTTATTTGGAACTGGATAGGGCTTCATCTGTGTGGAACACCTAATTTGTTTCATACTACAAAATTGTATTACGAAAACCTTAATGGAAGTGTTAGATGAACACGAAAAAACATATTTGAATATGAGTTCTTTTCAAACAGACTACACTGTTCAGCATACTTGGCCAGCTGGAATAGAAAACCATTGTTAGGGCTGACTCACAATACCATTTAGTGTGATGCTATTGTTTTTGCCACCATGTAGTGAAATGATTTTAAATTAACCAAAGTTCCCCATGACATCCAAACACAGGAACTGTTTAAACTATGGTTAGTGTGAACAAGCCATAATATGAAAGCACAGTTTGATTCTGGGGAACTGTGGTTAGTTTAAAATTAAAAGCGGAAGTCTTTATCTCCTTTTCCCAGTGTGAAAAAAGAGAAGAACGGAATGTGGAGCAAGCATACCCCAGGTCATTCTCATAGCAGGAAACCGTACTTTCCCATTACATCTGAATTGAGACAATGTCTTTCTGAAAGCAAATAAAAATGAAAGAATTAGTCATAATCTTGAGAAAAATCGAGTACTCGAGGGTAGTCGTCACACTTTCCATTCGCTACCAGTAGCATTAAAAATCAGAAAAATAAATTCTGAAGGCAAACTTTTCTGGATTTGCACATTATGAGATAATTAGCCCCTTTTCAAGCATGTGTTTGATACATCAATATTATGCTCATGAGAAATGCTAGAAGTTAAGAACAGACTAGAGACCAGGGCTGTGTATCACATCAGGTTGAGAACATGCAGCAGTGCCCACCTTTGCTAACGTGACCGTACTATGATTCTTAGGGGCCAATTTCAGAGACTAACAGGAGGTGTCACCCTTTTTCACTCCTTGGCTCCACTGTTCAGTCTGCTCAGGTTGTGGTGGTGCTTGTTTATATCTCAAGACACATCACACAGCTCAATGTGTTTTTGATACTATTTTTCACTACTACTAGAATGCTGATGTGTGGATTTTTATTTAAGATCTGTGAAATAGAGCCAATCTCTATGGGGTGTTAAGTGAAGTTTATCGTTTCTATAAAAAAATGTTTGTTACACTGGAGTTATACAGGATTGACTCACTGTGTCTCCAATGTGTTTTTAATGTATAGACCAAATATTTTAATCCCATGCAGCATGTCAGATATCATGCTGGATGAAATCTATTCATAGGTAAACCTCCTCAATTCAATTACCAGTAAGTAATAAAATTTACTGTTACATCCGCCACATTGGCTGCATCAGTTGTTATAAGCTGATGGCACAGTGTGACTAAAAACTGACAGCCTAAATCTATTTACTTTTTTTTAAAAAAAGAAATTAACTACAATACCTGAAATAAAATCAAATTTCAGCAGCTTTGATGGAAACCTCTCTCTTCTTGAACTTACTTGAGAACAACATTCGCTGTGCTTCTTATGTAAACTTTTGCACTAAAGCAATTGGGAATTAGTCATAACAGAAAAAGAGCCCTGGTGAATTGGACCAAAGCCAGCACACTGCTTTCCATGCCCAGCGAGATACCACTTTGAAATGCCATATACTGTACTTTGGAAGCACTTTTGACCTTTCTATGATAAAATTCCCACTGCAGAATGAAACCATATGTGTGAGAGTACCTTTCTGACTATATATAATATAGTGTAGAATTCGGCTACTGGGCTCCTCAAAGGATCACCCTACCATGCAGCACCTCTCTTGTGGTTGCCAACATGCTACCTAATTCCGTTGAAGGTTTTACTTCTGGCTTTTAAGATTATTTGAAATAATGCCTTCTTTCATATGAACCTGCTCATTTTTTAAGATCTTTGATGGTTCCATGGCCTGCTTTGGTCTATCTAGCGATAACCACATTCTTAAAATGGCACCTATAGTATAGAACAGTCTCCTCCCACCAGAGAGTCTGCAAGCATCTTCAGTGATGTATTTTTGCAGGGAATTAATGACTTTTTTTTTGTTCTCCCAAGACTTTACTGGACCTTAATTCTTCCATGCAGTGATTCTCTGTTTATTTATGTGTTTAGTTTACTACTTTGTGGGATATAAGATAATAAGATAATTTATTATTGATACCCCACCCATCTGGCTGAGTTTCCCCAGCCACTCTGGGCGGCTCCCAATCGAATATTAAAAACACAATACAGCATTAGACATTAAAAACTTCCCTAAATAGGGCTGCCTTCATAAGTCTTTTAAAAGTAGGATAGTTGCTTATTTCCTTGACATCTGATGGGAGGGCATTCCACAGAGCAGGCGCCACTACTGAGAAGGCCCTCTGCCTGGTTCCCTGTAGCCTCACTTCTTGCAGTGAGGGAACCGCCAGAAGGCCCTCGGCACTGGATCTCATTTATTAAATGTGTATTTTGGTATGGTTGATTGTATAGTTGTCCACTGCTTTGATACATAATGTGAAAAGTGGTGTATAAGTCTTTTAATAAATAAACTATAGAAATATACATTGCTTCAAGTGGAACCCACAACTAACTGTTGAAATGAGGAGTGTTCCTATTAAGGGTGCCAGCCAGCCATATCACCTTCCAGGATACTTCATTCAGTTCCATTTCTCCACCACCACCTGTTATTTTCCTTGTAGCAGTCAGCTAGCATTCTGTGGCCGCCGAGCATGCTCTGTTCTCATTTGACTGTTTGGGGGTTCTTCCCTTCCTTGGTTTGTTTTTCTAAAGGATTTTTGTTCTTCTGCAAACCTTGGGGTTTCCACAGACTTACTGTGTTGGTGATGCCATTTTGGCTATGCAAGGATCAACATTTGAAGAATGAGTTGGTAGTGGTAAGATATAAGCCAATATACATGTCCAACGCAAAATCACACTCTTTTATCTCACACTTTCTCTAATGTGTTGGGGGGGGGAGATATTTATTTATTCAGTTATGTATTTTTCCAAACCAGTCCTGTGGGTTCTCTGGGTGGTAAACGATAAAGCAATAAAATACAGCAATAAAATGCAACCACTGAAATCTAAACACTGAGCACAACAAGCAGACACCAGCCTATACAGCTAAATAAAAGCATACAAAATATTATTACCAACCCCAGACAGAAAATGTCTTGTGGGCAAAAGAGTCCTCACCAGCTACCTAACATAGCAACCCCCCCCCCCCCAAAAAAACTGGCTACTTGGAGCTCCTTAAGAAATTATGATGTTTGCCCCTCCAGGGTTTCTGTAATCTATTCTGACAACTCTATTTGACAGAGTGCTCAGCAGAAATGAGAGGCAAAAGGTTGAAGGGGAGGGGCAGAGGAACAAAAGAAGAGAAAAAACAATGACATGATATTTGTGCCAAGAGTCATCAACCTCAGTGTCCATATACAAATGAGGGAGTAACCTGTAGTTATTGGGACATAACAGGTGTTTGCTTTGCATCTCAGAACACTTTTCCTTCTAGATGGAGTCAGTTTGTTTCATTATTAAATGAATGTGTGTGCTGCCCTTCAACCAATTGGTTCCCAGCATAATTAACAATATAATAATAATAATAATAATAATAATTTATTATTTATATCCCGCCCATCTGGCCGGGTCTCCCCGGCCACTCTAGGCGGCTTCCAGCATACATTAAAATACATACACATGTTACAAATTAAAAACTTCCCTGAACAGGGCTGTCTTCAGGCATCTTCTAAATGTCAGATAGTTGTTAGTGCCTTTGACTTCTGATGGGAGGGCGTTCCACAGGGCGGGCGCCACTACCGAGAAGGCCCTCTGCCTGGTTCCCTGTAGCTTTGCTTCTCGCAATGAGGGAACCGCCAGAAGGCCCTCGGCGCTGGATCTCAGTGTCCGGGCTGAACGGTGGGGGTGGAGACGCTCCTTCAGGTATACAGGACCGAGGCCGTTTAGGGCTTTAAAGGTCAGCACCAACACTTTGAATTGTGCTCGGAAACGTACTGGGAGCCAATGTAGTTCTCTCAGGACCGGTGTTATGTGGTCCCAGCGGCCACTCCCAGTCACCAGTCTAGCCGCCGCATTCTGGATTAATTGCAGTTTCCGCGTCACCTTCAAAGGTAGCCCCACGTAGAGCGCATTGCAGTAGTCCAAGCGGGAGATAACCAGAGCATGCACCACTCTGGCGAGACAGTCTGCGGGCAGGTAGGGTCTCAGCCTGTGTACCAGATGGAGCTGGTAGACAGCCGCCCTGGACACAGAATTAACCTGCGCCTCCATGGACAGCTGTGAGTCCAATATGACTCCCAGGCTGCGCACCTGGTCCTTCAGGGGCACAGTTACCCCATTCAGGACCAGGGAGTCCCCCACACCTGCTCGCACCCTGTCCCCCAAAAACAGTACTTCTGTCTTGTCAGGATTCAACCTCAATCTGTTAGCCGCCATCCATCCTCCAACCGCCTCCAGGCACTCACACAGGACCTTCACCGCCTTCACTGGTTCTGATTTAAAAGAGAGGTAGAGCTGGGTATCATCTGCATACTGATGAACACCCAGCCCAAACCCCCTGATGATCTCTCCCAGCGGCTTCATATAGATATTAAAAAGCATGGGGGAGAGGACGGAACCCTGAGGCACCCCACAAGTGAGAGCCCAGGGGTCTGAACACTCATCCCCCACCACCACTTTCTGAACACGACCCAGGAGGAAGGAGCGGAACCACTGTATAACAGTGCCCCCAGCTCCCAACCCCTCTAGACGGTCCAGAAGGATGTTATGGTCGATGGTGTCAAAGGCCGCTGAGAGATCCAGCAGAACTAGGAAACAGCTCTCACCTTTGTCCCTAGCCCGCCGGAGATCATCAACCAGTGCGACCAAGGCAGTTTCAGTCCCATGATGAGGCCTGAATCCCGATTGGAAGGGATCCAAATGGTCCGCATCTTCCAGGCGTGCCTGGAGTTGTTCAGCAACCACCCGCTCAATCACCTTGCCCAGGAATGGTAAATTTGAGACTGGGCGATAGTTGGCCATATTGGCCGGGTCTAAAGATGTTTTTTTTAAGAAGCGGTTTAATGACCGCTTCTTTCAGCGGGTCTGGGAAGACTCCCTCGTGGAGGGAAGCATTCACCAGCCCGCGGAGCCCATCACCCAGCCCTTCCCGGCTAGCTTTTATTAGCCAGGATGGGCAAGGATCAAGAAGACAGGTGGTCGGTTTCACTCGTCCAAGCAGCCTGTCCACATCCTCGGCAGTAACAGATTGGAATTGATCCCATGAAACATGACTAGACAGGGCTCTAGCACTCTCCCGCCCTGGCCCTGCTCCCAGGGTGGAGTCAACCTCCTTCCGAATCTGAGCGACTTTATCTGCAAAAAACTTTGCAAAAGCATTGCAGGAGATCTTGGGGTCCCTACCAGACCCCGGTGACAAAGGTGGTTCTGATAGAGTCCGAACCACCTGGAAGAGTCTCCTGCTGCTGTTTTCTGCAGATGCAATAGAAACGGCGAAGAATGTCCTCTTCGCCGTCGCCACTGCCACTTGGTAGGCTCGAAGTTGAGCTCTAGCCCGTGTCCGGTCTGATTCAGAATGAGTTTTCCGCCACCGGCGCTCTAGCCGTCTCAGCGACTGTTTCATCGCCCTCGGCTCCAGGGAAAACCACGGGGCTGTCCGGGCTCCATGCAATCGGAGAGGGCGCTTCGGAGCCAGACAGTCAATAGCCCTGGTTAACTCCACATTCCAGCGGGCCACCAGGGAATCAGCTGAAAGGCCATCAACATGGGATAAAACATCCCCTACCACTCTCTGGAAGCCAATTGGATCCATTAAGTGGCGGGGGCGGACCATCCGAATTGGTCCCACCTCCCGGCAGAGGGGAAGGGTCGCGGAGAAGTCCAGCTGCACCAGGAAGTGATCTGACCATGGCACTTCTTTTGTTTTGCTTTTACTTAGTGTCAGATCACCAACATCCATAGAGGTAAACACCAGATCTAAGGCATGTCCGCGGCTATGAGTTGGGCCAAACTTATTCAGGGACAGCCCCATGGAGGCCATGCTTTCCACGAAGTCCCGAGCGGCCCCTTGTAAGGTCGCGTTGGCATGGATGTTAAAATCTCCTAAGACAACCAAGCTAGGTGTCTCCAGGAGCATGTCCGCCATGACCTGAAGCAGCTCGGCCAGGGAATCCTTGGTGCAGCGGGGAGGTCGGTACACCAAAAGGAATCCTGTACTGCCCCTATTGCCCAACTTCCAGAACATGCACTCAGAAAACTGGGTCTTCCCCATAGGACGCCTGGAGCAAACTAATGACTTCCTAAAAATCACTGCAACCCCCCCTCCCCGCCCAGATGGCCTGGGTTGCTGTGCGTAAGAGAAACCTGGTGGACAAGCAGCGGCAAGGACAGGCCCATCAGCCTCGTCCAACCAAGTCTCTGTCACACATGCCAGGTCAAGTCCTCCATCCACAATCAGATCGTGGATGGCAGTTGTTTTGTTTGTCATTGACCTAGCATTACACAGCAACACTTTCAGGTCATGTGGGTATCCCTTGTTGATTCCAGTATCCGTCTGGTCAGGGCCAGACCCGGAGGCAGGGATAGTCCTCAAACAATGACTAAGCCTGCCTCCTCGGTAATGACATGGTCTGGTCCTAGCGTGACTCCTCCTCCTGCCCGTGATCACTGAGATCGGGTGTCCCAGTGCATCCCCCCCCTGTGGAACTTGCCCCAGCCATTCGTTGGCTGGGACCCACTCCCGGGCAGCCCTGATCCCACCCCTTAAGAACAAAATAAAACCTATATAAAAAAACAACAGCAAAAACAAACAAGCAAAAAACACAAAAAACAATAAAACAATATAAACCAAAAACAATAAAAATTACAAGTATAACAAAATTAAACAAATTCCCAAACCAACTAAAAATTCATCCCACCCACCCTACCAGAAAGAATTAAAAACAAACGAAAAACAGCAGGGAGAGGGGGGGCTTTTCCTTACCAGAGTTAGAACTATACCATGCAGCCTCAGCCCTAGTCTGGATTAAGGACTGGATCACATTGGAGGATCCGGACCTACTAGATTTAGAAGGCCATGATAACCGGTTTGGGTGGCACGCTTACCTGGTATATGAAAGAGTAAAACAACATAAAGGGTTCTTACATCATATAGTAAGAAGATCACTTTATAACATCTGGGATAAAAATAAGAGAATATTAGAACCCAAAATACCATTATGGACCTCACCAGTAGAAGCTATAGCTGTTAAAAGGAGAAATATGGGTAACAACTGGCCAACCTATCGAATGTTATTAGAAAACATAGAAAAACAACCTACATTAAAAAAATACGAAACGATTAGTGATAAAATAAACAGTTGGATTCAATACTTTCAAATAAATGCAAAGTTTAATATGGACAAAAAAGAGGGATTGGCTAGAGAGAACTCTAAATTTGAAAAAATATTAAAAAGTAAAAATAGAAAATATATATCACAAATCTATAGCTATCTACTGGAGTGGGAAGTAATGGAGGAGCAGGTAAAGGGAGCCATGATCAGATGGGCCCAAGACTTTGGCCACAATATTTTAATGGCCCAATGGGAACGGCTGCTGCGGAAGGATATCAAATTTACGCTATGCAGCAATCTAAAAGAAAATATAATGAAGATGTTATATAGGTGGCACCACACCCCAGAGAAACTGGCTAAAATGTATAAAGGGGTGTCGCCAACATGTTGGAGGTGTAGGAAAGAAAAAGGAACCTACCTCCATATGTGGTGGAGCTGCATAGCGATAGCAGATTTCTGGGATAAATTATATAATGAGCTGAAAAAATTATTTAAAATAACATTTAAGAAGAAACCGGAGTTTTTCCTCCTAGGAATTATGGCAGAGGATATAAAAAACGAAATAAGACCACTGTGTATGTACGGAACAACTGCTGCCAGGATATTGATAGCTAGAAACTGGAAATCAGACACAGCCCCAACAATAGAGGATTGGCAAGCATTGATGATAGAATATTTGGAACTGGCAAAAATGTCAGGGAAAATAAGAGGACTACCGAACCAGAAAATATATAAGGAATGGAATATATTTAAGATATACTTAAATACTTACTATCCAAATAACAATTTATTGTCGGATCTAAAGTGAGGCTTGAAAAATACATAAAAGGAATAAAAATTGAAATAAGGGAACAAAAAAGAAGAAGAAAGAGATTGAAGCAGAGTGTGTATAAATGGAATACAAAATGGCAATACAAATACAATGCAAAAAAATTGGAAGTTTTTTTCTTTTTGTTTTTCTTTATTGTTGTTCACTTATGTTTATTAAAAATATAAGGGAGATTGTACAGACAATGAAAAACTGGAAGGAAAATAGTCAGTTGTAGAAAGAAATTACTGTACAAAAGCAAAGAGGTTTGTGACTTGAATTTGATTTGTTATTGTTATTGCTTGTTTTTGTCTGTTTGTCAGTGATATTTTGTTGTAGTTGTTGTTTGTTCTTATTTGTCTACCGCTTTTAAAACCAATAAAAAAAAAAAAAAACAAACAAACAAACGAAAAACATTTTAAAACATTCTAAAAAGAACTCTGTGCCCAGCAGAAATAGGTTCTGCTGGGCAGCAGTAGCTGCAGTCCGTTTGAGGCTCAATAGGCCCCATCCTGGGCCAGATGGCGAGAGGCAGGGAGAGGTCCTGTAGGCACTCAGGCAGGAGAATCCTGGGCAGCACCAACAGCAGCAACCGTGGCACAGTCCTTTTGAGGCCCAACAAGCCCCGCCCTGGGCCAGATGATGCGAGGCAGGGAGAGGTCCTGTAGGCACTCAGGCAGGAGAATCCTGGGCAGCACCAACAGCAGCAACCGTGGCATAAACATTAATATGCAAGCAGGTTCCTCGGGGGGGGGGGCATCCACAAATGACACACCACCCCTCAAAATATCCTCCCTCCAGATGCCACCACCTCATCTTGAAACCTCTTTGGCAGACCTCAACACATGCGAACCATCTTGTACCACATAGTATAGTATTTAGAGAGTCAGGCTGGGTATATTTTCCTAAAAAGGCTTTCTTAGCCTGCTGTTGCTATGGACTGCTCATTTGCACATTATTATTTTTTACTGGCAGTAATGACCAAGATATTTCCTGTGTATTAGTGCCTATGCATCTACAGTTGCTATCTTTAATTACTTATGCTCTGCTGTCATTTGAAAGTCTTGAGATCTCTCTTAGTGGCTGGCCAGACTCATTTGTTATCTGAGGAACTGATGCATGTTCACTAATTGGATGGTATACCATAAGTTCATTTGATAATCAATCAGCACTGAGACAGGAGAGAAATAGCTTTGTTTTTGTTTATTCCTCAGAGTTCCTTGTAAGTCAACATCAAGCACTCTGTAGCTGATTAAAACACACAGGGTAACAATATGCAGGCTTTGCCATTTAGTTCTAAATTGAACATGAGATTTTCAGGTGGTGTAAATATGGGAAACACTATTAATTCAGTAGCTAACACTTTTTTTTAGTAACACCAACAAAACTATAATATGATGTACAGTATTTGCCTTACCCCAGTTACCTTGTAATAGATAGTTCCCCAAGGTGAGTATTGGGTGGGTGAGCACAGCTATGGGTGCAACAGCAGAGAATAATGCTATGTAGCATGAGAGTTCCATGGTTGGAATTCGTCACGTTTTTGTATTACTTTGGCTACAAGTTTTTTTTAATGACTGGGATAAGGGCTGTAGCTCAGTGGTACAGAGCATGTTTTTCATGCAGAAGTTCCTAGGTTCAGTCCCTGGCATCTCCTGACTGAAACCAGTCAGCGCAGACCAGGGATGGGAAACCTGTGGCCCTCGAGTTGTTGTTGGACTACATCTCCCATAATCCCTGACCATTCACTATGCTGGTTTTGGCTGATTGGGACTTGGAGTCGAACAATATTTGGAGTGCTACAGACTTCCTATCGTTGATGTAGACAATACTGAGCTTGATGAACTTGTGGTCTGGTATTGTATAAGACAGCTTCCTATGCTCCCAGGTATTCTGAACTGATATAAGGTCCATTTCACACACAAAAAGGGGGGGGGGCTAATTCTTTGCCCCTAATTTCTGTTCCCATCTAGTTGAGTTCAAGAAAACATGCAGGATTAACAGCTTAAACCCAGACGGGTTCTCTACCATAACTATAATAGGAGCAGTGTGTGTGTGTGTGTGTGTGTGTGTGTGTGTGTGTGTGTGTGTTTCAGATTACTCAGTATGTGGGTAGTTGGTTAAGACTCCCTGTGTCATTGTCTCAGTTCAAATTCTGACTCAAAAAATAATAATCTACATATTTATGTTCATATGTGGTTTATTTAAGCCCTGAGCTACTGGTGAAATACATAAACCTCCGTAAAAAGGTTCAGCACCATGTATTCAGTCAGCTATAAGCAAATGCACGCATAGAATGTGTTACAAAAGAATGTAGACAGTCATGCTTCCAAACACCATAAGCATAAGCAACCTAAGACTTTGTAAATAAAAATGTGTTATCACCTTCTACGTTTTGAAGTCATGCTGTGGGCGGGGTGTGTGTGGGGAGAAACTTATTTAATAGCATTCTTCATAGCAAGCTCTCCTTTGCAAAGAACCCGTGCATAATAGATTGCCAAGGTAAATTTCTTTCACAGTCTAATACTCTGCCAAGTTGAAAACAGAAGTGATTGTGTGAGAAAAGGTAACTATTGCCTACAGAAACTGGAAAGAAGAAAAAGCAAATGCTTTTAAAGATACTCAAGCAAAAAATATTTCTAAATGGATAGGTAAAATAAATGAATTTACCTCAGTGGTATTTCTTGCATTCTCTCCTGTAATAAAATACTTAAGCAGCACTTGAATGTAAAAAATTTAAGCAACAATACACTTTCTATTTGGGTATATTATTTAGCAATTCTGACTTTCCAACTGCTCTTAAGGGATTTTATTTCAAGCACAGGTTACTGGATACATGAATACTGGATTTTAATTCACCCACAGTTTGGTCTGAATTCCTTTGAAACAACAGAAACTACTCACTGAACTACAGTTGGCCATGTTGTCGCCTCTTAACAAGACTGTCAACTGGAAAAGACCGATAACAGATAAGAGAATGCATAGGCAGGTTGCTGGCAATCTTGCTGCACAATAGATTGTGCAACGAGTTTCTGCTAACATAACTGTTGTGTTGGATTTCTCTGTTGCACAACATTAAAACTCACCTGTCCGCTTGTGCAAGAGCCCTTGCACTAGCAAACAGAGAACGTTGGATACAGCCCTGTGGCTCCAGAGCTTCTCCTGGAATGTCCCTAGAATGTCTCCTCTTCGTCCCTTTCAGCATCAGAGTTCTGATGCTGGAGATGAACTGGCTATAGATCTTTCAGCACCACCACAGAGGAGTCATCTGACACTCCTATCTTTCTCTCCAAGGGTGGATATCTGTCTCCACCTTTAGTGAGGTGGGCTCTGGGATGTTCCAGTGGGCTCTGGGATGTTCCCTCGTGGGCTCCTGGAATGTCCCTAGAATGTCTCCTCTTCGTCCCTTTCAGCATCAGAGTTCTGATGCTGGAGAGGAACTGGCTATAGATCTTTCAGCACCACCACAGAGGAGTCATCTGACACTCCTATCTTTCTCTCCAAGGGTGGATATCTGTCTCCACCTTTAGTGAGGTGGGCTCTGGGATGTTCCAGTGGGCTCTGGGATGTTCCCTCGTGGGCTCCTGGAATGTCCCTAGAATGTCTCCTCTTCGTCCCTTTCAGCATCAGAGTTCTGATGCTGGAGAGGAACTGGCTATAGATCTTTCAGCACCACCACAGAGGAGTCATCTGACACTCCTATCTTTCTCTCCAAGGGTGAATATCTGTCTCCACCTTTAGTGAGGTGGGCTCTGGGATGTTCCAGTGGGCTCTGGGATTTTCCCTCGTAATTAGGATTACAGGCTTAATCTTTTTAAAGTGTGTGTGTGTGTGTGTGTGTGTGTGTGTGTGTGTGTGTGTAGTTTTTTTTAAAAAGTAGCGATCCATCCAGAGATGCCAAGGATTAAACCTGGAACCCTCTGAATGGAAAGCTGAGGTTTTAGCACTGAACTACAGC
The DNA here is from genome assembly GCA_034641385.1 of Darevskia mixta. Taxonomy (NCBI): domain Eukaryota; kingdom Metazoa; phylum Chordata; class Lepidosauria; order Squamata; family Lacertidae; genus Darevskia; species Darevskia mixta. Next base: position 6,710,629 of record JAWWNH010000054.1, on the reverse strand, counting down.
CCTTCTCCAATGATCAGTTTTCCTCTTGGAATTAGGAGTTGTAATTTCTGTGGGTTCAAAAGTCTCCCTGTGCTACATAACCGAAGTCCATCACTTCTTATCAACCACAGTATGTCTTGTGAACATTGCCTTTTTCATATACCGTATGCAGTTCCCAGGCTAAAATAAAAATTAGCATTTTTTTACTTACAAGGAAAATATTGTTTCTCTATTTTAAAATATTCACTAGCTTTAACCCAAGGGAGAAAATGGGTGAACTTTTACTTATGTACCAGAAATAGTGACAGTCATGTAAGCGATAACTGAGGGGGGAGTCAGAGACATGCCCACAGGATGTAGGATTGGGTTTGATGTGACATCTTTCCCCATTAGCCCTGAGACAAATAGCTGCCTTTTGCCCTTTCTCCTTGGCACCAAAGCACGTTTGTTTCAAAATGCCTCAGTTTAACTTAATGCTCATCTGTGCTCTTATCTGGGAACAGGCTACTTGTGTAAATAATTTCCCAGTTTTATTTTTGCCTCTTATTCTTTCCCGTTCATCTGCTGCACAAAGCAAAGCAAATAGGATTGACACCCCATCTTCATAAGATATTGAATTAGCTTGGCACAAAAAGTTGTAGTGTTCTAACACTTTAAAAAAAGCTACAAAGCAGGAGGTCAGGTTTGGTTTTCTTTCTTTTTTCCCTTTTTTGAACTCTGGCGTAGTTCTGTTCAACCATTCCCCAAGTTTAAAATGCAATGAAGGCAACAAAGTTTGGTACAGATTTTTCTTTTCTTTTCCTCTTCTCTGTAGGGTCCTTCCAGAGTAATATTAAACCGCTGGCACCAAGCAGTATTCACATAATGCTTGAACAGGCAAACCTTTGTGGTCTTGGCACCAAACCTGCTGGAAGTTTAAGAACTCCGCATGACCCCCTCAATCAATCAAAGCAGACAGGGTATCAAGAAACACTAAAATTACAAGCTGTAAATATCACATGTGTGATCTCATGGAGCTGTCCCTCAGATATTCTCTGTGTATTAAGCTCTGCCTTGCTATAGAAACAGTTCCAAGCAACATTTCATTGGGCCAGTCAGAAACCAAGCCACACCTCTCCAGTTGAGCCAATGATATCCTTTCAGTCAGCTGCTTGGCGTTTCTGCCAGTCTGCAGCATCTGTCATTTTCCACCGTCTGGGACACTCTTTGTCTGAGCCAGATTATGATTTTATTTGCAGTCTGCAGCATGACTACCATGGTCAGGAACTTACCATCTTAAATATGAGATAAGTGAAGAACAATAAGTATCCCACTCAGTGCACTCACAGCAGTCTGTAATTAGTGCTGATAGTTTCTTTTTCGGGCAGATATACAAAACGGAGCGTGCCTAATAAGTGATGAAAAGTAAGAGCTGAGAAAATCCAATTTGAAATCTGATTGCCTTAGCTTAAAAAATGCTTTAATTGCTCTTATTGGTCATTATAGAGGGCAGGCTGGCATGGTTTAAGCACAGAAAACATGCATCTGTGACTGTATATTTTATACCAAACTCTTATGCCTAAATGAAAATAAAAATTACTGGGATTTATCAAGTACAGTACATAGGACTAATAATTTTGCAATCTTATATTTAATAATATGTCCATAACCATCTGTTGCCTGCACCTAGTCCTCACTATTGCATGTTTTGTGTACATCTGTTGCCTGCACCATCTGTTGCCTGCACCTAGTCCTCACTATTGCATGTTTTGTGTACATCCTAACTGTTGGGTTTGGACTTATTTTCATTTTCAATCTGCCATGGGTTTATTTGCATTTGTACTTGCTTGAAGTTTACATTTTATACAAGCAGAACAGAACCCATTCACTACATACTCCTCAGATATCAGAGGTGAAATATTCCCAAAGTCTGAGTTTAGCACTAGTAAATTGAAAGATTTACAAAGTGTTTGAAAGATGGTCTAGTTTCTATGAAATTATAATCAGTGTGTGACTATTTAGATGTGATTTTTTTAAAATTCTATATTGTTTGTGACTCTTCCTAATCAGTTATGAAGATGTAATAAAATTTAAACAAACAAAAATCCTCATTTGTTATCAGTTTGACTTAGAGTAAAACCCCATACAGTGCCCAGGAACAGGGGAGGTGGTGGAGAGGTGGAGGCATGGGGATATGGGAATTGGAAAGGACCTGGGGTGTTTAACTGTAAGCTGGATGAAGAAAGCAGCAGGAAGCTGAGGAACAAGTTATACAAGCCTGAAGAACAAGAGGACTTGCTGTTGGCAGAGACCGAAACTCATATACCAATACAAAATAACTAGCTACTGGTAAATATTTGGCTGTAATTTGATTGCACTTTTGTTTTTCTAGTCTAGCCCAAATTATCCCTATTCTTATATATCTTGGGGTATGGGCTGAAGGCACACGAGGTTGTCATTTTGCTGAAGCTAAGCAGGACTAGTTTGGGTCAATGCCTGGATGGGTGCCCATATGGAAACCATAAACCATATGTGCACTACCCTGTATAGAAAGGGGGATATAAATGTAAAAAAAAGGGGGGGGAGAAATAGGTAAATGTCTCATAATTAAGGCCTCAGAAGTCATCACAGTAACTTTCACATGTTGGCATTTGTATTTTAGTTTTTGAATTAATGTGGAAGTGGTAGAATCCATAAAGGACAGTGTTCTCATTTTTGAGATGAAACACCACAATATTCTGGAGCTTTTAAAAAAAAATATATATTTATTCATAAGAACTCTATATATGGCTGTTCTATAGTAGAAGTTATTTGGGTAACTGAGGCCCCATCTGTGCTATACTTTTAAAGCAGAATTATACTGCTTTAAACAGTCGTGGCCCCCACTCCACCCGAATCCTGGGAACTATAATTTAAGGGTGCTGGGTGTTGTTAGGTGATCCCTGTTCCCCTCAGAGAGCTACAGTTTGCAGAAAATGGGATTGCTTATGTAAAACCACTCTTGGAATTGTAGCTCTGAGAATGTGTGGGCTGTGGAAGACGAAGTTGTGGCTGTGCTGCTTGTTGTCTGAATCTGAATTTTTGGTTTAGCGCTCTCCAGACACATCACGGCTCAGCACTGCAACAAAAAAAACCAGAGGAGAAGCAAAGCAGCTTCAATCTCCTTTCCAGAAGCCCACACATTTTCTCTTTCACACTAAGCCATGGTGTTGCATGTGACTAAGGGCATTTGAGACAAACAAACAAAAATGCAGCGAAACTGGTAACAAAGACGATGGAGTTTACAGGCATGCATTATGTAAAGCATTCAGTGAAAATTTTGTTTGGATGGTCATGCTCTCTTGGAATAACCCGTCAGAAACCGCTGACTGTTTAACCCAGCAGCTTTTCTTACTCTATTAATGTTTCCTTATCTTTTGTCGGTTCCATGAGTTGTTGACCATAGTGTTATTTTTCTACAAAGGTAAGAAGGATCTTACACTTTGATCTGAAAAGCGCCTCAGTATGATCTCCTTTATCAAGGAGTTCCTCTGCTAGTAATCCCCAGAATTCATCTGGAGGATTGCCACTAAGTTTGATAAATCTCTGGAAGGCCAGGTAATTTTCCTATCTCATATACTGTGTGCTACTTCTGGGTCTGATTCTGACCTTGCCAGAAAACACAGATGGCCTATGAAATGGAGAAAATATCATAGTAGTAACTCTCTAATAGTTTCTGATTAAATCTGAAAGAGAAAGCATTTTTTAAAAGTCAGAATCATTGAGGCCTTGAATGGGAATGAAATAAATTATGTTTTTTTAAAAACAAAATTATTTGTGTATCACTTTTATTTCACAGCAATGTCAATTAAAATCAGTGGTAAACTAAAAACAGATTAAAACAAACATCAGCATTGCACATTTTGGAAGTTGTCTCATAGTTATATACCCTTCAACATTTCTCCGATGATAATGGGGACGTCCCATTCCATAATGATAATTTTACTATTTATACCCCACACATCTTACTGGGTTGCCCCAGCCACTCTGGGCAGCTTCCAACATATATAAAAAACATAATAAAACATTAAACCTTAAAAAACTTCCCTATACAGGATTGCCTTCAGACAGCTCGGGGGTTGGATAACTCCATACCCTCCAACATTTCTCCAATGAAAATAGAGACATCCTAAGGAAAAGTGGGACATTCAGGGATCAAATCAGAAACCAGGATTGCTTCTCTAAATCAGGGACGTCCCTGGAAAATAGGGACACTTGGAGGGTCTGTAGTTATAATATCCCGTATTATAGACACATCCTTTCAATTTACATCATTGGCACCCAAGAAAGTTCACTGAAGAGCTGTGAATATGATTATTTCCCTTCATCCAAGAAAGCGTTCTTTCGTTTTTTAAGTCTTGAATTGTTGTTGTTCAGTCGTTCAGTCATGTCCGACTCTTCGTGACCCCATGGACCAGAGCACGCCAGGCACGCCTATCCTTCACTGCCTCTCGCAGTTTGGCCAAACTCATGTTAGTAGCTTCGAGAACACTGTCTTGAATTGCACCCCAAGTATTCCCCAGGTTGTTGGTTTTTTGAAGACTAGTAAGCCATTTGGCTACAAACAGAAGCTGAAGTATCTTTAAGTCTAGCACAAGCAGGGATGGGATGCTTGTGACCGTCCAAGCCTTGTTGGACTACAACTTCCGTAGCCCCTCACCATTTGCCACACTGGTTGGGGCGGACGTTGGAGGCCAACAACATCTGGCTGGGCACGGGTTTACCATCCCTTATGAGGTTGGTGTATGTTTAAGGGGGGAGGGGTGTTCAATATACACACGCAAAGTGCTTGTTGTTGAGTGGGATAGAGTTGCATAGCTTTTTGGCCTTCGTGCTATAGAATGCTTATGAGCAATCATTTCATATAAGAATACTTTCTCTGGGCAATCTTTTATTCCTATTCCTGTTGGGGAAAGTCCCCCACCCCCCACCCCCGGCCGCCGCCTTTCTGTCCACTCACTCGGGGCAGTACGACTCCCCACTCTTTGTAGCTTCATACTTTTTATTAGCTGACCCTGTTTCCTCCAGAACATCACTTTGATGATGTCTAATCTTCTCTGGATAGTTAAGATGTTTCAGCTGCATCTCATCTCTAATTAAAATACTTGTTGTGAAGGGTTCTTAAGTACAGCTACTTAATGAAGTTAGAAAGTGCATTTGGATGCAGACTGTGAAACTTCTGCTGCTGGAGTTACTCTCGAGGGAGAATTGTGCAGTCAAAAGACATTCTGAATTGCTATCTATCTATCTTTTGTTGCTTTTTATTTCTTTAATTTCCTGCCCCTTTTAAAAAATGCTGGTCAGGTGGAATAAATGCCCCCCACCCTTGCCACCTTCTGCCTCCTCTACTTTCTTGCATGGCTCGGACTGACACGTGCCTGGCAAAGTGGCTTCTTGGGAATTTGAAAGTATTTGATTGTGTTATCTGATTAAAGGGATGTATATGTCTTTAATTCTCATCTGCAGTTCCACCTTTGACTCTATCAGTTAAAGTAGAGAGGAGCTGAGAGTCAGCAAAGTCCCAGATTCAACCCAGATAACCTGAAATGTTTAACTGTTTGTAGAGACTAAAATAATGATTAAACCATTGTTCTTTTTATTATTGATAAAAGTCCTCCTGTCCAATTTGATAGTTAGTTTGGCTATTACTTGTCCAGTTCCAGAGTATTTCAGAGTGCTTATTTATTTATTTATTTATTTATTTATTTATTTCATTTATTTGTTTAGAAACTGTATATTCTGCTGTATCCGTTTAGGTCTCAGGGTGGCTAAATCTTTAAATCTTTAAAACAATTATAGAATAGTTTATGAGACAAAGATAGCAGCAGCAGCAACCACCACATAGTTAAAACAAAAGTTCAACAACAGAAAAGCTAAGAAGCACAGGCTATTCTGAAATCAACCATCTGATATTTTTAAAAGACTGGAGAAAGCACACATACACACACACACACACACACACACACACACACACACACTCACTCACTTGGTGGTAGGACAAAAGTATAGCTGCCTTATAGGTTTTCAGGTTAAAACATTTTGCAGATGAGGTGCCAACACCAAAAAGGCATTTCCCCTGATTTCTAACCACCTAACCTTAGAAGGCAGGGGAACAGACCAGAACTCCCTTACTCCTTCTGACCAAACAGTTTTTCCAAACACACTTTTTTTAAGATTGCAAAAGCAGCCTTGTACTATTTGATTGGAGAAATCATGTTGCAGATTTCCTGCAAGTGCTTGGCATATAGATACATTTATCAGAAATGCCAATAGAGACTCAGATCACTTTATAAAATAATGTTGAAAATGGAATTTCAGCTGTGAAAACCTGAGCATCATTTTGTTCTAAGAGTCTATTCTTTAAAACGGTTGACAAAATTTACTTGTGATTATTGTCTCAAAGCAGACATATTTTTTCATTCAACCACATTTTCATATATTTGTGTGTGCAAAATCTACCAGATTTAAAGCTACTTCATACACACAGAGTTCATGCTCACAATCATAAGTGAAAGTTGCAGAAGTGGTTATTTAGCTAGTTAGATGTGCTAGAAAGCCAGTTCCCAAGCACATGTTTTGTACACAACAACAACAACAACAACAATTTATTACTTATACCCCGCCCATCTGGCTGGGTTTCCCCAGCCACTCTGGGAAGCTTCCAACAGAATATTAAAAACACAATAAAACATCAAACATTAAAAACTTCCCTAAACAGACTTTTGTACATTTGTGTTTAAAATTGTGGTTTGAGAAGTGCGCCTTATTTTATTTTTGGTGGATAAAAATAACATGAAGCTGATTTTCCCCTTTCCAAAACTGTATTCATTTATTATTATTATTATTATTTTTTAAAATAAGGTTTCCGTTTATTACAGATCAGTTGAACTAGAAGGGGTGGGGAGGAGGAGAGAAAATATTTGCCAGTAGCATATGGATAGCTCTGAAAGTATATCTAATGTACATAATAATCCAAATGGCCTCTTGCTGTGATAGAATCATAGCAATAAGAGTTCAGTACTAAAGCGTTTGGTTGTACCTGAGCTGGCTGGAGCCTGCCAGCCCCTGCCAGCCCACTGAGAGCATCTGTCTTGCCACCACCTTGCTCACACTGTGTCCTCCACAGGCTCTCAGATTCTTTCGACTGTGAGCATAAATCATCCACCTGTCAGGAGATCTTGCTGCTTGGATTATGCAATGCCTGCCTTCATTTGGAGATGGCGTGAGCAGAAGATTGCTGCAAATGGTTTGCATTCATTGTAATGCCATTCTAGCATTTCCCTAGCTTTAATGAGGGATCAGGATGGTGATGACTTTCTGAGACAATAGAAGCCTCAGCCAGCCTTGCTTTGTGTATTTGTATAGCTTACTTTAGAAGTCTTTCTTTTCCATTTTTGTCCCCTCTTTCTTTTATGTGAAGACATGAATGGATTCAAAATTCAGGCAAAGAATTAAGTATTGCACAAAGCCAGCTGCCCACATTGCTCTGTGTTTGCTGGTTGTGTTACTTCCCTCTAGATAATCAATGATTTATCCCCTTCCCCCTTTAAATCGGACAGTTTAATGTTGATTATCTATTCATGCTGCCTCTGGAACTGTGTAAATAGCAAGTTTGTTGCTTTCAGTTGTGCTTTGTTTAAAATTCCAGATTTGCAGTTTCTTTTGATGTGGACATACTGCTGGCAAATAGGGAGAGTGACCCACATCTAAACCTCTGCAGGTGCTCTGATATGCACATGGATCTTCCAGGAAGCAGGGGTTTCCCCAGTTGCTGCAGTGTTTAGAGACAGAGCTGTGTGTGCAGCGGATAGGCACCTGCAGAGCATTATAGTAAATAGGGAAGCCCCTTTGTACATGAGAAGTATATATGCTCAGTTGTGCACTGTTGTGTGCTTGGGGATCTCTGCTTCGAAGCTTCCAAAATTTTATTTTTAACTTACTTTTCATGTATGCCCCTCTGTGTTTCAAAACGCAAGTATGCTTTTAATTAAGCAACAGTTAACATTTAAAAGAGCAAACTAAGACAAATTTCACATATATGCACTACCCACTTTCTGTAAAGAGAGCCAATAAAGTGGTTCAGAATTACACTGTTTTGTGGATCATGCAATTTACAAAGAAGTGAAGTACCGGTATTTGCTCGGGATAATGTGTAGTTTATTGTGTGACAAGTATCTTTAAAATGGATCATCTCAGCCAATGGGATGTAATCAGGTTTTTGAGATGCGGGGAAAGTAGACTTTTCTTGATCTGAAATACCTTCTTTTTTGTCTGGGGTGGCAAATGGCTAACTTGTTTCCTATGATGTTTTGTGTTGCATCTCTTATTGAAAAGTAAGTAGTCTCTCTAAACTTGACTAGTATATATAATTATAGAACTGTAGAGTCAAAGAGACTCTGGGGTATCATGTAGCCCAACCCTCTGCAGTGCAGGAATAAGCAGCTGTCCCATATGTGGATTGAACCTGCAAGCTTGGCGTTATCAGCACCACACTGTAACCAATAGGACTCAGTGTTCCACAGTGACCTGTTCTTTGTCCCAACAACACAAGGATTCAACATTCAAGTTAGAAACACTACAGGCCATCACTGAGCAAATATAATGCTATTAAAATACATATTCATATTTTTGGTCCTTTTTAAGAAGAAGAAATACATGCACGTTGACCTTATGACACAAAGTAGGGGATTCCTTTGTTGCTACCCTTAGGGATAACCAAACTGTAATATGGAAACAATTACAGTGAAGCTTTTTCTCTTTCCTTCATGCTGCTGGCAGGGGCGCTGACTTGCCCCTCTCATTGAGGGGGCGTGGCCACATGACTGGTCATGTGACACTGCCCGGTGTGCACAGGACACATGGAGGGCGATCTTTGCACTCGCTCATCCCAGCCACCACCTAGCTCCTGGGTAGAGGCTGGGGTGCGCGAAGGGCTCCCACCGGCGCAGGGGATGGGGACCCCCTCAGTATTGGAGCACTACCCCCTGCCCAAAAAGCCCCCACTGCCCTCTATACAAGGTGGCTGTTGTCCACCTTGTAGAACAGAAGCAAGCAGTTGGGGGAGGGGAAGAAAAATAGAGAAATGGATGGGGGTAGGCAATAGAAGTGTAATCTGTAAAATGTTGAGGTTTTGAAGGGAACATTGCTCCAGCAGCTCTAAAATGCAGCACCTGCACAAAAATCTGGATTGCTCAAACTAGATGGATTCAGAAGGGTGGGGTGGGGTGGAATGATGATCTTTTTGAGTACAGAGCAGGCCAAGGTTCACCTTTCCAAAGGTGTCTCTGGTTCCTGGATGAAAGAGGCAATTACTAGGACTCTGAAGATCTGGACAGACTGCTGAATGTGACAAAGTTGATGGAGTAGTCCATTGAGGGGAAGAGGTTGTGTCTAGGCCCATGATTCAAGTGTGGCGTTGGTCTCCCTGAGGAAATAATGAGTATTCTGGGTATGTGGCATAACTGCTGTTTCCAACCCAGTTTTGTATTTGAGCCGTGGATAACTCCTCTATTGTTTATGCATTCCTTTGCGTGTAGAAGGTGTTTGGTGCCTCCTGTTGGTCGCTGCCTATTTCTGTGGGCAGTACTGGTCTTGATGGATCTTAGGTCTGACCAGGCATAAGGCAGCTAACCTAGAAATTAAATTGTTGGGATGGGCAGAGAAGGAAAATAAAAGGAAAAGGGAGTGCTCCAAAGGCTGGTACAAAGGAGATGTCTAGGATATTAAGAGGCTTGAGAAGTGACAGTAGTCAGTCTATGTTGGATAGGAGGAATGGAGGAACTGTGGTGGTCAGTGTGTAACACCATTGTTGAGGGGAAAGAAGTAAAATTAGAGGAGGGTTGGGGCTCATAGTCCCATGCACATTTTTTCAGACACCCCACACCTTTGACCTCCTTATTACAGACTCTTCCTAGTAAGTGCAAACAAAATTCAGTAAATTTAAAACTTTAAAATCAGGAATATTATGAACATGGTTTTCCTGGCACCATGAAACTGTTCTACTTAAGAAATAACACACACAGCTTACCTTGTGGTAGTCAGTGATTTGCTTGATTAACATTGACACTTCTTGCTCAAAAATTTAATGTGACTATACAAAAACAAAAAATTAATGCAGCTGAGTTTCATCTTGTATGAAACCCTTAGGAACAAAAATTTTGTTTTTCTATTTTCCTCTATCACATTTTCTGGTTGATACATACATTCCTTTACATGTAAATCCTACATGTTTGCTCTGGAGTAGGTTCCACTGAAATAAATGGAACTTCCTTCTTGGTATATGTGTATAGGACAGCAGCCTTAGATTACCTATAATGGTTATGAGAGTGTTCTTGATTATTATTTCCACAAGTCCATCTGAAACCAACTATTGCTACAGCAAAGACAAACTCTTTCTATGCCCATACAAATATGTATTGGCATTTTTAAAAAAGTTACACCGAGAACTGAGGAAATCCTGTAAATTGTCACCCTTGATTTATTTCCCCTTTGTAATGACAGTCCTGGCCAGTCCTGATCATTGCACCAATGCACCGAGTGTCCCAGAACGATCTAAAAACCTTTCACAGATGGTCAGTGATATTGGCAGCAGCTAGACCGTGGACTGTATTGTACCATGGTCTATACACCAGACATGAATCTTGACTTTACAGTGAAAAATGCTGCATATCTATAATGCCTATCTTTCCTTCCTTCTCAAGGGGATGAAATCTGTGCAGCATTGTGTTACTTAAAAAGGACAACACCAAAGAAAGGAGAATTTTAATAGGAAAACACTAAAGAATCTGACAAAAGAAATATGTAGACAGTGCTATTTGTGCTTTGAGCTTTGTTTGCTTTTGATAACAAGCTAGCCTCCCATACCATTTTTGTCCTTCTTCATTGCTGCATTATCCCAGTTTTAGATAAAGATTTTACAGGATTACCCTTGAGACACACACACACACACACACACACACACAATTTTGATTTATCAGTACATTTCAGGGGGGGGGCTATTTAAAAAATCAGGAGAATTTGACCATGCATAAAGGCAACACAACACAGGCATAATCAGATGGCAGGGAAATCTCAGTGTTCTATCTATGAAGATTTATCATCAGGAAAAAAAGCATTCTCCTTTCATTTTCTGAAAGGTGCTTTTTGACAGACCCTTTGCAGTGGACGTCATGCTCACAAAACATGCTGTCACGGGGCTATTTGAATATGGTGACAGGCTCATTATCATGTTGCAGACAAGTGACAACACCACAGACTAGAAACGGACAGGCTTGCCAATCAGCTGTTGAAAGGATTGCTGTTGAAATAGGGCTTTTTTTGTTACAAGAACATTTGTACAAATTGACTACATTAATTCTTTTTTTATTATACATGCATACACTGTAGTTAGAGGGTCTGTCACTTTTTTGCGTTATAAATCGCTGTTTTTGAAGGGTTTTTAGTCAAACAAAAAATTGGACATATGATATGGGAAGAAGTATTCTATGCAGGAATTATATTGTGGAAATAATTTGTATATCTGGAAAAAGCACTGTTGGGATATACCTTAAGGGGAAAAACAAGTTTACACACCTGCAGTTTGTGTAATTTATAGAAAAATGTCAAGGAACTAATCTGTTGAAGCATCTTAAAAACTAGGAACAAAACATTATAAAATGTGCAGTCTCATTTATATAATGATGTTGAAAGGATAAGTGCTTTTGAATAATCATGCATCAGACTGACTTGCAGATATTGAAAGTTCTAGCCTTTGCTAAATTAATGCAATGTTGTTTTTCTTATTCCAAAATGTTCTAGGTTTAGTTGAATGAGCGTCCCCTAATTCACTGTGCTACCAGATTTGTAGCTTCTTCCGTCTGTCTGCCAATAGGTTTTTTGTACTGGTGTGCTAATGATGGGATATATCTGAGTGTGGTGGGTATAGTATCAATGTATATGTGTAGCTGGGGTTGATTGCTGCTGTGTGCATCACTTTTCACTTATCTGTATTCCCATTTTTGTAAGAATCTTGCTACCTTTTCATTTTTGTAAAGCAGAACCTTTTTTTAAAGAAAGTCACAAAGTATTAAGGCTGCATATTACGCATAGGATAAATGACTATCCTGTTTCTCAGAGATATCAGTCCAAATGATTGATAAGCAGCAGGATTTTCTGTCTTTGGAACCTTCTCTTGGTTCATTTATTGAGAACAAATGCACTGCCATGAAGCTGAACCTCCTAATGTAAAATGGGAGTTTGCCCTGGCATCTACTCCCCTCCTTCCTTCCTTCCTTCCTTCCTTTCTTTCTTTCTTTCTTTCTTTCTTTAAAAAAGGTTAGTCAGACTATGACAGGAAGGTGCTTGCAGGTACTTTTGAAGTTGTTCATAAGAGGACGTACTGAAATATAATGCCTTCTGTTTTGAAGCCACTCATTTAGTGGCTCTCGGTGTCTCATATGAAGCAGTGTAGCATTAACTGTTATGTTCTGAAGTACTATGCTACAGAGCCCTAGCTAATCCCTGTGCTCTTTGCTAGAAGCTTGAGTGTTAGCATTCCTGCTACTAATTCAACATTTGGGCAGCATCATAGAATCAAAGAATCATATAATTGTAGAGTTGGAATGGGCTCCCCAGGTCATCTAGTCCAATCCCCTGCAATGCAGGAATCCCAACTAGATCATACATGACAGGTGCCAGTCCAACCTCTGCTTAAAAACCTCCAAGGAAGGGAGAGTCCATCATCTCTCATGGGAGAGAGATGTTGAACACCTCTTACCATTAGAAAGTTCATCCTGCTGTTTAATTGGAATATCCTTTCTTGTAACTTGAATTCATTGGTTCGGGTCCTATCATCTGCAGTAGGAGAAGGCAACGTGTGCAAAAGAGTGCTCCAACGTGTGCTCCATCCTCGATGTGACAGCCCTTTAGATATCTGAAGGTGGTTACATACCATATTTCCTCTCTGTCTCCTCTTTACCAGGTTAAATATACTCAGTTTCCTCAACCGTTTCTCAAAAACCTTGGTGCCCTCCTCTGCACACGTTGCAATATATCAATATCCTTATTAAATTGTGGTCCCCAAAACTGGACACAGGACTTCACCCAAGGCAGAATAGAGTGGTAATACCAGTATTACTTCCTTTGATCGGGACACTATACTTCTGTTGATGCAGTCTAAAATACCATTAGCTTTTCTTTTTTGCGGCTGTTGCCGCTGCATCAGACTGTTGACATATTAAGCTTGTGGTCTACTAAGGACCCTAGACTCTTTTCACATGTACTACTGGAAATCCAGGTGTCTCCCATCTTATATTTGTACAGCTGGTTCTTCCTGCATAAGGGTAGAACCTTACATTTGTCCCTATTGAAATTCATTTTGTTAGTTTGGGCCCAGTTCTCCAGTCAGTTAAGGTCATACTGAATTCCGATTCTGTCTTCAGCAGCATTGGCTACTCCACCCCGTTTGGCATCTTCAAATTTGATGAGCTCCCCCTCAATAACTTCATCCAGTGCCACCCTACTTGTCCAGGATGACGAAGAACCGTTAGTGAGCACTCTTTAGGGATCTACTACTAACTTGTTCATCCTCTTGCTTTGAACATACCCAAAGAAACATTTATTATTATTTTTAACCTCTCTTGCAAGCTTGAGTTCCTTCTGAGCTTTGACCCACTGGACCTTCTCCATGCTACTCATGTATACTTTTTCTTCATTGTTTCCCATTCCATTTCTTATACAGTCCCTTCTTACATCTCATCATCTCATCTCATCTCATTATGTAACCACACCAGTTTCTTTAGGAGGCTACCATTTTTCTTTCTTGTTGGAATTGTATGCCTTTGTGCCGTCAATATTTCACCTTAAAAATATTCTTCATATCTAAAGAAGTGTGCATGCACATGAAAGCTCATACCAAGAACAAACTTAGTTGGTGTCTAAGGTGCTACTGGAAGGAATTTATTATTATTATTATTATTATTATTATTATTATTATTATTATTATTATTTTGTTTCACCTTAAAATAAATTCCCATCTGACAATGGGACTTCACCCAGTAGTTCCTTAATTTTTTGGAAATCAGCCTTCTTAAATCCCAGAGTGCATGTCCGGCTACACTCAGCTTTCCCTTGCCTGTGTATGATCTTGTTAAGATTCCTGCATCACAAGGGTTGGACTAGATGACTTTCGAGGTTCCACAATTTTGTGGTTATAGGATTCTATAAGGGGTGTGACTGCAGTCACAGAACTTTTCTCACATTTTGCACAACCTACCATTAGTGTTAGAAAGGAAAACCCTGCACTCAACTGTCTTAATATCAGTGTCATGTGACCAAAGGTGCAGCCAGTCAGTTACAAATTCACTCTTTAAAACATTGGATCAAACAACAACTGTATAAATGGCAAACCTGTAAAGGCCCTAAGAGACTGAAGTACAAATCAGAAAGTCCCTGGTTTGAATTCTACCTCAGTCATGAACTGTGACCTCACTCCTCACAGTTTCCCCTTCTCCGTGCCAATGTGTGTATACAGTGGCCAACTTAGGATAACACTTCATGCGTCTCATGTGGTGGACTGTCACCCACAAAAGCTTATGCCACAATAAATGTGTTAGTCCTCTGTGATTTTTGTTGCCACAGGCTAAAAAGGTTACTCCTCTGGGAAGGAAACATTTTTCAAGCATTTTTCCTTCTGGTTCTGCTTACCTCAAAATAATACTAATAATCTTTAAAAGAGGGGAAAAAACCTGAACAGTGACAAAGGTTTATTTGAATTCAGATTATGCTCCATTTTAGCTTCACATTAAATGCAAGCTCAGTTTTACTATACAGCCCTTATTACAGTTTGGGTTAATAGCAGGAGCCACCACTGCTACAGTATGTCATAATTTTTATTTTTTTAAAAAAAGATGATTACTGTCCCTTGACTTGCTGTCAAACTTTAATGGCTGTTGTATCTTGTACAAAATGTATGCATCAATTATTTTGCAGAACAGTATAAGCTGTACATTAATTTTCACATAAAGTTTCTAACAATGTTGATTTCGATATAAAAATCTTTCTGGTAAAATATTCATGTCATTAATCATCAGTATTGAAAATCTGTGGAAATTTAGACACTGGTTTAAAAGTCTAGGACATGTAACAGCTAATGGCATAATCCACCAGGAATAACTTCTGCAAAGCCATGTTGAAATGAACAAGACCTGTGCAAGAGCATATGTATGTATAAAATATATTGATAAGTAGAACCTACAATAAATTGTTGCAGAGCAGTTCTCCTATTCAGGGTGGCAGACAAGCTTTCCAAGCCCTATTCCACATTAATCTGTTTCATTGCCCTCCCCAATCTTAGCCGAGTAAGATTGTCTTCCATAAACATGGTTTTGAGTCCGCAAGTGACTGTGGAGGCCAATTCTGGATCCACACGTCCTTCCACAGTGGGGACATTGGTTTCTGGGCGGGAATTGATCACGGTGTGGATTTGCCAAGCGTGCCTTCCTCTTAACATGTTTCTCCCTTGCGTCCTGAGTTCAAGTGTCTTCAAAGCCCATGACACCTTTGGTAAAGGCTGTTCTCCAATTGGAGTGCTTGCAGGCAAGTATTTCCCAATTGTTGGTGTTTATCCTACATTTTTTAAAAATTTGCCTTGAGACAGTCTTTAAACCTCTTTTGTTGACCACCAGCATTACACTTTCCATTTTTAAGTTCGGAATAGAGTAGTTGCTTTGGAAGACGATATCAGGCATCTGCACAACATGACCCTATTGAACTGGGGTTTGGGGGTGTCCCCTGTATGGTTCCCCCACAAGGATTCTTCTGTGCAACTTTGAGTTCTTTCTGTTGTTTCTTTAGTGACACTGTTTTGTCTGAAGCCTTGTTGGCACTCTCTAGCTGAGTTTGCTATTAGAGGGCGTGGTTTACACAGAATATAGCATAGGCTGTCCCATGCAAAATCGCACTGAAAGATACATAAGCAATCTCAAAAGAATGTAAGTAATTTCCACTCCGAGTATTTGCATATCACTAAAAATTTAGTGATCGGTTACCCTCAAATAAATTTGCATTCTGCAATAATGTATTTGCTGGGTTTTGTTCTGTTTTGAGAAAGTGAAACAAGGGTGAGAATATATTTTAAAAATCATATTTTAAGGGAAAAACGAACTACCGATGCACACCAGAGGGTCTGAATAATTACGTGTGAGCTCTTCTTCCACTTTGCCTGAAAACTATTTGGGCTTTTGTGGCATTCCTATGAAACACTCAAAAAAACCTTGAGGACTTTTTCAAGCCTTTAATAGGGAGGCTTGAAAAGTCCAGTCAGTTGAAGTCCAGTTATCCATCTGCTTTCCAATCCCTGCAGAATAAAAAAAAAATTAAAAACCACCCTTACCTTGGGAAAGGGGGAAGGAAAAATAGGAAATGGTGACATCTCACTTCCAAACATGAGATGCTATGAAAGGCATTATATCATCTGGAAATTATGCATGGAGCGTCATTTCCTGCCAGAGTCTTTGGACTTTTAGGTTCCTTACCCTTCAAGGTAAGTGATTGATAGAGGGCTGTGTATAAGTCAAACCAGAGTAGAAGCCTGGCTTCAAATTGACTCCAGACTAAATGTGGCTAGTGGTGACTTGAACTGGTGCCAAACGTTTTAGACAGAAGAAGTTCACATTTCAAGCTCCCCCCACCCTGAGTCTTGCAACATTTCTTCAATGGAAGTAGGGAAGTCCTAGTCCATTATTATTATTATTATTATTATTATTATTATTATTATTATACTCCACCCATCTGACTGGGTTGCTGCAGCCACTCTGGGCGGCTTCCAGCACATATAAAAACATAATAAAACATTAAAAATTAAAAGAAAATTCCCTATACAAGGCTGCCTTCAGATGTCTTCTAAAGGTTGCATTACAAAAATGCATTACAAAAAGACCGCTCTGGAATGGCATCTGGAATGGAAAAAGAGAAATTGAGCACACATGAATGTCGAAATGGTACCACTTCACAGTATCTCTAACATATTTGCTTTGGAACTTAGATCCTTCCATTTAACACTGCTATTTCTATTTTTTTGCCATTCTGTTGTACAACATTACGGCTTCACTTTTCCCAGGAGGAGCTACGATGCTGATGTTCTGTGCTCATACTTGAAACCTTCTTGCTATGGCATGGGTAAGGCTGCTCTCCGCTTGACAGAATTTCTTCCATAGTCTTCAGGCATTTTTCCTAGCACCACCCCTTTGCTGTGTATTAACCATTCATTTGGGGCACATGACTTGCACGAGCCAAGTGCTCTTAAAACTGTTGCTAAAAACAAGCCCTCTACTCCATGACCACCAAACGCTATGTTCTAATTTTGTCCATATATGAAGGTTGCTTAAATCCGGCAATAACATTAATAATCTTTCAGTAACAACAAGTGCTGGCTGTGGCTGAGTCCAGGAGCTTAGGATTCCTGTAATCAAAATGTTTTGCTGCTGGACATGAGTAATACAGTATGTGTTCACTCCTAAACATTAATTCTAACCTGGATATGGTTCAGCTTTGCTATGTGATACAGTGTTACTTCATGCACACACACACACACACACACACACCCAACCCAAGGCACTTTCCTTCTTAAATATAGGCAAGAACAAATTAGCTGGCACTTGATATTAACTGGCTCAGGTCTGTATGATAGCAGCCAACTTGCTGATGATGTGAGCGTTGTTACTATTTCTGTAGACATTAGGCATTACATACACACACACACACACACACACACACACACACACACACACATATAATTATATATGACAGCATGGGCTTGGTGTTACAAATCATGAGGCATTTTGTCCCTGCATTATAAATGGTGGTGATATCTAGTTATAAACCAGACCTCACTGTATTCTTAGGTTCGATTAGCATTTACAAATGCAGTGCCATATTTTTTGCCTGGGAAAAAGATTAATGAAAGGACCATTTAAGTGTTAGAGGGTCACACTAATGATCTTGTAGGGCACCAGTTGAATATATTATGCGTATGCCTATATCATGTATTTATTATACTCCGCCTCTCCAAAGCTGCAAGTGAAGTACATAAATAATTTAAAAACTGAAAATATGCAACAAAACAGATCTTCTGAAAATACAGTAAACCACACAACAAACAAACAACATATGGAAAACACAACCCGAATTTACAGTTAAAATATATTGGATTCTCATAATGAAAAGAGAAAACAAAATTGGCCAGATTTGTTTGGAGAAGAAACGTATTTATTTTTTTATTAGAGGAAACAATGTAACAGCTTAATTTAAGCTGTACGGTTGATATCTTTTTCTCCCTTCCTTAAAATAATAATAAAAAACCACCCTTCCACTGATGTGGGAAAAGGTTCCTGAGGGGTAAAAACAGTTTATCTTTAGCCTGGCATGTCTTTGGGGAACTATTTATTCTCATCTTGGAGGAAGAGGGGGGATTTTTAAGTTAATAATATTTTTGCCACCTTGATCTCCCCTCCTATCATGCTCACAGCCAAAGGTGAAAGCCTGCTTTACGTCCCCTGTGACTAGTATAGAATGTACATCAGAAGGAGGGAGAGGAGGGGACAGATGAGAAAGCGAAGGAGTGAGATCAGCTCTGTGGTTTGCGGCATCCTATAAAACCAGAAAAGCCTTTACAAAAACAGGAGCCAGACAGAACTCATAAAAGCTAGTAATCTGTTCCCAACATGGGCCAGTTGGCAACCCTGAGCGATGGTTGTTTGTCATTACAATAGGATGTCCTGCTGCAAAACCAACAAAAGATTCCCAGTACATTTTTATAGGTAATCAGTTGCAGCAAAATACTACTATTAATATTTATCATTCTTTTAGTGCTCTCTGTGCTTTGCCTGCTGCCCAACCATTCTGCCCTCCTGATCTTGCAGCTTAAAAGGAGCTGAAGAAGATAACTGGACAACATTGCTGCTGTTTTGTTTGGTTTTTTTTATATAAAAAAAGTAAAATGTGTCTGTGCTTACTAGTTATGCGTAGTATTTATAGGTCCAGAACTCTATTAACATTTACAGCAGTCATTTGTGTTCACCAGGTTTACTGGTAAGAGCACATTCCCAATGCAGACACTTAGCAAAAAGTAATTATTAACATGAAAGAATGGGCAGGCTAATCCTCAAAGGGAATTGCTCCCCCACCCCCCAGCCCAGGACCTCATTGTTATATGAATGGCATGTGGCTGTGGTGGAGCTCTTTATTTCTGTTAGGGACTAGGCACTAGGCAGGGACTAGATGGTAAGGGTAGCATTGTTTCCTCACTATGTCTGTGCTGCAAATATCAAGCCAAGGTATATCAGTTGACGTAAGCTTTGGGATATGTTATCTTAGCAAAAAGGGTGTAACTGTATAGCAGAATATAGCTATAGCCACCAGCAAGTGCTGATGCCTCTGAAGCACTCCTGACATAACAGGCCCCATGACCCCAGGCTTGCAGTACTCTTGTTAGGGTGAAATGCCTTTTTGCTGCCTACATAAACTGTATACATGACCCCTTGTGACATGCCAGACAGCTGCAGAGACCCTGCCTTTATTAGGCAAGGTTAGAAGAGTGTGGGGTGGCTCCTGGGCTGAGCTTTCCATTTTTATAAATGGACAACAATAGGGTGTTGACAGGCCTTAAAGCCTAGAGAGACTGTGAGGTCCATCATGATAAGGATAGGGTAGCATACGTAATTTGCAAAATATTGGGCACTTCCTTGGCTGATTCTTTCCTCTTCCTTACTCTGTATTCTCTCTCTGGAAATGGCCCAAAATGAAAAAAGTGCCCTTTTGTCAACACATTTAAATGCTGCAATTGGAGTTGTGGATAAATGTTTCAAAAAGAGAGCAGGGGGTGGCAGCATATCACAAGAGAATGAATAGGAATGCACAGTGGCAATAAAAACAGAAACAGAAAACATTTTCCAGAGCAGTCCCTGTTTTGTTATAAATCTAAAACATCTTAACTGTGTATTTATTTTTGAAGAGTCTTCATAATAAATTATCCGCCACCCCTCCCCCAAAGATTTACACTTGAGAAATTTTATATGCTGCTTTATTTGCACAGAATAAAGATGTTTCCATTTTAATACCCTAGAGGGTATAGCTGTCCAACCTAAGATCAATGGTCACTGGAAAGTCTAAAGAGCTTTCTGGATGAGATCTTTGACTGCTTTGAGGTAGATACCTTAAAAGGTTAAGAGAATGCTATAAATTCTTGGAGGGCTTAAGGGAAAGGTTGTTAACCTTGGTGATCCTGTAGTTAGATATGTTCTGATATCTACTAATATTACATTGTTTTCTCATTGCAAGTATTACACATTTGACAGAAGCAGTAATCACATATGTACTAGAATATATGGAACTCTGGCAAATATTCATTTGTTGTTGTTCTTGTTGCTCTTGCCAGATTCAGAGTTTATATCTGCAAGTTCTTAGACTAGCACTATCACTATTTATAGTACTTTACAGAAATGTTTGATTAGAACCCATGTGTTTCTTTTCTCCTTTGTGCTGTCCTTTTGTGAGTGTGAGCATGTCTTTGAACTAATACATTGCAGTCCCTTTATGGTTCACGCATGGTATGCTAGTAAGCTCACCCATTAAACTGAAAATAAAAGAGAGCCACATTAAGTAGGGTTTGCGAGGCATTTAAGCATGCCACGAAGACATTTTAATTGACTCGGTCAATTTTTAGAACCAACTCTTTCAAAGCACTTTTGCTCAATGCAGGAATGCTTTCCAGCACAGTTGTAACTGAAAGGACTATGCATTACATTATTTTGATACTGTCATTTAAGCAATAAAAATAAATCCATTTGATGCAACTAGTTTTGCTTTAAGTGTTCAAGCTGTCAAACTGTAAAACTTTGTGGATGGGGGTGGAATTAGAATTCATTGTTAATACTATTGCACTTAACATGTAGGGTCGTGGAAGTGCTAACCAGATATATATTCAGTTACCATGTTGGAGCCAATGGACTGTATTCCTTTAGATGGAATTGACTATATCCACTTAAATGGACTTGACTCTAGCACAATCACTGTATTCAAATGTCAGGGTAAAAAAAGAGAAGGAGGATGTCACATAGGGTCACAAATTATGTTGGATTTTGACAGATTGTAGCCTTGCTTTACAAGAGCAGTAACATCTCATTTGTCACCGTTTGATCTGAAAGTGCGGGAATGAGAGCGGAAGGCCCTCCATCTCCACCGCAATTTAATCGCTCTGAGGCCGACAGTGGCGGCTAAAGCCACCTGCCCATGCACTGTACTGCTGATCTGTTTTAATTTAATCGTCCGTCAGCTGGGATGAAAGCATAAATCGTCTTCCTTTGATCTGCAAGCGGTGTGTTTTTTTGTAAAGCAGGGTGCAGAATCAGGGAGACGGTTTTCGCATTTAGTGCAACATAGACAACATGAGCTGAAAAGGGCTTGTAAGTGATATTTTAGTGTAGTAGTTAAACAGGAAGTTGCTCTTTGTGTAAACTGATATCGTGATGTAGGTTAGTTGGGGAGGGGGGAAGCAGGCCATAAGTAAAGGAACATATTGATTAATAACTTATCAATTATTCAAGTTTAAAGGGGGGAAAACAGAATATCTGAAACCTCTTAGCACTTTGTAAAACTTTTAACTGCTTTGCTTCCAGATAGAAATTAAAAAGAAATGGTTAGAAAGGTAGCATTTAATCCAATGTGTGTGGTATAAAATGGATCACATATGCAGCGGGAAGGTTCCATGGAAGTATTTCTGTATATTTTTCCTTTAAAAAGCAAAAGAATTTTTGTTGCAGAGGCTGAAGAATGAATGCTCAGCACCAGATTGTGGAAAGTATTATTGAAACTTAAGGTAGCAAATGCTGTGTTATGCTCTGAACCAAACTGAATCACAGAATTGTAAAGTTGGAAGGGACCCTGAGGGTCATCTAGTCCAACCTCCATATGCACAACCACTGAAAACTATATCCCTATATTTTATATATTTAGATTATGTATTTAGTTATTACTCTTAGAATGTGAGCCTTTACATATGCAATTTGGACGTGGTTGTTATAAAATTAATATCTAATTGAGTACATCTCTAATAAGAATTGCCGTCTACGCTTATAATACTGTTGTTCAAAGCATTTCACATTCATTATCCCGGCGGCTCAGAAATAAGCGTATTGAGTCCAGTGCATTCTGGAAATATTTGTGGGTATTCTTATGCACAACCAATTTTTATTTTTTGTCTCGAGTTCTGCTTTTTAAAAAATGCAATGGGGTTGAAACTAAAGACACCACTAATTGCACCTCAGTTTTTCTTTTGTAATATAGCTGAAGGCTAAAACCACAAGATGGCTGTGTGCCCAAAAGCAATGATTTCAAAACACATTGTGCTCTCCATAAACCTATAGCTGTGCACCTGGAAGCTTCTTTTCCTGCAGCCAGTTAAAATAAACCAGAGGTTGCCAATGTTATGCACTCCAGATGTTGCAGGCTACAACTCCCATCATCCTCAACCACAGGTCATGTTGGCCGGGGCTCATGGGAAATGTATTTCACGGCATTAGAAGAGCCCCTAAAACAAATAGCACTTCTCTAGATAGACCAGCTCTCTGGCTCAAAAGAAGGCTGCCCTTTTAGTCTTCTACATTTCAGTGCTGTTGGTTCTAGCCTTATAATATGAATTAAAAAAAATATTTGGTAACTCCACCTCAGTGGCCTCCTGCTGGTGCTGGTATCTAAACACACACACACACACACACACACACACACACACACACACCAGAAATGTGAAATGCAGTCATGCATTTCACATATCGTTTGGTTTGGCCCTTAAAGCACATTCTTATCTCTGCTACTGGATCATATTTGGTACATCATTTCATTTAATAATAGAAGAAAATCTTTTACTTAAGAATGAAGAATGAACTACTTATTCATTTTTCTTCATGAAGAATCAGGACTGCTTCAAACATGATGAAAACCCTACAAAGGAAACACTTCTGTGTAAGAATTAGCATGCAGCAACCTGGATGTAATCATGTTTGACAGTCATACACATGTATATGCATTCTAGGAAACCGCAATCAGTTCCCAGAACACGGAATGTACACAGAGTGAAATTTTGTCGTGTTTGAAGCAGCGCTTAGTGTAACTTGAAAGGTTAGAAATTATCCAATAAAAGATATCACATTACCTATTTTGTATTGCTTAGAATTCCTTAATTAATCTTCTGAATTTGCTTTTCATTAGCCCAAGGATTTACTGAGGGAAAGACTCATGGAATGTATTTTTTCAAAGGCAAAAATGACACTTAGAATGACAATGGAAGCCGATATGCCCTTCACAGTTGGTAACAACTTCTACAGGTCAGGAGGTGTAGAGACAATTTGGGGCAGGATATAAGCTAATGAATTTATCATGTAATACCTTCTGTATAGACACATGCCTAGATGTATTATACATGGCATAAGTGATAGCTTTGGCCTTCTGTGACAGGTGACTTCACTTGTGTGGAGGATGACAACACACGGATGGTGATTAAACATCAGCGTAACCAGCCTTAGCTTGAACCATCCTGTAATAAATCATTATACATTGGAAATTTGGTAAAGTAGTAATACAAATCACCAAAAATGCATCGTCTGTCTGACTACCTATCTATCCATGTATCGTCTCCAGATATAAAGATTTGTAGTTAGCTTATTATCTGTTACCCTGTTGAATTCCCCTTAGCAGCTGTAGGTGCTGAGTTGAACACCTTTCCTTTTGTTTATAGAATAGTTGAAATAAGGGAATTAATATAATGCAATGCCTTTTTCTGGGTAAGCCACAGGGAAAATGTCCATTTTATTAATATAAAATGAAGCAGTAGTATTTCTCCATAGTGGTACTACATACATAGTATGTATGTACATAGTGGTATCAGTTTAAAGTCAATATTATAATAGACAGGTGGAGGGGGAAAACAAAATAAAAAAATAAAAAAATTCCTTCCAGTAGCACTTTAGAGACCAACTAAGCTGGTTCTTGGTATGAGCTTTCGTGTGCATGCACACTTCTTCAGGAGTGATGGAAGAATATATACAACAATGTCATATTCTCTTCAAACTATGGGCAGAGCTGAATGTAACCCAAAACACAGGCTGCCACTGAAAATGGTACATCTCTCCTCTGTAAAAAAACAGAGATAAGAACAAGTGACATCGTCACATAATGAGTTTCCCTACCCCTACTCCATATCATTGACTGCCCCTGGGGTGAGGGTGGAAGAAGCAGAAATTAACTAGGGTAGGTGCAGCCTATGTGCTGCTGTCCAGATATTAGGACTACAACAATGACAATATGGAGAGCATTATTTTGGCCAACCCTAGGGTAGGAGAAGTCTTTGCCAATCAAGATCCAAGGTTTTGCCCTGGCAATCTGCCACAGGCTGAAGTATGGAGGGTGAGTTCAGGAGGCATGGCTTTTTCAAGTATGGCACAATTACAGATACTGACTAAGGAAGCCCACCTAACCTCATATTTATAGTCTTGGCATCTTAAGGGTTTTTTTTTTTTTAGAGAATCTGTTGGTGTTGACATTATTTTTATGTGACCTGAGTGGTGTGAAGTCCTCTTTTTACCACAGATTGTTTTACCATTGTTGTCTTATGTGTTTAAATCAGACTGCTGTTTGCTGGATGATGCTGTTTTTAGCATCATGTTACTGTTGCCTTTTTATTATTTCATTGTAAGTGACTTTGAGTTTACATAAAGAAAGCGGGGTAATTAAAAGGATAGAATAAAGTCACTTTTGCAGTTATTACAAAACAGAAGAGAGCAAATTAGGTAACAAGAGAGAGCAGGTTCTTAATATGGAAAAGAAATACAATTATTTTTCTGAGTGATCTCAGATGTTTGCAAATGTTACATGCTATTATTACAAACCAGCTGCTGCAGCAAAGTACACATGAAATAGGTTTTGTATATACTTGCCCACCAACTTAATATTATTAAACCTAGCTAATATACATCAGTATGGGTGCAATGACCATTAATTTGGACTGCTTGGTTTTCTTGCAGTACTTTACATGGATTCATCCAATTCAGAAACAATGCAAGATGTTGTGATAACAAGTATTGTATGCAGACAATAGCCATGGTTGTTTCAGCAAACCTATGAGTACTGTATATACATTTCTCTTTATGAAATGGATTGGAATATGTATATCAGTATAATCATTTGCAGGACACTAAGGATTATATTGTACAGATCACACGAGGCTCAACTTCTCTTCACATGCTATGGACAGAACACCCAAGTGTACATGGCACAGGGAACTGTGACTAGTTGGAGTTCCTTGCTGGATAGATCCATGCCAAAGACATGTTGGTAGTAGACAACACAGTGTACAAAATAGCCATGGCTTGGGCTTGTGTTAGGTTTTGACATAGTGAGTTGGGTGATGCCTACTCACATCTGCAATCATGTAGGCCCCAGTAGATATCCATCAACCAGGGCTTATTGTCCATAAGTGACAAGTGCACACCATCTGGTCGATACAAGTCCGTTCTGTGGAAAGTAATGCCTGGATGCCATATAACCTGGCTATCCAACCATGGCACCGCTTGGAGCCTTGTTCACCTTCCACTGGGCACGATTAATATGTGCAAGCTCCATTGCACCTCTCCAGTGCTACCACTCCAGGTGTTCAGACCAAAATATGGTTAAGCTCGGATCTCTCAAGGCCCCAAGATCAGTGGCTGCTGCCAAAATGAGATCACTGCCCGTCCTGTCTACCAGATTGTTTTCCCTGAGTTGTATCACCAAGGCATCCAGCAGACCATGTGTAGCAAACTCTGCTGTAATCCATGACATCAGTCTATCCCAGAACGTGCCCTGCTAGCCTATCCAAGTGATATGTGCTCGGTCTCTCAGACTGAGTTGCTGGACCCAGGAAGTTGACATAGCATGTGCCCGGCCCCAATGCACTATGCTACGGCTGCAGATCCACACTTGTCTTCTGCTGGAACCTGGGGGGGGGGGGGTTCCTTTAAGGAACTATGACTAGTTGAGATTCCTTACTGGATAGATCCGTGTCAAAGACATGTTGGTAGTAGACAACATAGTGTACAAAATAGGCATGACTTTGGTCTGCATTAGCTTTTGAAATAGTGAGTTGAGTGGCTCCATGCAGATTTAGTTTGTATATCCATCTCTGGACGAAAGTGGGAAGTGTGGGAAGATCAGCCATACTACCTTAGGAAGCCTCCTTGTATCCACTGAAGCAGATGATATTGCCTGACTTTAGTGGAACATGCACTTGTGTCAATCAGCTACCCTGTGCTGAGCAATATCCCATATAGAATGTGAATCTTTAGATCTTCCATACAAAGTAGGATCCATATGTACGAAGCCCCCTTTTTGACATGCAAGCATATTGCTATATCACAGCAATGGTATGGTATGCTGCACATTACTTCCGGAGAAAGATTTTTGCGACCTGCAAATTAGTCTCAAATATGTACTTTCTACTTGCACATATATCCCATAGCAACTATGAATTCATTAAGGATGTCCAAAAAGTGTGAATATTCTTCATAGGAAAATGTTTCAGAATGTCTGCAGTTAAGACAAAAGCAATAAAGCAGGATATTATTTAAGTTGATGGAAGATGCAAACACAGCTTCATTGGGTTTCCAGATTCAAATTAAAAGAATAAATATTTCATCAGTGATACTAATTAAAGATTGGTCAAAGATTTGCCTGTGTCTCATACTGCAAATACCAATCAGACCTGATTAGGAGAAGTAACATTTATAGCACTGTCCACTGGTTGAAAAGAATTATTAATATGAAACATATCTTGTTAAGAAATGACTATATTATTATGGTCCAGCTTTATTATAATTCTTCCTGAGAAATCTACCTACTGATTTCCATTGGGGAAATTAACGGAATTGCAGTTAAGTAGGCTTTTTAAAGAAAAATCCTAAACATTTTATTTTTTTATTAGTGATTTTCTAATGGTACTATTGATTTTAAATTACTCTCCATCTGAAAATAAGGAATATGCTAAAGGCATATGCTTTGAGTGCTAGCATGATATCAGATGTATTTCTTAGAATCAAAGAATTGCAGAGTTGGAAGGTGAGGTTAAGGGTCATCTAGTCAAAATGTGGAAATCACTGCTAAAGAATCCCTGACAAATTACCATCCCATCTCTGTGTGAAAACAACCAATGAAGGAGAGTCCACCATCATCTGAGAGAAGCCGCTGCATTGTCAAACAGTTCTTACTGACAAAGTTTTTCCTAATGTTTAGTCAGAATCTCGTTGCTTGTAATTTGAATCCATTGGTTCGGGTCCTAGCCCCCAGGCCAGCAGAAAACAAGCTTGATCCATCGTCCATGTGATAGCCTCCTGAAGGCGCTTTGGCGCAACCCTTTTACAATCACCAAAGGGCCTTCCAGGAAGGTGCCTTCCGATCGTAAAAAGGTTGCTCCAGAACAGAGATGCTTTGGTGCCACCCTTTTACAATTTCCAGAGTGCCTCCGGGAGGCCGTGCCTGCTGCTGTGGGAAGCAGCGGTGGTGGCAGGCAAAGGTGTGGGGGGGGGAGCAAGAGAGCAAGTGAGTGAGTGGGCAAATGGCATTGGCAGCAGGATGGTGAAGGGGGTGCAAGCAGGCAAACGGCAGTGGAATGGGGTGCATGGTGCGTACCAGCACCTTTTTTAATAGAAATAAAGCACTGTATATGCCCCCTTTAAATTTCACTTCATCTGTAGGCACCTTATGCACCACACTGGTTTCTTTAGATGCCTCCCATTTTCTTTCTTGTTGGAGTTGTTTGTGTGTCTAGAGCAGTAGGCAAACTAAGGCCCGGGGGACAGATCTGGCCCAATCGCCTTCTAAATCCGGCCTGCGGATGGTTTGGGAATCAGCGTGTTTTTACATGAGTAGAATGTGTCCTTCTTTTTAAAATGCATCTCTGGGTTATTTGTGGTGCATAGGAATTTGTTCACCCCCCCAAAAAAAAATAGTCCGCCCCCTCACAAGGTGAGGGACAGTGGACCAGCCCCCTGTTGAAAAACTTTGCTGACCCATGGTCTAGAGTGTGTCTGACTAGACTGAGCTTTTCCTGAGGACAAGAAGGAAATAGTCCAAAACCAAATGGCAGAACAAGGTCTGCAAATAGCGACAGAATGTCCTCATGTAGGAGACTAGGTAGATCTCCCAGAATCACAGTTCACATAGCTTAGGTAATAGTGAAGGCTTTTCATGTTTTCCTGACTGCACCATTTTCATCAATAAGGGGAGGCTGATTTATAGGGAACATTTTCCTATGCATGTGAACAGAGATCAGATTCTTAAACCCTAGAAATCTCAATAGCCTACCCTGTATATTGGAGATCCTTTTCCTTCAAAGATAGTTTATCAGCATCATGAAGGAGGGTGGGTAAATACAAATGTTTAGAATCATAGAATCGTAGAGTTGGAAGGGACTCTGAGGCTCATCTAGGTCAACCCCCTGCAATGCAGGAATCACAGCTAAAGCATCCTTGGCAGATGGCCATCCAACCTCTGCTTAAAAGCCTCCAAGGAAGGAGAGTCCACAACTTCCTGAGGGAGACTGTTCCACTGTCAAACAGCTCTTAGTGTCAGAAAGTTTTCCCGTATGTTTAGTCGGAATCTCCTTTCTTGTAACTTGAAGCCATTGGTTCGAATCCTACCCTCTAGAGCAGGAGAAAACAAGCATGTTCCCTCTTCCATGTGACAGCCCTTAAGATATTTGAAGATGGCTATCATATCTCCTCTCAGGCTCCTCTTTTCCAGGCTAAACATACCCAGCTCCTTCAAACACTCCTTGTAAGACTTGGTTTCCAGACCCTTGATCATCTTGGTTCCAGAACTTTACATGTGTTTTAATTGATTCCTTGTTTTATTTTCCTCAATTCTGTATGCTTTTTATACTTTAAAAAAAAACTATTAAAAAACTATTTACTTCTCTCCCAGGTGAGACGGATAAAAAATATATATACTTGCAGTTATACTTCAAGCTCAATGCGTATTAATAACAAGGCAAGCACTTCATATTTCTTGAGGACATTAAACACATTACCACTCCATTGTTATTATTATATTTCTTTCAGTTTGAAAAACATCCTGACAACAGACCCCAATAGATCTACTGATCAATTCTTGAATGTATCAAACAGTAAATTATCCCCTTCTGTAGACCAGATGAAGGCTTGTAGTTGTGCTTATGTTCTGTGTCTGTTCTACTAAATAATAATGCTGTTATTCAATGTAACATATGCTTTCCTGAAAGCTATTTTCATTAGTGGAAATGCTAAAACAACTAACAGTTAAAATTGGCCTTGTAGTTTATCTTCTCATACTGTTCTGTATGTGTTTGTGCTATTCACCAGATACATTAATATTCACATTTTAATTTCAAATGAGCTAAATATACCACTGCTTTCAAATATGTACTGATTTTTGTTCCATTCTTGCTATATTAATATTAATATTATGCTGTCTTCCATACCTTTTGCTTTACTTCTTGGCTATCTGATAATTGGGTTGGGAGAGTATATACCTGGGGTCATCTTGTTTAGCTTATCTGTGCAAGAAAAAGAGTGGCAAATAATAAGAGAATGCAGCAATAAAATAGTTTTGGGGGCGAATAGAAAGGAAGATTTAATCTTTGACCAATTTGAAACATATCCCAGTGAATCCATGGAGAAAAAGATAAAGTGTGACTATGAGTAAGTTAACTAAACACATTACAGTGTGAGAGAGCAAATGGAGTTAGTCCATTGTACATGTTTAATTTCCTATTAGTCTCTGGCGTTTACTACTATGGTCTGAGTTGGGGCATCTGTAAATTCAGTTAAACACAGTGCATTGTCTAAACATATCACAGCTCCAATCAGTCACCCTGACTGCTGATAAGAAGCCTCTTGTATTATTGAATCTACAATAGGGAGGCTCTGCAGGCACAAAGATAACAGCTAGGTATTTCACTTTAAGTATGAGGAAAAACAGTGACTCGTCTTTGCCGCTATAGCACTGACATTTATTACTACCCTCTGATTTGTTTTATACTACTGATGTGAATTTGTTTTCATGCGCTTTATATCTCTTCTCTCTCTCCCCACCCCCTTAACTTTGGACTACTATCTGAAAACAATGAAGGAAAAACAAATAAACTAAAATCAACTTTCATGTTATTACGCAGATAGCAGCAACTTCACTGCTCCCTGCCCGCCCTTTAAGGATTCTTGCCTGATTTATGCTGCTCACACATTCTGAACTTGTACAGATGAGAGACTGTCTTTTGTTTATTCTTTTACCCTTTGTCTATTACTTATTCATGTGGTTTTTCGTGAAGCTCCTTTATCAGATCCCTTTAAAATACACAATACTTAGGACCACATTCAGTCGCTGTAATACCGGTAGTACCTGACTTGCATTTCACCTATATTTATAGTTAATATAATTACTGTATCGGTAGTTCACAAAAACATGGTTTAGATATACAGTAAAACTGTCATAAATTGTAGTTAACAACTACACACATGTAGGGAAAAAGGGTTTATGGAAATATTAGATGTCATCTCCCATCTCTCTCTCTCTGGCGGCAGGGAGAGAATTTCTATATGTATACAGCAAATCTGCAATCAGTAGAATGTATAATTGTAATTTTGATACAAAACTATACTTTCAATGTATTGATATCCAAGTCCTACTATCACGATGCATGACAACTGGATTTTCTTTTTAAATCATAATTACAGTATTAAATATCATAATGTGCTTACTGTTTTATAAAAATGTATTGGCCTTTCCAGTTTAGCAGTTGCAACATGATCCCATGTGTGTTTACTGAAAAGTTTGTCTCACTGTATTCTAAAGGACATATGTTGGAGGAAGTGTGCATAGGACTTCAGTCTTAGATTTTCTTTAATGGAAAATTCAGATTAGAAAAGCTGGATGATGCCCAAAAAGAAATGTTCATAGCAACCATTGGGTCAAAACCATGGAATTACTTTAGAATTACAAAGACATTATACCAGCACTGCAAAGAACAAGGTTCCAACAAATATTTGGCATTTTAAATAACTTGTCAATCTGCAATGCTTTTCCACATTTATGATACAGCTCACTTCTTCCATAATTTTTCATTGTGGTTTCTCCAGTGACTATTATTAGCAGAGTTCTTATTTATATAATAAATCAATCCAGATAGGGAATTCAGCCCAAACGAAGTCAATGCCTGATCCATAAACTGACATAAGTGTTAAGCTTATTGCTATATCTATTCCATAAACCTGGAGCATCTAACTATTAGCATAAGGTTACCGGTAATCCAGTGAAGAATGAGTAGAATTTTGTTTGTGTTGTGAGACTTTCCTGTTTTCCTCCGGCCCACTGGAGCCCTCTTTGTTATTGGTCTCCTCCACCAAGGAGGGTCAGAGACTGAAATGGTGTGGCTTAGGGATGTGACGTATTACAATGAGGAGGAAATGGTGTAAACTGGGGCACTTTCCACCTATGTAAGTCACCTTTGAATGTTATCCATAATGGTGCAGTATCAGGATGGTACCATATGTTCAGCTGTTAATGTTCAATCTGAAACCTTCTATTTATATATTAGTTGTTAAAATATTTATATCTCACATACACACAGACAGACACACACTGTGTGTGTGTGTGTGTGTGTGTGTGTGTGTGTGTGAGAGAGAGATTAGTGTAGCTGGAGATGTTTATGGAATGGAGAGTTCTATGATGCTTTGATTCTACAGTACCACATTAGAAATTCCAAACTGGGAATGAAACCATCCACATAGAATGATACATTTATCCACTTAAACTTGACTTCTGGCATTGGCTTAGAAAGAGTTTTTATGAGATAGAATCATACCTTAGCA
The DNA here is from genome assembly GCA_034641385.1 of Darevskia mixta. Lineage (NCBI taxonomy): Eukaryota > Metazoa > Chordata > Lepidosauria > Squamata > Lacertidae > Darevskia > Darevskia mixta. The sequence continues at coordinate 6,678,731 of JAWWNH010000054.1, read as the reverse complement.
GAGCATTTGGAGCCATGAGTTTGTGAAACAGCGACTGTCCCGTGGCTTTCCGAGGTCTTTGCCAATACCAGGGATATTATGATTACAAAACAGGTTATGCTTGTGGAATGAAATTAACAGAGTTGGGAGGAACCAATAGATCCAGCTTTCACAGATTAGTTTGTATACTTTAGACCCTAGAATAGGCAGAAAGCAGATGCGCTGGAGAAATTGGACTCACAGAAAAAATAGCTTTAAATGCAAGCAAGACATATTCCGCAATGAAGGCTTAACTTGCAAAATAGCAGGTGTTTCCAAACTGTGGTCAGAAACATTGTTCTGCAAGCTGCATTCAGGTGGTCCTCAGGCCGTTTGTAAAAAATCATACATCATGTAGCATAGTACATTATAGTTGCTACCACAGGCAGAAAAAAAGTGGTCTGCCAAGATACCCAGCAATTTTCCAGTGTGCATGGAGCAAAAAAGTTTAGGAGCCACTGTAATAAAGAATCCTTCTGGAGGAGGCAGAGAAAAAACTAATCAGTTCAGAACATAAACCTCATTTAGACTGCAATCCCAAACACATTTCCTGAACAGAATGGGACTTGTTTCCATGTAAACATGTATAGGATTGCACATGGAATGCAATGGCATTTCATTGCCATGAATTAGATTTATTGCCAATGCACTGTTTCCGTTTTAAGATTAGTATGGCAGGTATTATGAATACACTAAAAAGATTTTAACTTCTTTTTCCTTCCCTAAATATTTCAACAAATCAGTAGTAGTTTTGATTGGTTAAATTGTTTCTCTAGGTTTTGTTAAGAGACACAATTACTTGTACTGTGTACTTTCCTAATCCTTCTTTAGCAGTAGTGCAACTCTCCAGCACTACCCGTTTAATTAAGTCTGAATTTCTTATATTATTTTGGTGTGCTGATTACAGGCAGAGACTTAGTGGAAGTCATTTTGGTATCCCAAGAGAATTCTGTGTTAACAATGCATGCAGCTTCCCCCCACCCTTTTCTCCTCCTTCCTGAACCCTAGATAAGCAGCAGGCCCCAGCTAGATTTCATTACTATCACATACTCTTCATGGTCATCTTTTAATATTTGAAAGGATCATTTGTTAACTGGAAATGGTCAATTTTTTTCCCTTTGGCTTTTGAAATATAATTTTCAATTTTTAATTTGATTCATTTAGATGAAATCATTAATCAGGGTTGAAACTGAGTTAATTTTCTGGAAAATAAATGAGGTTGTTAGAGAGTGAACATTATTAAGTGGGTTCCTTGCAAAGAAAGGGATAATAGCTGAAAATATGGAAGACGTTTGAGAATTGTAGCAGTTGAGGGATAAAAACAGAAGAAGGGTCCCCCTGCTTTTAAATGTAATCTATTTTTTTTAAAAAAAATAAGTTAGGAGTTGGAAAGGAATGTTTCACAATTAAAAACATTAAAGGAAAAGGGCTTAGGAAACTCTTTATGAAAAAATCCAGCAGTTTAAAAATTAGATCAAATAAGGTGCATTCTGATGGCACTGTAATACATATTGGCTGATTTAGAATCCTACTTGATCATCTTCCCTGTGCATGAAGTTTGTAGTGACTGGACACACAGTGAAGCCAGATGTATTGTTTCCACATGAATTCAGATATGCTGTGAGGTTCTAGACAGCTATCACAAAGCATAATGTCAGGTAAGGAGGCCCTACCATTCGTTAGCTTGAAGCAACTGCCTCAGGCAACAGGTGCAAAGAGCAACACCACAGGAACATAAGAAACTGCTTTATGCTGAGTATTCTAGAGCCTAGAATACCCTAGGCAGAAAGCAGGTGCACTGGAGTAATTGATCCATCTAGCTCAGTATCATGGGACGCGGGTGGCGCTGTGGGTTAAACCACAGTGCCTAGGGCTTGCCAATCAGAAGGTCGGTGGTTCAAATCCCCGTGACGGGGTGAGCTCCCGTTGCTCGGTCCCTGCTCCTGCCAACCTAGCAGTTCGAAAGCACGTCAAAGTGCAAGTAGATAAATAGGTACTGCTGCAGCGGGAAGGTAAACAGCATTTCCGTGCGCTGCTCTGGTTCACCAGAAGCGGCTAAGTCATGCTGGCCACATGACCTGGAAGCTGTACGCCAGCTCCCTCGGCCACTAAAGCGAGATGAGCGCCGCAACCCCAGAGTTGGTCACTACTGGACCTAATGGTCAGGGGGTCCCTTTACCTTTAGCTCAGTATCAGCTTCACTGACTGGCAGAGATTGAACCTGGAACCTTCTGCATGCAGAATAGATACCCCATCGCCAAACTAAGAGAGCACAGCTGTGTGTGCTACGTAGCCTGCCTTGCATTCTCAGTTGTAGTGGGGGATGCTACTCCAGTACCTATAGCAAAGTAAGGTTCAGCTTCTTAGGAGGGGGGATATATCAAAACTCATGTTAGCCTTTCAAAGGAATAGGTAGATGAAAACAGACTGTTCCTTTTTTTAACTGTTTCCATGTCCAGGCAGAGCTGCACACTCTTCCATCTCAACTGTGGCAATAATTATATCAATAATAAATTTAGAGTTCACTGTAACATAACAGGGCAGATTACAATTTAAAAATATAATATTAAAAGCAATTGAAATGTATTACAGTCGAGAATAGGTTATGTCTAATAGATGTCATGGACTGGCTGAATGCGGAGGAGTGGTGGGAGGAACCAGTTGGAGAACCCCCAAGAGAACCGCCGAAGGAAGAAACCTCAGAGCCAGGGAATTGGTAGTGGGACGACGATGTGTGGTCAGAGGGAGAAGAAAGAGCAGACTGGGAGGAGGGGGTGTTGGAAGCTGAAGAGGTAACAGGTTTTAGTGAGCAGGAAGAGGCAGTGGCAGACGGCAGTCCAGAATTGGAGGCAGAAGTGCAGGCTGGAGAGGAGGCAGGCAGCTGAAGAAGCCAGGGGGTCTCCCCCTCCTGCTGTGACCAGCTGCCCTCTCCCCTAGTCTCCCAGAACACAGAGAGGAATGAAGAGGGTGGAGCAAAGAGAGACAAGACAAAGAAGCCTCAGGTTGCTGGGGAGGAGTCTTAGAGAGAGGTAGGAATGCAAGAACCTTTAGTCCTCACTACTGCCTCCTTGGGGCAAGTTCTTCTAGAAAGAGTTGCTGTGATCACTAGGCCTGAGCTGTTTTGGTTTCTTTGAATCAAGAGCTACTTTCTCTGACACCGAGTGTTTTATTGCTGACTTGCTTCTGACTCCAGCTACACACACACACACAGTATCAAAGGTGAATGAAAACAACACAACAAAGGTGCCAGATGCACCTCTGTGGGGAGGAAATTCCAGGATTTCCAGAACTGCCACAGAGAATATAGTATATTGGCAGGGGCATAGGAAGGGGCACAGAGGGGGTGTACTGCTCCGGGTGCCATTCTGGGAGGGGTGACAAGATGGCCCCTGCCTCCCCCCAGCTGTAGAGTGGCCGAGAGAGAGTGCAGTCCGTATGGGCGCCGCTCTCTCACACCATCCGTACAGGCTGCCGCTCTCTTGCGCCATCCGAACGGGCGTCCATATGGGCTGCCTCTCGCATGGTGACCATATGGGCTGCCGTGCGTGCGCAGTCCGTACGGGCTGCACTGCCCCGGGTGCCGGAGAGGGTTCCTCCACCACTGTATATTGGGCTGCCCCCATGACTGTGTGAGGGTTATGAACTACCAAAGGGGCTCCCTATGCTGATTCTGAGAAGCTCTATAGGGAAGGAGGCACTTTTTCAGTTACCTGGGGCCGAAGTCATTTTCAGCAACCACTTCTTCTCTGTAGAGCAGTAATAGAAAGAGGCAAGACGGTTTGAGCATATTACACTGATCCTGGCCCAACTGCACTGACTGCCAATTACCTTCTGGGCCCACTTCAAAGTGCTGGTTTTGACATATAAAGCCTTAAATACCTCAATACCTCAAGGACCGCCTTTCCTCATATTAAGCTTTCTTCATGTGCCTCCTCCACAAGAGGCTCCTCCCAGAGAAACATTTCTCTTCAACAAGGCCTTGGGCTGATTAAACATATGCATTTTGTGTTCTTTTCTTTCTTTTCTTTCTTTTTGCTGATCTGTAAACTGTCCTATGATTTTGAATGAATGATGGGATATTAATTTAATAAATAAAATTCCCAAGCTAGAAGCTGCAGCAGGAAGAATGATTCTTTCCCACCCCACCCCCAGCCCCTAGCCCCTTTCTCTTAGCCCAAGTTTCAGACCCATGTAGCTGTGGCCATTAAATTTTTTAGAACAGGTGGAGCCAATATGGTACCCTCCGAATGTTGTTGGACATCAGTTTTCATCAATGGTCATGGATGATAGGAGGTTTACTTCAGCAACATCTGATAAGCACCATGTTGGCTGCCTCTATATTAAAAAAGACGCATGCTACCTGATCCATCCTTTTGACTGAGACACCTTTGGACGTGTGAAGTGATATATAAATATAATAAACTGCACCAAACCAGTAGTGTACCTGTAGCTATATGGATGATGAAATGTATGAATCCTGATTCACCAGCCTAATCCACTAGGCAGTGCTCTGTGAACTTAGTCTCTCTTGGTACTAAGTACTCTTGGCAGTGCACTTTCCAGACCATGAATGGGATTGATATCTGAGGGTGGCTTATTAAGTCAGGTACCTGGAAGGGAAGCAAAATGTAGAAACAAATAGTGGGAGGATAGTTAAACAAGTCACCTTTTCAAACCAGCCGTTCTTATCTTCAGCAGATTTTCTCATACAAATGTATCTGACTGCAACCTGCCAGCTCAAATTTGGCCAAAGTCATATTGTAAACAGATGCAAGCATATGCCTCTGCTTGCAAGAAAATTAAATTCTGTTACTGTTTGGATGGAGAAGATGTCGCAGCAATTCACTTATTTTCAAATTGACTGTATTGTAATGGGATAGCCATCTGTCCTTCCTGCAAACTGCTCAGTTTAAATGTGTTCGCCCGTGTGAATGTTGGCTAGCTGTCTTGATTGAGATGAAAAAGTTTGAGAGTAGAAGAAACTGATTTCAAGTGGAAGAAAGAGAGCAAGCAAGCAGGGGCAGTGAGTGTGATGGCTCTTCTTCTTTTTCTTTTTTCTGCGCTAAACTTCCTGGTTTAGTTTTAATCCATTTCAAATGCTTTGCTCTAGCTTTGAAGACAGAACACTACCCCCTCAAGCTCCGACACTGAGTGGTGGCCGGTTTGTTTTCACAAGCTTAAAATTAAGTGTTCGCATGAGCTCATTTACAGAGAGTGGAGTTGGCAGCATTATCAGGAGAGGAGAAAGGAGCCCTGAAGATGAAAAGCTATCGCAGTGACAGAAGTCTTTATTAGGTTGGGCAGTAATGGAATGTGGTGTACGCAGGATAAAGTGACGGCTACCTAGAGCATTTAGGGAAAACCAGAAGAGTAATCATGTTTTGTGTTGTTCCTAGTCTGGCTTCCTCAGTGATCCTATTGACCCTGGGGGTATGTGGGATAAAAGGGGTGGACTGCATATAAACACATGCTAAGAAAAAGTAAAGTTGGCATTAAATAACCAGCTCTTTACTTGCTGTTTGAAGCACTGCACAACACTGAAGCGACGTGAGTTTAAAACAGAGAGGGGGAAAGTAGGGGCCACAGGCTTTAATCAGTTTAATCAGCAGATTTATCAATTAAGGGCACAATTTATTGGGATTTTTTCCTGTTTAGTTCTGCACCCTAAATGAGTATTATTATTATTTTTAAAAAAATTCAGCAAAGCAAACATCCTTAGTTCCAAGTAACACAACCATGTATGGAAAACATTTGTCTCACATCAAGTTCCAGCTCTGGCTACACAGGCAGGGGATGGGAGTAGTGGATGTCTATTCTGCACAGGTTGGTTTCCAGCATGCCACAAAAACCAGATAAAATTGTTTATTTGTGGTGACATGCTAAAAAAGCAATGCATGCAGCGCTTATCCCCCCCTTCTCCACAGAAGTACACAAAGCTGAAGCACATCTTAGACAAAGTGTTTTATCAGCAGAAGTTCTATGCTGTTAAGGATCATATACCTTACCCTTACTCAAATATATGCTGCTCTTCACAGCTTTGGGATTGTGACCTGTGGTTGTAAACTCATGTCACTAAGTCTACATAACACGTAGAGATTCATGTGCATTTTAAACACTTTTGCATGAATAAATGCCAGCCATCTTGGGATCTTCAAAGAAAAGGTAGGATATAAATTTAAATGATGTTAGTAATGCTCAGAATAGACCCATTTAAATTATTGAATATGACAATCTTGGGTCCTGATTTCTGTGGGTCAACATCAGGTAGAAAATAGTTTGATAGAACCGTATATATAAAAATCAGTATTTCATTTTTTTTTTCAAATAAAAGGAACCTAGATTATATTACTTAGTAGTAGTAGTAGTAGTACCGGTAGTAGTAGCCCTGAGTGCTCACTAGAAGGACAGATCCTTAAGTTGAGGCTGCAGTACTTTGGCCACCTCATGAGAAGAGAAGACTCCCTAGAAAAGACCCTGATGTTGGGAAAGATTGAGGGCACAAGGAGAAGGGGACGACAGAAGATGAGATGGTTGGACAGTGTTCTCGAAGCTACTAACATGAGTTTGGCCAAACTGCGAGAGGCAGTGAAGGATAGGCGTGCCTGGCGTGCTCTGGTCCATGGGGTCACGAAGAGTCGGACACGACTGAACGACTGAACAACAAGTAGTAGTAGTAGTAGTAGTAGTAGTAGTCAAAATTGCAGTAATCAGCAGAAAATGTGTTTCTAGCCAATACTTAATGGCACTTTTCAGATATAATATCATACATGCCCCTCTGTCACAACTACAAGGAGAAGTTTGGAAGTTTCTGCTTCTGTTAAACAAACCACAGCTTCCAGTTATGCCTAGATCAGGGAACTATGATTTGTTTTAACTCTAGCCAGTGAGCAAGATGATAAGTGTTGCTCAAACTACGGCTTCAGATTGCAGCTTGTTCAGTAATTAGATGCAGAACAAATCACAAAAGTTCAGATGTGCTGGGGAATTGTGGTTTGCTTAAAAGGGGATGTTTGTTTTTGGGAAGGGAGATCAGTCGATCTCATCAGAATCAGAATCACCATTACAATATCTGAAGAGCCATAACGGTAAAGCACATGGTTTGCATGCAACATGTTCCAAGTTCAGTCCTTGGCATCTCAGGGAGGGCAGAGAAAAAACACTTGCCTGAAACTCTGGAGAGCCATTGCCCTTCAGTGTATGCAGAAATGAGGTATGTGGACCAACAGAGTTCGCATAAGGTAGCTTTCTATGTTTCCAAGCCACATCTTAAACAGAACACCTGAGCCTTGTGCAGATAACCATAGCACATAGGCTGATTTGTGCAGATCAGAGCAAAATCATGCCTGTCCCTACCCTGATCTTCATGAACAAACCCTATGTACATGTAACTGCACACAACACATGGAAGAAAGCCTAAGTGTTTACAATTTAAAATGCAGATAAGATCTATCAACACATAACCATCTATCTGCAGATAGTGGGGATAAGTGGACATGATCTCCTCCCTCTGATTAACATGTTGGAGGGGGGAATGATGGAGCTATTGTTTCCAGAATTGCAGGTAAGCATCAGCATTTGGATGAATTATGTCTTTCTAACTGATCTCTTGCTGTAGACTATAACAAACTTCCACTGAATGCATTTTTAAATCTGTGCATATTCCATTTATTTTAAGAGCCCCAGAATATAAATATACTGTTTTAAAGCCATTACCTAGCATTTATGTTCTAAAAGGAGTGGTGACAGAAGGAGAAAAATCAAATGGCATTGTATTTGTTATCATTGGATATAGTGGATTATATTGGGGGCTATCTTTTTCCATTCATTTTACTACATTTTAGTCTTCATTAAGGTTTATCTTTCCTCTCCAAGCCAATATAAAATCCAAAACACTTTTGTGTAGAGAAGAGTGTATTCACAAAGCAAAACCTTTTGAATTATTAGTAGGGGGGGAAATAAAGAGCTAATTGTCACTCTGGCACTTATAAATTTCAAAGCTGCTATGAAATTCAAATTGAGACCTGAAATGCTTTTATAGTCCATCTCTGGCCTACCAATAAACAGCAACCAGGCTTCATTTCAAGTTTCAAATTGCCTGCTTTTTAAAAAATAAAAATATTTAGCAGACACATTCTAGCTTAATTAAAACATCATAAGTTTCATTTCCACTAGACTGATTTGCTTGGAAATGTGATTTATTTATTTATTTATGAAATTCCAGTTAACAAAAAGACCTACATACCGTTCTAGTCACAGAGACAAAGAGACAAATACTAAATCAAGAAGGAAAGATAAATGGCACAAATACTGCTTGTATTAATTAAGGTGGATTGCATTTCTTGAATATTATTTAAATTGGAAATAACAGGCAATCAAGATCCCATCACCATGTTTTTGTGGAAGATCCTGTCCATTCCTTTCCAACCATCCCCGATTAAGAATTGCAGGATTTGGTCTGCTGAGCATAGGAGACAAAATCAGCGTATATCAATTGCAGACCCTTTGTTTTTAAAGTAGAAGGAATAACAGTATTGCCAACTGCTGTGTTTTTCTCTCTGAATAGCCTTTTGTTTTCGTTTTAAGCTTAGCTCTATTTCTGTGTGGAAATATCTGAAGCTCAATGAATGTGTCAGAATTATAATCCCCGCTCCCAGTCCTTAAAGAGGCTGGAGAAAAGTTTCTAAGTCTGGAACCTGCCTGATCTTATAAACCATCTTTATAGCTGTTGGTTGACACAGAAATCTATGCTTTTAGACTTCTAATTGTTCCATACCAGTGCAGAGTCTTCTATGTGTGAGTGCCATACTTTAAAATGTTGAAGAATCCTCCAAAACAGGAGGAATCTGTTGGATTCTGGTAAGTTCTGTACCTAGTATATAAGACTGATTCTGGCTCACATTCTGGAAGTTCAATGATATTTTTGCCTTTGTATTATTTTTCTGACCATTTCTGGAATGGAACTCAGACTTTGGGACTCTGCGCAGTGAGCCAGAGGCCACTGGGGGAGTGGGGCAGGTTGTGTGGAAGCAGAAAAATGACATGACACCGGGTTGGGATCAAAATTGCCACAGTGTTATCGATTACAGATGTAAGTAGGCAATAGCCTTACACACATACCTATCTGTATATTTCGGAGCAGCCATCATAATCCTCTTCAGATGTTGTTGAATTCCAACACCTATCATTCCTGACCACTTGCTATAGCTGGTGAGGTTGATGGAGTCCAACAACATCTGGAGGGTGCCACATTGGCTACCCCTGATAGATTTAAGACGGACCGTAAAACCAACACTCATTAGTCACAACTATATAAAACAAAAGTCTGCAAACGGTATTAAAACAAGAATAGACAATGTGGTGTTCTTCAGATTCTGTTAGACTACAACTCCCATCATTCCTGGCCACTGGCTGTGCTCGCAGGGACCGAGGAAAGTTGTAGTTCCATCCAACAACAGATAAATAACACTGCACTGGATACCCGATGCTAGAGTTTGGTTATGCACCTGCAAATATCTGTCTTTGGGATAAGTGACAAGGGGACATACTCAAGTCCAATACTGCAACTATTTCCTATTTTCCTTCACAACTAAGTTAAAGAAAAGGGGGGAAAGATAGAAAAAGAACAATAATCAACTTCCCTGTCAGGGAAACAATATGCTGTTGCCATAGATCAAGCATGTCCAACAGGTAGATCGTGATCTACCGGTAGATCACTGGACGTCTGCGGTAGATTACTGGTAGATCATTGGCTCCCCCCCAAAGAAGCTGAACAACTGTGGCTCCCCTCAAAAAAGCTCAACATTTTACCTCCTCCCAGAAAAAACTCAACAACTTTGACCTGAACCCCCAAAAAGGGGGTAGATCACTGCAAGTTTTTAACTCTGTGAGTAGATCGCAGTCTCTTGGGAGTTGGCCACCCCTGCCATAGATTAAAACTTTAAACCAAAACAATGGAGTCACAAGTCATCATTCAACTAAGTATTACTGAGAGTAGACCCATTGAAATTAATTGACTTAATTTCATTATGTTCATTAATTTCTGTGGCTCTACTCTGGGTAAAACTTAGTTGAATGCCACCCATATATTTCTTGACTTCCAGTTTTATGTTATACTAATGTTTCCTGGAAGCATTAAGGACATGCCATAGGAGCACAGGAAGCTGCTCATACCTAGTCTGACTATTGGTCCATTTATCTCAACATGGACTACACAGACTGGCTGTGGCTCTACAGGATTTCAGACAGCAGTCTATTCCAGTACTCCCTGGAGAGGCTAGTGATTGAAATGTAGACCTTCTGCATGCAAAGCATTTGCTTTTCTACTATGCTATGAACTCTTCCTCACACTGTATCCTCTTCAACAATGTGAGAAGCAATTTGTAAGAGGGAGCGTTCCATGCATTTCAAGCGCATGTAAGTATGGCATTAGCTAAACCTTTCTTAGTTTGGACTACTGGCAACCAAAGGAACCCTTTCACACATTGCTAGTAGGCTTTTTTAATTTGGTCATTCAGCAGCAGCAACGCTGCCAGTGTAACATAAAAATGGGAGATGTAAGAAATTAAGTATCTTGTAAAAGCAGTTTACAAATATGTTATACAATTTGTGTGCTGGAGTGGGGTTAGGTTGCAAAAAGAAGAAGCTAGAATTTCTAGAACTTGATTCCTGTAAGAAACAAATGTGCCTAAACAGCGGTCAGATATGGACTGTATCTTAAACCTCTCATATTCAGAATGTGAGAAAGATGTAAAACAATGAGACACTGTATCAGAAAATACTGAAATGTTAAGATGCCTGAGATCATAGATTAATAAAGAGCCAACGTTCAGACCCCTGGGCTTTCCTCACCAGATCTATCCTTATTGCCGTCTGCTTTGATTTTCCCCAATAAACATGTGCCTGACTGTTTCCCCCAGAAAACATACTGATGTTGCTTGTAAGTGACACATAATTTTGCTAGATGCAAGATGGTTTCAGGCTTGTTCTGCAGCTGCTAACTCCTTCCTCCCCTTCCTCTGCTATGGGGACTATGTACTCCCCCTCCTTTTCTGTCTGTTATTGTCAGGATCCCTATCATGGTCACATACCTTCTGTAACAACACGGGGTGGGGTGGGGATACTGTTCCATATGTACTTCAAAGCCCATTTAAAAAGGTTGGTATCCTGTAGTGTTCTTCTGCTTGCATTCTACATCCATACAGAGCAACACAGAGTGAGCATTCTAATGAACACAAATAGCTCCAAATTTCCCCTTTGGGATCAAGCAGAAGACACAGGTAAAGCTTCAGGTTGTAGGAGAAACTTTTATATGTGGGGCCAATTTAAAACGGGGGAACACCATGTGTTCCATAGTGAAGCCTCATCAACAAACCAGCCCTGTTCAAGTGATGATTACTTATTGTAATAAGACATAGAGATGTCTGAGGTGTGGCACCCAAGCTTTCTGAGGGCGGGACAAACTTGTAATATGACCCTTTCTTATCTCTCATGTATGGCCTTGTCTGTTTTGAAAAATGAGATGGTTATTTAAGTTCCTTAAAGCTGTTTCCAAGCAGTTGCTACTTTTGCGTGGGTTTCAAACACATGCTGGCAAGTTCAGGTTACGCAATTCAAGTTGATTTGGTGCTCTTGTGAAACAAACCAGCTCTCTCACACACCCCCACCTGACTTTTTGTGATAAGGAAAGTAATGGGAAGATGCACTGGGAAGTATAGGATAACAATTGCTTGATACAATGTCATATAATCTCCCTGTAAGCAAATCAATAAATAGCTCAATAAATAGCCAGCATTGTCTAACTTCCCTGCAACTACGCGCAAACAAATCAGGATGAATGCTAAATAAACAGGTTGTCTAGAAGAGACTTGGGGTTTTTTGTATTTCTAGGTGCTCGGTTTGCATTAACAGTCAGATATGACAAATGAAAGGTTCTAGCCACGGAATAACGCAGAACGGTATTGGACCCAGGGGAATTAAGTGGTACAGAATACAATCAACATACGGGTCAGGTGAAAGTGTGGATGAACACCATGTTTCTTAATGAAAGAACCTAGCTTCAAACGTTGGTTTCTGAAGCTACATAACATTTACGTAGTTCTAGCATAATTTATGTTAAAATAAATAGTTCAAATAGCTTGCAGCTCTGCTTTGAGGTCTTCCACTCTGCTGCCATGAAACAGTGATTCAGAATTGACCTTAGAAAGTTAACTATGGCAATAAATGTTCATTTCATTCACTTAGTATACTTAATATTTCATTCATTTAGTATGCTTAATAAAGTTGGTCTCAGAATCAGATGAAAGCCACGCCAACAGATTAGGAAGCAAATATAAAGTTATGTGTGGCACATCAGATTTTTTTTACAATGAAATATATTTAACTGTACATGCAGAACACTTAGAAGCATACCTGGAAATCTAAACATGCACTGAACAGTCCTTGGAAACAATAATCTAACTTACCATTTTCCTTTGTCTACATCACTGTACCTCAGCTATTGAGTTACAGAAATAATGGCAGCATTCAGATGTAACAACAATCTGTTGTAGTGATAAACTATGAGAGCAGGTCTGGGCAAGTAAATAAATTAGTTTATTGTTATGTAAAATCATTAATAGCACTAATAACATGTAAATAATGCATGCCCAATTTAATTATTAGATCTAAGTGGATGTGTGTACTGGATTGTGTAGACTTGTGCATCAAAGTAGTAGACATGTGGGTCCTGCCTTTTTACTTTAGAGAGATGCAAGAATAAAACATGCAGGAATGATTCTTCTGAATTGCTTCACTAAGAAAACCTGCTCCCGCCTTTCAGTGCTCTGGCCAATGAGCTGAAAGGAACTGGGGTGACTGACATGCAAAGGAAGCAGTGATGTCCTGCCTCATTTCCCTCCTTTGCATGCACTGATCAATGAAGAATTTTTTGCTCCAGTTGGCCATGGCTGCATTATTTTCCTGGCTGCATTTATGTTCCTGGCTAGTGGAGTGGTATTGATTTTCTGGCTCAAAAACAAATTGGCGGATACATGATATTTATTTTTCTGGCTTGAGAGCAAATTGGTAGGCATGTGGTATTTTTTTATTTAATTAAAATTAAATTGTATATTATTAAGATTATATAATCATATTTATTTGTTTATTTATTTGCAAGATTTCTTTTGCACTGTTCAGCAGAGCTGCCAAGAGCAGTTTGCAAGAACAAGATAAAAAATACAAATAAAACAAAAACACCACACCAACTGTATTAAGCATTTTGCTGTTGGTCACACAAGCATGCTCTAAAGCAAAATGTATGGATACACACTACCAGATTTATATACAAAAGTCCTGGTAGGGCAATGATACTATTTGATGTTTTCATTCTTTTATTATGGTGTCTTTATCTCTCAACAAAAATAACCCCTTTGTATGTATCCCAAAAAAATTAATACACAGATGTACAGATTTTAATATATAGATATTTTGGTGAATCAAACATTGGCCCTGATCCAGTAAGGCATAATCTACATATAAAAATAAGCTTTTGCACTGTGCCTGTGAGCACTTGAGTAAAACCTTCCACATCTGGCCTCCTGCGTGATCTCTTATGTTTAATCCAGGGATCTATAGGAGCAAAGCAGCCAGCTGTTGCACTTGAGGACCCCCCCCTCCCTTGTAGAGGAACTAACTCTGTTGGTGCAGCTTTTCTCATTACAATGATGTTACCCAACCAATTTCACAAGGATAATATTTTTTATGGATATACACACCTGCCAGCTGTCATTTAATGGGGTGGATTCATAAGAAAGATTTTCAACAGGACATTGAGAAGATAGAATCAACTGACAATGACTTTATTATGGCAAAAGTGGGAGTGGGCCTTGGGCCTTTATTGGTTGGAGTACAGCTTTTGTATTCAAAGCAAGCTTGCACAAGTCTGAGCCAAACCAGTCATATATTGTGGCCTGCCAGTTGCTTGACCGAAGAAGAAGAAACAAAAAATTGAGGTTTGATAAGTCCCTGGTGGTGGGCCAGCATACAGTCCCCTTGGAACGGAACACCACACACCATATAGCAGACCTGGTGTAAGGACCAGGCTTGTTCTAAACTCGCAAGATATCTCCTTAATTTGGTACCCTGTGGTACCAATGGGGATTGTCTCATCCACTATTGACTATTCTGACTGGCTGTGTCCATTGCCAAAAATTTGGCTCCATAGATTCAAAATTGCTATGTTAATGGAAAGCTTTTGGCTGCTTAATATGACAGGGTCTGACAAACGAATTCAGCAGGTTCTTTTCCAAGAAGGCTTCCAGGATGAGGCAATGATAATGTTCCAAGCAGAATATAAAGTGTCAGATCACTTTTTCTGAGTTTCAAAATTCCATATGAAAGTATATAGATTCTGTTTTATTCATGCATTTACATACTTCCAGGATGAATAATGGTTCACAACAACAAAATGAAACCATTTATGACAGAGACAGACTGAGGCTGGGTAGGGTGAGGTGATATCATACAGTGCTTTCCCCCCCCCCAGGGTGAGGTGATATCATACAGTGCTTTCCCCCCCCCAGGGGGTACTCAGTCCAGGCAACTATTTTTGTTGTTGTTAAAAAGTGTGGCACTTACTGTTACAACTTCATGGCACCTATTTTTCTAGAAAAAAGCACTGCAGGGTAATGAATGCTTGCTAGATAAATATGTACTGGGAGTGCTCTTTCTTACCTCATCATCTGCTACCTGATATAGTTGCTTCATTTTGCTTAATGGTTGGGCTGGTTCACTTTCCCACATGTCTGAGGGGCTACAAACAATAGAGTCTCCATGCAGTAAGTACGGAGTGGTTTGTTTTACATCCTGACTATATATTGTCAGGGATAGAACATTGTGACTATCTTAGCATCTGTCAGAGAACACACCTTGTTCTAGATGTGTCAAATATCTGGATGCTACACTCAGTGCTTTTTCTTAAAAAAAAAAATGTTTAGGGGTACTCTCATTTTGATTCAAGAAAATCACCATTTTATAGTTCAAATCCTTGAAGCTACTAACATGAGTTTGACCAAACTGTGGGAGGCAGTGGAAGACAGGAGTGCCTGGCATGCTCTGGTCCATGGGGTCACGAAGATTGGACATGACTAAACGACTAAACAACAACAACAACAAATAGTTCAAATCAGGAAAAATAAATACAGTAAATGGACAAAAGTACAAAGATTCACAAAATGTTTAGGGATATGCATCCCTCTACGTCCCCCTCGAAAAAAGCACTGGCTACACTGATACACTGTCTGATATCATACCTTGAGATGTGTAGACCGTGCTGCCGGCTCTGGCTCACAGAACATACTCCAGTTCCTGTCTGAACATTCCACCCTCCAGGCAAAGCGGCACTTAGGCCCATGTGACTTATGGCTAACAGTCAGGTGAACTTAATTTAGCACTTCTGTTCCCTGGTGAAATAAATTATTATGTACTGCAGGTAGATTAAAAACTACTACTACTACTATTTGGATGGTGTTGTATATATATTGTTTGATTAAAGCAAATGTAAACACGGGCATCTTAAGGAAGCACTTCTCACCTATTGCTGCACCCAATGCTATTGCCCATTGGGAGATTAAACCTAAATGTTTTGTGATGGGAGCAGGTATTTGGCTCTTCTGCTCGCATTAATCACTTGGATCTTTGCTTTGACTTCTGGATCCCCAAATAAATCCTGAAACCTTCCAAATTCTAAATGAAATAGTGCTTAGCTGCTTATTATTTCTGAAACTGATATTGAGATCCTGATTTCATGCTATCAGTACTTCACAGTCGGATTACTGTAATGAATTTTATTTCGATCACACCATATCTCTTGTGAGTTGCTAGTAAATGGTCCAGAACTTAACAGTTAGACTTCTTTCTTTTGAGGTGTCACTATCTTATCACTTGAATTCTTTTCACTGGAAAGCTTTACCAATGTAACTTAGAATCTAGACCTACTGTTGACCTTCAAATGGTATCAGCTCATTTTTAGGCTTCTTCCCACCCCTCCTTCAAACTCATGGCTCAGATTGCTTAATTAAAACTTTGTACCAGTAAGTTTCAGAATCTCTCCCTCAGTGGTCACTAATGAATCTCTTGCTGAGTTTTCTCAAGGAGGTCAAACTAGGCTTCTTTTAGTTGGCTTTAAAGTTGCAGCAGTCACCTGTCCATCATTGCACCAGCAAGCCCTAGGAAAACAGAAGCTTTTATGCTGAAGAAAGTAGGTGTGGTTCTCAAACTTGATTACACATTTGACATAAATCCATAGGCACCTGATAGACTCATAGTGTAAGTGGAGGACATGCTGCTGAGCTGGCCCTTAGTAAAGGCCCACTGAGCCAAGCTACTACTTCATGGGATATGGTAGCATATAACCTATGCATTTGGAAACATCTGCTATAGAAGTACAGCTTTAGAATACATGTGGGTGATTGCATGTCTTCATATCCTCTCAAATTTAATACTCCATGTATGTAAAAACATACCATTTTAGCCTTCCTTCACATCCTCTTTCCTAATGCACTAATTTTCCATGGACAGGGAATTCTTTATATGGAAGCACATTCTAACATATGATTGTCCTGCAAGCTGAAGTGGTACCACATGGTTGTTTAGTGCATACAGTTTGCTTTTGATATGTGAATGGATATGTCTGCCTGTGCTGTTCTCTCACCAAATTGCACTACACACAGGGATTAGGATAAGGGCCTTGCATAGCTGACTTGTGCTGTGGAGAAAGTAGCTACCTTGTTGTTGTTCCTCCATTTACTTGACATAGGAATAGCCTGGTGGATCAGGCCAATGGACCATCTAGTCCAGCATCCTGTTCTCATAGTGGCCAACCAGATGCCTGTGAAAAACCAGGGAACTACTTATTTAATTATGTACTCTGCTGCACCTGATTGAACTTATAGTTTATAGATCTGAATATTACTGGACTAGAACTGGGAAACATTACATCTGAGTGATCCAGGTGTTGGATAAGTATGCAGTATCCTGCACTTGGATTTTTATTTTTATTCATTTTTTTGCAGACGCTATGTCAAGCATTCCATATACATTCCTCCAATTCAAAACTGATTTTTGTGTCTTTTATTCACTGATGATATTTGAAAGGCTTGACCCTAAATCATTACTCCTCTTTTACTGTTAAAAGTGCTGCTTTGAAATGTGCTTTCCATTATGTATTGAATTACTTGCAGCTGAGAATTGGCTATGAGATGACAAATTCCTTTTGTACAGTAGTCCCACAAGGCTAATGTTGCTATTCCTGCATAATGAAAAAAAGTCATGTTTCAGTGTTAGAATTTAGGATTCTCTGCACCTATGCAATGTTGTATGCAAGACTTCGGGAAAGAAGGCTCCACGGAGTTTGATAAATGGTCAGCCATGTACTGCATGCCCCTTGAACTGGAGTATGGTCCTGAAGCATGGTCATGCTAAGCCAAACCATTAGGATTGTCTTATTTACTGTTATCTGAAATGCATTTGCAACAAATAAGCTGCTTTGAATTGCAATCTCTGCTTTTTCATACAGAACTAATTAAGATTGCTTACTTGGTGGCAAAGATCTGCTATAATTTAGGAGTCAAAGATATAATCTTGGAGTCAATGATATTTTAAACAAGCCAATCAGAAATGGTTTTGAATTTAGGAGACAATCTTAACCAGAAATGTGACCTGTTTTAATCAGAGGTTGGGGCTAAACTATAAACTTAAAATCATATCCATGCTTACTTGTGTTAGATTCAGTTAGATGCAAATTCTGGTCCTTGGTACACTCTGAATCAGCTGTTTTAAAGGCCATGAATAGTGGGTTTACTTTGATTACACTGAAGAGGTGATAATGGCACTGTCCCATGTTTAATGCAACATTGTTAGATGTCCTTTCTCTTTTGTATTAAAACATTCACCTAGTCTTGAGCAGAAATAAAAGGTTCAAAGCTTGTCAGCATCAGTTTTATAGATAGCCATTGAAAAAAATAATAATGAGATATTGGGTATTGTAAGGCTCAAGGGCTGTCTTGCCAGACTCATTTATTTCCATTCACCTTTTGTCTGAATTGCAGACGGAAGACATTCAATTAAAATGTGTCACCTGTTATGTGTGATCTAATTTGTATTTGTAAATGGTACAGATTAGAGCACCAAGCTTCACATGCTCCCAACTTTTTGAAACATGTGCAGAACAGCAATCTCTTTGGGAAATGTTGGGTGTGTTTGCCTGCAAGAAAATTCATTGTTTGCTTATGGTTCATGGTACTGTATCTGTATCTGGTATTAATATTTTTATTCAAATCACTTGTACACCAACCTGGAATCTGTTGAGATAAAGTGCAATTTGGAAATATTTTAAATAAAGCAAATAAGTAAATAATCTATGCTAAGCTGGTCCAAGTGTGCTTATTAGATGCATTTCAAATCAAATCTATCCTTAACTAATTAGTATATGGATTTAGTTACAGGTAGGTAGCCGTGTTGGTCTGCCGTAGTCAAAACAAAATAAAAAAATTCCTTCCAGTAGCACCTTAGAGACCAACTAAGTTTGTCATTGGTATGAGCTTTCGTATATGTGTAGACCCTGATGTACAAACGTGTGGCTTCCTTAGTTACCGTACATTTTCTCCAGCCATCAGTAGCCGTAACCTTTTGATGCAGAAGTGCTGTTTCTTTTCCACCACCTCCATCACCATATTTCAGATACCTTGGCCTGGATCCAGAGAGCTGCTTAAACTTACTCAAGGCTCTTGTGCTGGCTTTTATCTTACTTTTTGTTGATCAGCTGATCCCCATGCTGTATCACAAACTACTTTAGAAACTCATCTCACTTTCAATATTAATTTGCCCATGGGTTTGAGGTGGGTGGGGAAGAACTTGATGCTAGTTTTAGAGTTCTTTGGATCCTGGCCATTATTATTTTCCTGTTATGAATATATTAGGCATCTGGTTGGCCACTGGGAGAACAGGATGCTGGACTAAATGGGTCATTGGCCTGATCCAGCAGGCTTTTTTGTGTGTTCTTACGTTCTTTTTTCTCTGAACTATCAATTGCATTCCTTATATACAAGTGTAAGCTGAAGACAAGAGAGTTGATGCCTTTTAAGGTTTCCTATGCTATACTCAGTAATATGCTTCAGATTGCAGATAGCTATCAGGAGACAAAAACTGACTTCCCTTGCTAATTGTTAATTCAGCAGTAGAGCAGGAAAGCTTTAATGTGAGCCATAGCTTTTATCTTTTTTGATGACTTAGGATTCTGTTTTCAAAAAAAATGCCTGGCTAATGGACTTGCATTTTGCATCTCTAGATTACTTTTTATTTTTCTCTGTATTGTGACTACCAATGTACAACTGAATAATTTCAGACCTATTTAGCATGGCCAACAGGCTCCAATAAATACAAAAGTCCTTGTTTTCATTTTTCTTCACACAGTTTTTTCTAGTGTGAATTGCAGTGCTCTAGGTAGGTAATAAAACCACAGTGTAACTCAATTTTTATATAAGCAACTGTTTTTCCTTCTGTGGAATTAGGAAAATTTAGGATCTAATTTGTGTGGACCCAATACAATAATCCACCTGAGCCATGCAGATTACGAAATAATGCTGCGTAGTTTATTATCCAAATAAGATTGAAAAAAGTTGCCTCATTTAGATAAATGAATGTTTATTCAACCTACTTGGCATTCTTGTAAATATATACAACATGTGGGTCTTAGTGTGTTTACATTACCCATTTAGAGTACTGTACAATGAAGTTGCGTGTCCTCTGATACATTTCACAGCTTTTCACACCCACACACCCTGCAGTTCACATCAGCACAGCTTCATTAGTATCAAGTTCGTCACTATTGAGCAGCATTGGCACACCCTTTTGGATATGCTTCTGGTGTTACCTAGAGAGGAAGAATATTTATGTTTGAAACGCCTTGGGAAATATGCAAACTGCCTTATCAATAAAACTGTCTTGTACCCATTTCTTTGAGTAATGGATCAGGTTTACAGTCTAGTTTGCATCTTTGTCACTGGAGGCCCAAGTGGCCTCTGTGGGATGGAATGCCTTTCATCAGCTAAAGCTGGTGCACCAGATGTGCCTTCTGTGAACAGCGAGGCAATTCATGCTCCCTTAACATTGAGGATTGACTAATTTAATACATCATCTGTGGGCCTACTTTTGAAGAGGGCTCCAGAAACTGAAGTTAGTTCAGAATAGAACCACTAGGCTACTATTTGGCACTGGACATTTCACAATGATCTGCAGCCCATTTTTAAGTCCAATCCAAAGAGCTGGTGCTTATCTGTAAAGCCCTGAATTATTTTATATTCAAAGCCGTACATTGCTTGATGCCTAGGTTTTGTTGTTGGCATCCGTCTGTCTCAGGAGAGTATGTCTTCAAGAGTAAAAAACTGTTGGAGAGCTACAGTGTTTGCTGTGGCTGTAGAGACCGATGCAGGAGAGACAGGCTTTATTGCAGGTGGGACAGTTACAGGTAGGTAGCCGTGTTGGTCTGCCATAGTAAAAAATAAAAAATTCCTTCCAGTAGCACCTTAGAGACCAACTAAGTTTGTTCTTGGTATGAGTTTTCGTGTGCATGCGCACATGAAAGCTCATACCAAGAACAAACTTAGTTGTTCTCTAAGGTGCTACTGGAAGGAATTTTTTATTTTGTTTTGCAGGTGGGACAGTTAAAGGTGTCCCATATTGCTGCTACAGGTGCACCATGGAGTTTCTTCCCTCTGTGTTCCTTTCAGCAGTCATTCTTCCTCTGGTCACTGCTGTGGATACACGGCCCGTCTATCGCCAGGCACTGCAATCTTCTGAAAAGAATTTCCATATGGTGGGGTTAATGTTGCAAGCCTTCATGTCATGCTTGTAGATGCAGAGTTAGTCTGCCAACAGGCCTAGTGCCTGCAGCCAACTTCTATACAGCACATCCTTGGGGATTCTGCCATCTTCCATTCTGTGGACATGATGAAGCCAGAGTAGATATCACTGAGCCAGAAGTGACAACATGCTGGGAATGTGGGTTTGGGAGAGCACATCTTTATTTGAAATGCTGTCCAGCCATGTGATGCCAAAAATCTTCCTGACGCAGCGCATATGGAAGGCATTGAGGCATCACTTTTTATGGGTGTAAGTTGCCCATGACTCACTTCCATAAAGCAGTTTGCTCAGCACACAAGTCTGGTAGACCCTCATCTTGGTATTGATCATTAGCATCACATTCTACCCTACCTTTTTGGAAAGGTGAGACAAGCCATTGCCATAGCGGCCTTGCCAATATGATTGTCTCTCTCAGTGTCAATGGAAAGTTTGCTAGTTATGACAAAATTGTCTACCACCTCAAGTGAGTGGTCATTAGCGCTGATGCATGGAATGCTATCAACATCCTGACCCAGGATATTGGTCTTCATCAGGCTGATGGTGAGGCTGAACTCCATGGTGGATTGGGCAAAACATTTGGTGAGTCTCTGTAGAGCTTCCTTGCAGTGTGCTGTCAAGGCTGTGTTATCTGCAAACAAGATCTCTTGGATAAGAACCCACCACACTTTTGTATTTGCATGGAGACATGTCAGGTTGAACAGACCCCTGTCACTCCTTGAATGGATGTACATACTGTCTTCAGTTAAATTGAAGGCATGCGAGAGCAACAGAGATTAAAATAGGCCAAAGAAAGTTTGAGCAAGAACACATTGCTGCTTCATGCTGCTTTTTATATGGAAGGCGTCTGAGGAGACCCGTCTTACTGGTGTGCATGTCCTCATGGGAGGACATGATCATGTTGTGATGAGCATCCCATCTTGTGGAACAATGTGAAGAGTCCTTTTCAGCTGATGAGGTCAAAGGCCTTCATCAGGTCTATGAAGGCAATCTACAAGGAGTGTCTCTGCTCTTGGCATTTCTCCTGCAGTTGGCGCAGTGAAAAAATTATGTCGACTGTTGATCTCTGAGCTCTAAAACTACATTGTGACCCAGGATAGACCCTGTCAGCAAGTGACTGCAGTCTGTTGAGAACAACATGGTGCAGTACTAAGCATGGTGATTCCATGGTAGTTGTTACAATAATCACAGTCACCTTTGTTCTTATAGAGACTCCAAATGCTAGGGTTGTGCATATCTTGTGGTATGGATCCCTTTCCCAAACACTGCAAGAGAAGGCCGTAGAGGTGTGTCATGAGGGAGGAATTGAGGCCGGCTTTCAGCACTGTTGGGATTCCGTCCTGTCCTGTCCTGGGCCTTAACCACATGCTTGAAAGATGATAGCATTCTTCAGTTCATCAAGGGAGGGAGGGATACCCAGCTCTTCCAAGACGGGCAGAGTCTGGATGCTGTCAATGGCTTTCAGCAGTGCAGTTTTCCTGACTGTTGGTCCTTTTTCAGAAATGAGTATAGCCACAAGGCAGAAGAGGTTTAAGATCAGACTTTTCTTTCTCCTAGATGAGCTATCTTCCCTGGTTAATGAGCACCATCTGCCCCTCATTTCCTCAACAGCACCTGCAGAAAAAAGCCTTCCTGGCCATTGGACTCACTATTAGTCTCATCTGCTCAATCTGCTGGAGCCTGTCTTTGCATGCAGGGGATAGACAAGTCCCTAATTCACCAAGGGTTTAAGAGCCATTGGGTACTTTCACCTTGTTTAGTCGGCCAATCAAAGTTGTTTCCTGGGATGTGACCACTGTCACATGCTGACAGCTAGGTGTCACAGGTGAGAGCTGAGTGCATGGTGGAGACCAGAGTGAATGAACTACCCAGAGGGAGCACAACATGTCTTCCAACAGAGGTACTGCCCCTCCCTTAATACTCCATACACTGAGATATCCCCCATCCCCAGCCCATGTGCTGAGATCATTGGTGAAGGCTGTCCTTTAGGTGTCCAACATCTGACCTTAAAAGAAGAAGAGAACATTTTCAGTGATGGCACCCTGATTATTGGGCTTCCTCACTAGGGAGGCTTGCCTGGCACCTACTCTGTTATCTTTTTGGTGTCAGATAAATACTTTTTAAAATGCTTACAGGCATTAAAGTTCTGCCTGTTAATTTTAACTGCTGCTTCATTGCTGGTTTTATTGTGATTGTTTTGCTGTATTGCACTGATTTTATTGCTGATTTCATTGTAAGAATGGTCCTATGAATATAAGTGGGGCTTGCAACAAAATGTTGCAGTGTGAAGTGTTTTTTATTGCTTAGTGTTTTAAAAAAATCAGCCATGCACTCCTGCAGGACACTTCGTTCCATTCCTGCTTCCACCTGGCTTTCTGTGACACGCCATTCTAGCCAGCATTTTATGATCACTGAGCGCACACATTCTGCATCAAGTCCTCTCTTTCTTAGCACCCTATTTCCAGATTTTTGTACTTCTAGAAATACCGGGGCTTCCCCAGCATACTGATTTGATATGGGTAGTGCTGTTTTATCTGTATAAATGTAAGCACTTATGCCTCAATATCAGAAATAGCAGGAATATTTCCTAATACTTTTGAATTTGTGTAAAGCTGAAGTTGTTGGATTTTATGCTGTGCCCATTTCTTTCACTTCTTTCAATTTCAAACAATCTTGAACTTTTACTGTTTCATTGGAAAGTTTCATCATTCCATAAGATATTTTCTTCCAAATGTTTTAGACACACCTTTCTTTTTTTATCTCACCTTCAGGAGTGCGCCTAGACAGAGTACGTGGAGGTCGTCAGAAGTACAAGCGCAGAATAGATGCAGAAAATAGCCCATACCTGAATCCTCAACTAGTTCAGCCAGCCAAAAAGCCATGTAAGTAAATCAGTTGGTGGTGTTTTCCTTGGTACGTATACATGAGGTTGCATCCCAATAAAGCAAGAAGCATCCAAAACGAATCATATGCATTATGTTCCTTATCAATGATGATTTTGTAAACTATTCATATCATCCGTATCCTTTCTCTGAAGAGTAAAGAAAAGACTCTTTTAAGGGTGAGAGCTTACTAATGCACAATTTATGCAGTGCAAATTTTACATTTACAGGTGATCTTTATTTTCAGTGGTACATAAAACAGCTCATGCTGTGATCATTAGTTCATTGAAGCTTCTAGTCTCAGATTTTACAAGAAAGTGATTTTTGCAGTTTTCACTAACTAAATGAGTTTGACTGCTCAACCTCCCAATGAAAATACATTAGGAGCCTCATTAATTTATAGCAATAGAAGGCTGACACACTACTAGCTAGCATTAGATTAAAGCAGGAAAGTGCTACACCTACAACATGCATAGGGAGGGTGTTAATGTTCTCATATGCAGCTGATATTAAAAGAAAGAACAAGATACAGTTTGATAAGCTAAAGGCTTATAAAGCCATTTGTACAAATCATGCAGAAGCTGCTAATTCTCGAAGAAACAAGTTGGGTAGTCTACAAAAACAAGAATTAGCAGCCAACAGCACTTGTGAATTCTTTTGTATGTCACTTTCAAAATACCGGTAGTTGTTTTGGTGTCTAAGCAGTGGCAAAAGCCTCCAGGCTACAAGAGCCTTCACTTTGGACAAGAGTAACAAAAGGCTCCAAGGATTACCCTGATGGCACTTACCTGGTTGTGTAAAAAAAAAAAGCAGTATGTTGTTTTTCACCTCCCATTGCCCAGTAGGGGACATTACTGTGTGCATTACGCATGAGCATATGGAGACCTGGAAAGCAAATAAACAGAGTTTGAACTGTAAGCAAAAGGGCATTTTAGCTATGTCAAAGGGAAAAGAAACCAGTTTTACATAAAATTAAAGCTTAAGTGAACATATGGCATCGTTTCCTTTTGCCTTTCCAAAAAACATTATGCTGATTATACCTTCAATTGTCCAATCTGGCATCTTCCACACAGTCTGGATAAGCTGTTCCACCACTCTGTAAATACAATCTAGGGTTGCATTAAGCAGATTTTGCGCATTATAATAAAAACTTTCTGATAATACAATAAAATTCAATAAACTCTAATGCTTAATTTCATTAGAGGTTTAGATTTTCTGGATGCACAGATTGCCAGCTTTTCATTTGTTTTATATTGTGCCATTGAGTTGAATTGCTGACAGCTCGGCACATGCACTCACAATTAAGCCTTTTTATCACAGACATAGGTTAATGTGTCCCGGCTGAAAATGTGAGGAATTGGAAGGGTGCAATCCACTAGTAAGTCATCTTGGGAATGCCCCATTAAAATGAATAGGCACTGTATGAGAATACTACTCTGCTCTTTCACAGCTCCCATTCATTTCAAAGGGAACTATGTAGTTTAACTTTTCAGTGAATTGTCTTCCCTGTGCCTAGCCAAAATCATTGAGATATTGCACAACATGCAAGAATTTAATGAAACACATTTTTAGAGGATTCTATTGCTCAAGATAAACTAGCCTCCGGTCCTCACATGCAATCCTTTATTTAGATATTTATTTAATGGCTCCCTGATCATTTTTCTTAGTTCATCCTGTAAGAAACACATATAGCATACCGGTAACTTCTTTTCGGTTCTTTTGCATCCGTCCCAGCAAGTGTCAAGAGTGAAACAGTGAAATCACTTTGACTAAAGAAGTAGCCAGGGAGATTTTCTGGGTTCTGACAGATAGTCTGAGCACAACAAAGGCAGTGGAATGAAAATTGGGTTTTATTGATTCTAATTAGGGAAACGTTAAATAAGATTTACCTAGGAACCGTGCTTGTGGCTATTCTAACTGATGCGGCTTCCTGAGCACATTCAGAATGCCCCTGGATTTGTACTTTCAATACTGACAATGCTTTCCCCCCACAGCGAAATAATAGAGATTAGGAAATGTTCACAACACACACTTTTTTATTATTATTTCCTTTCTTTTCACCACAACCCAGTGGTCTGCCTACAGGTCTTGTCATGTTGTCAGAACAATGGGTATGAAAACTCTGTGAACCTTAAATTAAACTGTACAGCATCCTGAATCACTGCACAAAGGGAAATGTTTAAGGGAAAAATAGAGAATATTTCATTTTCTACCACCCCACCCCTAAATATGCTGCTCTCATCCATGCTTTTTTTAAATAATTAACTTGGTGAGTTTTTGGCACTTCAACAAATTTGTTAAAATAGTTACTAGATTTCAAAATCCAAGCAACTCACATCTCCTCTGTCTGCATACATTTTATTACTAATACTAGACAAACCTTGGACTTGTCCTTGGCCAAGAAAAGAAATATTTAAGAAAATTGTGAAAATATTTACTTGTTTGTTTTGGTCATTTTGTTATAGGAAGCAACCATTGGTAATAAACAGTGAATTAATGGAGGAGTGTGTGTGTGTGTGTGTGTGCGCGCGTGCGCGCACTGCATTCAACAGTTTAACATCATCATTGAAAGCTGTTTATCAAGAAATACTAAAACTGCTATCTGTCACCTTTAGATGAGATAAATAATACCCATTAATTAGTTTGAGAGTAGTAGACTGTTGGGGGGGATTTTGTTTGTAGCTTTAGTAGTTCTTATGAAACAATGAGCATACGACTCCAGGCCTATTGCTAAGTACTGTAATACCAGATCAGCTTTTGAATTTCCCTCCTCTGTGATCTGAATGCATAATCTACATTAACTAGAATGATCAAACAGTTTAAACAATCTCTGTTCCACCCTCTGTCCCACATCAACTTTCAGTCTAAGAGTTCCTCCATTCACTTGTGAACAGGATGCTTTTACATTGTAATAATAATAAACAAACATACTTGAAGTGGTGTCTTGTGTTTGGTTTATGAGGGACTGACTTTTTTTTTACTTTGTGATATATCTGTTTGTAAAATACTAGAGAAAGAAATAGATAAGAACTCCTGGATAAATTATACAATAGAACATTTAAAAAAATTAATAGAATGAATTTCCTCAGGTTTTATAGCTATTGAATGCAGTTTCTGAATACACTTGAACTTCACTAAGTGACAATTTGAACCTTGGTTTCTCCCATCCTATACTTCACAACCTCACACTGGGTCTCATGAGTGGTATATATAGATTTATATGTTCACACCTGATCCCATTGAAGTAAATAACTTTCCCACCAATTCTGGTAGATAGGGGCTATATTCCCAAACTAGCAGTGACATAGCAAATGTTATACAGGCCAAAAGTTAATATTTGTGGATAGCTCAGTTGGCAGAGCATGAGACTCATAATCTCAGGGTCGTGGGTTCAAGCTCCATGTTGGGTGAAAGATTCCTGAGTTGCAGGAGTTGGACTAGATTCTTAAGTGGAGTCATGGAAAATAAACAGCGATTAGTATTAACATATGTTCTGATCTATATTCACAGATAACAAGATTGTCTCTCATTTGCTGGTGGCTGAACCAGAGAAGATCTATGCCATGCCCGACCCCACTGTGCCAGACAGTGACATCAAGGCCCTCACCACTCTTTGTGACCTGGCAGACAGAGAGCTGGTGGTCATCATTGGATGGGCTAAACATATTCCAGGTACAGAATCTATAAACAAGTATATCTTATGAGATTTCTGTCTGTTAAAAACCATTACATAACAGGTTAAATAAGAAAACAATACATTAAATGCGGAGACCACAAGGTAATAATGACTAGTTAAGCTGCCTCTCCTTTAAAATAGCATTGTATGCTGGGCCCACCTTGGTCCCTGTGAATTGCACCTCTTCAGGCAGGGTTTTATTTCTTCTGGTTCTACCTTAGCAAAGCATGTAGGTTAAAGTCCTTTGTGACATGCACATCCAAAGGAGTCTTAATGGTCATAAAGCATATTTCCACATGCTGCCCACATTCCACAGAAAATAAACAGAGAATTTTGTCTTTTGCTTATATGTCTTGCCTCGGGCAACAGTAACTAGAAATAACATTTTGGAAGGAGTCTGTACATATCAAACAACTTAAGCTTTCCATGGGTTCAGTGGAATTATGCCTTCCACCACACGCACACCTTCCCACACCCCAGCTCAGTTTTGAAACATATTTCCACAGTAGTGCTCTGAAGCCTGCATGGATATTGTAGACACCCCACTCTTAATTGCTTTGTGAGTCAATAGATGAGGCAGCTTGCAGAGCTGTCAGTTTGTTCCCTTTCTCATATACAAAATTTGGGAGTTAAGAAGATGAAAGGCTACATTTCCCTCGGTTTGAATTTGTGTCGGCACACCTGTGTCCTAAACACTGGCGGAGGAAGAGGAGTGCGGGGGAACGCACCGCTCCCGGCAGCGCGATCCCAGTGGGGTGCCATCGCGGCTGCCCCCCCGCCCACCCGCACTGGGCACCACGCCCCCGAGACTCACGCCAGCCCCAGCCCCGCCTGCTCTCCGCACCCCGGTGCCGGAGCATGAAGCTCTGCCACTGGTCCTAAAGCAGCTGACACTGTAGGCAGCTATGAACCATGAGCACTGGTGTACTTTAATGTCTGCAGACAACATGACTATTCTAGATTACATGACCAATATGATCTGCAACCAATGTTTTGATTTTTTCAAATAAATATTTATCACTTCCGTCGTTAACAACCTTCCTTGTGTTCAGGGTTGGCCCAATACATCTTGCTACCAGTGAAGCAGCAATTTGTTTATTTATTGTGTTCATATCCCACCTTTTTTGGCCAAGGAGCTCAAGGTGTCACACATGGTTCTCCTCCTCCTGTAATCCCTTTAGGAGATGATTTGTGATACCATGATCAGCTCCTTGGTTTGAGGAACTGAGGGCTATTCTCCACAGGCTGTTGGATTCGGCATTCGGACAAGAAATACACACAGTGCCTGCTTATTTGGCATTGTTACTCACTTTGCTAAGAATATATGCACAGATGCTTTCCCCCCCCCCTCCAGTGTGTGGATAGGCCTAACTGTTTCAGAGTAGCCACATGAGTTGTGAAGATTTCAAGGGGATTTGACAAATAACATAAAATAGCTTCTGAGACTTTTTTTTTTCACTGCTCTCCTTAATCCTCGCTTAACACTTTGGATCAGGCACTGTCTCTTCCAGTGAGTTTGAACAATGCAAGGCGCAATCCTGAATGATTCTAATTACTTCTCAAAACCAAATAATAAACAACTATCAATACACATCTAAATCATAATTTGCTTAGAAAGGAGGACAGTAACACACGTTCTGAACCGCTTCGCATTTTCTTCACAGAAGAAATTTAGTTGTTCAGAGTTTGCATCACAAATGGCTTATAAACGAGCTTTTGAATCATGAGCAATGTTTTTCTGGTACAGTTAACTTATTTCTGTCTCCTTAAACTAGTTTGTCTTTATGCTTTGAATGCTACAGTAATTTCTTTAATCAAATTGATGGAAGTCCCTTTCCCAGCCCACACTGAAACCAATTTATTGGTCATGATACGCCAGCTATGTTACTAACAGTCGTAACGAACTGTCAGGCAATATCGCAGTGAAGCTAATTTGAAGTCATTAGGTGTGCAGCGTTCAGGCAACAATTTGTTACAGTGGTTAGGAACACAGCTGACATTTCTGAATGGCTTTGTTCAGAGCAGGTCTAGATGAGCCCAAGCAAATTGTAAACTAATTTAAACATCACTCTGTATTATACTAGCTACTTTGTCTTACACTGGTTGCTAATAAAGCACCCCAGATTAAGTCAAAGCTAGTTAAATAGGTGAGTTTGAGTTTCATCTCTGGACAATGCCTACATCAGTCTTACCAATATGGGGGCATTCGCCCTAGAAGTCAGTCAATAACGCATCATGGTGATTGCCAAATATATTTTATCAGTTTGATTTGTGTTGTGAATACCTGACATAGGTTTGCTTGTTGGTATGGAAGAAATCAGGCAATCTAGAGGTAGAGAAAACAATGGTTCAGTGCCTGCAGTTAGCAGCAAAAGCTGTTGGATGCTTAAAGACTGGCATTCTAAATTACAGACCAGGAATCTGAACCAATTGTGAGCTATTGAGGAATACTTCAACAGCAGGCCCACAGTCAGAGGCAAATTCCAAACCTGGCTTATGGTGGTATATTAAACCTATTGGCTAAATATACAGGTACATACTGGTGTTCACTTGGCAAGAAAGAGATAAGATTGAATTGAGTACAGAACCTTCTGGTAGCCCTTTTTGAATGCAAAGTTTGTTAAAATTTTCACTTATTGGTTGGAAGTAAGTCACCAAAATACTGAACGCATAAGGGCAAGAAGCAAAAACCGGTGCCCTTGCTCTCAACATGGTTACTTCAATTTTTAATGATGTAGAATTTGAGTATCTACATTTTAACTTTATTTATGTATTTTATTGAAACTTTGGATACCAGTATATTTTTATTGCATACGTTCGTATTTGTTATTTACTTTCATGTAAGCCATTGTGGGAGATCTTGTAAACAAGAGGCAGGATACATATTTTCTAAATTAATAAAATAAATATAGATAATCTTTTTTTAAAAAACCATAGTATAGTTATTATTTATTTATCTAAATTTTCCATTATGGAGTCATTCAAGCAAATGTAGAAGTGATCACTTCAGAATAATTCTCCAGGTTATTACAAATAAAATAAAATTAGTTGCAACCATCTTATTATTCAGGAAAAGGGTAACTTTGCCAAAATGTGTCCATCTTCACCTCCTTTAATGCTTTAATGACAGCTTTTCATTTCCCCTTTCTATAACAACCATGTGTTGGTACTGAAAAGTAGAAGAGGGCAGTTCTGCTACAGCAATTTATGTTAATGGCAGTCATCATGTTTGACTTTGCAATCATGGCTCTCCTATAGTTCCTTAAAACTTAGTTTCTAAAGGTATAAAATTTTTAACACACGGTTCTATACATGTCTATTCAAAAGTGAGTCCCATTGAGTTTAGTGGAGCTGACTCTCAGATAAATGGGTAGAGGATTGCAGCCTAAGGAGTTTTTTCTGAGCATAGTTTGGAACCAGTAAATGTCCAAAGCATATTACTGGTAGAAGCATTTTCAATTTGGTGTTTTATCTAAAAATTGATCAATTTTCTCATGCAGATAAATTTAATTTTACAGCTAATCAAGAAAATTTGATTTTTAAAAAATTAGAAGAAACACTGCTATATTCTGTATTCTGTCACAATTTTCTCTCATTTCTTAATTTTGGAGTAATTTCTTAAAATTTTGAATCAGTCCCTTGAATGGTTATCATTTTTTTTGGTGCCCACTTAAATTCCATTGATACTACTGTGCTGCTCTAGCTTTTATCTAGTGAACAAAAAGATACAGAACTGAGCAGAAACATACCTTTTCCAGAAAGGAACACACACACACACACACACACACACACACACACACACACACACGTATATATGGATTGAAAGGCTTTATCAGTAAATAGAATTAGTCTACTTGCATTAATAAATCAAACAAATGAAAAGTGTTGTTGTGAAACATGACCACATCTTATCTGTAGAAGAAAATGATCACAATGGTATTAGGAAATTCTTGACTTTAGTTACAGGAGCGTAAAGGCACAAGAACAGATGATGGTGCCCTAATAGCCCTTTTTAAGAATGACAGGGCCCCACCATTAGCATCCTTTTATATCCTTGGAAATTGCTCATGCCTCGCTTTTCTGGTTCCTATCTGCCTGACTCTTTTTTATTTCTCTTTCAATTTCATCCGCGCTCGGATAAGCGCATGCTAACACAATATGATTGAGCTGTAAAATGGAACGCTGTCGCCTCTAATCTCTTTTATGTAGATATGGAGGTTCTTCCACACTCCACTTCATTCTTTCTCCATTGTTGGCCTTTATAGAATGGGTTGCCAAGTAATGGAAGCTCACACTGTCAAATATTAGAGCTAGGTTTCACAGGGTGTGATAAGAAGATTATCAGCCTAGCAGTCAGATCTATTGTTGTTCTTTGTGTCAGATTAAAATATTCCTATGTACTGTAACTTTGTTAGTAAAATACTACAGGTATTTAGAAAGGCTGTGTTGTTTCCAATGAGACAATGCTTACATTAGTAGATAAATCTGTGAGTAAGATATACAGAACCTAACTTAGATACTGAAAGCATATGTTAGTTTTATGGTGTGTTGCCTTTTGAACATGGTAAGTTTTGCTTTTGGACATCTTAAAAGTATAAAGCCCATTCCCCCTCCCCCATGAGATGAGATTCTGCTGATGTCTGACCACATTTTCAAAGTCACTTAGGCATTGTTTCTGTAATGCAACTGTCTCATTGGCATTCTGCAAAAATGCGCAATGCTCTCCTTTTACTAAGTGGAAGCAGGAAACATTAAGCTCTTTAAATGTGCATAACAGGAAGCTTAAGAGACAAAATGTTCTCTGTCGTTTTGCAGACACAAAACTCATCAAGTTAGACCAAAGTCCTTGCAATGTTTTACACTTAAAATTAAGTTTAATTTGTACAAAAACATTGAATCTGGATTATTCTTCCAAAAAAACAAAAAACCCACCTTTTTATGTTATAAAATAAAACCAATTGCCATCGAGTGCTTGCAGATTTACCTATTATGTAATTATTACTTGTCTAGCATTGCCTGCTGGTACATTTAGGTTGCCCAAAGAGGTACTAAATATAGAGTGAGAGACTTATAATTAATTGAAAGGCAGCAACCACTATTAAGACATAACGTTGAAAAATAAGTTGTACAAAGTATTGTGGCATTTTAAAGATGTGGATTATAGGGGTTTTTGTTTTTAGTTTTTTAAAAAACCCTCAATGTGCCATAAAATGATTTTATTCTTTGCAATTCTTTGATTTTTCTGCAAAAGACAGAAAACACAGATATCCCTCCAGAAATTTGCATAGCATATCTTAAAATCTGACATACTAGGTACAGTGAGCTTCATTTGTGTACCTGCAAGGAAGCTATCACAAAAAGATGAAACAATAAAATTATCAAGAAAAGATTCACAACAATAGTTTAAAACATGAAAAGTTAAAATACTAAAACAGGTTAAAATTCATATCAACTTTCTAGGCAACTGGATAGGCTGGCTTAACAAGCAGGTGCCAAAAAGAATGCAGTGAAGGCACCTGCTTGATCTCAATAGGCAGGGAAGATGGAGGCTCTTTGGTTTGGTTGTTACCATGGCTAGAAAATAGCCAAGTTGTTCTGGATGGAGTCACATTCCCTCTGACAGAGCAGGTACATAGTTTGGGGGTATTCCTAGATACACTTGTTACTAGAGGCCCAAGTGTCTTCTACTAACTTTATCTGTTTAAGGAGCTGCAGCCATACCCTGAACAGGGATAGTATGACAACTGTAGTCCATGCACTGGTAGCCTTGTGGCTAGATTACTGCAATACGCTCTAAATGAGCCTGCCCTTGAGCCTGGTTTGGAAGCTCCAGATTGCGGATGGTAGCAGATAGCTGACAGTACCGTATGTAACGGCATTGTTAGGACATCTGCATTGAGCCAGATTAATTTGTATTAATTTACAAAGCCCTTAACAACTAGGTCCAGCGCACCTCAGAACCCTTATGTCTCAAGGTGAATCACTAAAATAATCTATCGGAGTCTTGTTGGTGAGGCTAATATGATGTCAACACAAATCTGAACCTTCACTAGTCTCAGCCCAGTCCTGTGGGATAGGGAGCACCACTGCAAATTTTTCTATTCTGCCATGCTTATGCAAGGAATTGAGGGGGGGGGGGGGAAACCTTCCAGTAATAGTTAGCCGATTAATTTGTGATTTTAGTTTTTAATGTGGTTTTTATTGTGGATATAATTGTTGAACACTGCTCTGATTTTTTTAAATGAAATTGGGATATAGTGGATTAATATTATTATTATTATTATTATTATTATTATTATTATTATTTACTACATTTGTATACTGCCCTTCATCCAACTATCACAGGGCAGTTCACAACCTAAAAATACAAAATGAGAGCACAAAATGCATAATGAAACAAAAACAAAAACAAATCAATAACCCCTACTCCCACAAACATTCAAAAGGCCATAGAATGTTAATCAACCAAGGCCTGTTTATAGGGAAATGTTTTCACCTGGCGCCTAAAGATATGTAATGAAGGTGTCAGACGAGCCTCTCTGGGGAGTGCATTCCACAAATGGAGAGCCACCACAGAAAAGGCCTGTTCTCGTTTGGCAACAAAACCTCTTGTGGAGGAGGCACACAAAGAACGGCCTCAGATGATGATTGCAGGGTCTATATCAGTTCATATCGGGAGAGGTGGTCCTTGAGCTATTGCAGTTCTGAGCGTTTAAGGCTTTATAGGTCAAAACTAGCACTTTGATTTGGGCCTGGAAACTAATTGGCAGCCAGTGCAGTCGGGCCAGGATTGAAGTAATGTACTCAAACCATCTTCCTTTGGTGAACACCTGGCCACTGAATTCTGCACCAGCTGAATTTTTTTAAGATGCATTCCTACGTATAACATGTTGCAATAATCTAACCTAGAGGTTAAAGGTAAAGGTAAAGGGACCCCTGACCATCAGGTCCAGTCGTGTCCGACTCTGGGGTTGCGTGCTCATCTCGCTCTATAGGCCGAGGGAGCCGGCGTTTGTCCGAAGACAGCCTCCGGGTCATGTGGCCAGCATGACAAAGCTGCTTCTGGCGAACCAGAGCAGCGCACGGAAACGCCGTTTACCTTCCCGCTGGAGCGGTCCCTATTTATCTACTTGCACTTTTTAACATGCTTTCGAACTGCTAGGTGGGCAGGAGCTGGGACCGAGCAACGGGAGCTCACCCCGTTGCAGGGATTCGAACCGCTGACCTTCTGATCAGCAAGCCTGTGGTTTAACCCACAGCGCCACCTGGTCCCTCACCTAGAGGTTACCAGAGCATTAATGACAGAAGTTAGGTTATCCCTGTCCAGCTAAGGGTGCAGCTGGGCCACCAGCCAAAGCTGATGGAAGGCACTCTGCACCACTGAGGCCACCTGAGTCTCAAGCAACAGCAAATGATCCAGAAGTACACCCAAGCTACATCCCTGCTCCTTCAGAGGGAGTGCAACCCCATTGAGTAAGTAGCCTTCCATCCACCCTGTCTAGGGTACTACCCACTAACAGTGCCTCAGTCTTATCTGGATTGAGCTTCAGTTTGTTGGCTCTCACCCATTATTGAAGCAAAACAACAGTACAGCATATCCACTGCCACGTCTACAGATGTAGAGGAGAATTAGAGCAGTATGTCATCAGCATGTTGCTGACAATGTATTTCAAAATTCTGGATGGCCCCACTTAGCTGTTAAACAGCATAGGGGATAAAATCAAACCTCCAGAGGCCAAAGAAGACTCCCCAAAACATCACCCTCTAGAAATGACCATCCAAGGAGGTTCAGAGCCACCAAAAGTGGTGCCACCCACTCCTAACTAGGGACAGCCACTCCAGAATGATACCGTGGTCAAGGAAAATTAACATTTCCCATTTCCTTCTGCCGAGAGAGTCGTCATATAGGGTGACCAAAGCAGTTTCTGTGCCAAAACCGGGCCTAAACCCTGATTGAAATGGATCTAGAAAAACAGTTTCTTCCAAGAGCACCTGGATTTTGTCCACAACCACCTGCTCAAGAACCTTGTCCAAGAAGGGGAGATTGGCAACTGGCTGGTAGTTAGTTAGATTTTCTGAATCCAGGGAGGGTGGTTTCTTTAAGCAAACAAGGACCACCTCCTCATGCAGGGAGGCATTAATCAACTCCCTGGTTCAACCAGGTATCCTCTCCCTGCTAGTTTTTATCAGCCAAGAGGGGCAAGGGTCCACAGCACAAGTGGTCACCCACCCTAACCAATCCAAACACCTTTTCCACACCCTCAAGCATTCCTAACTGAAACCCATTCAACACAACAGGACTAGACAGCGCTCTGGACACCCCTCGAGCTTCATCTGCTGTAATTGTGGAGTCAATATCCTGGTGAATGCAAACATTTACCCTCAAAATTGTGTTACAAGCAAGTCACAGCAAGCTAACTTTGGTTCCACCACCTCCTTCAGGCCAAACTGTATAAGAGGCTCCTCACTCTAGATCTGTATAAGAGGCGCCTGCTCTAGATCCCCCACAACTGGACAGAAAGCCTGAAGAGAGGGAAATATTCTAGACAACAGCAA
This sequence comes from Darevskia mixta, assembly GCA_034641385.1. NCBI lineage: Eukaryota > Metazoa > Chordata > Lepidosauria > Squamata > Lacertidae > Darevskia > Darevskia mixta. The sequence continues at coordinate 6,642,707 of JAWWNH010000054.1, read as the reverse complement.
TCCCCCCTCTTCAACCTTCAAAGTCTGCCCTGATGCTGAACCGTGTACCCAAATGGGCACAGCTGGGTGAGACCAACTCCACTCTGCTCACCCACCCAGTTCTCAGTGATACAGACCAGATTGCCTTTCTCATCCATAATCAGATCATGTATGATGAAGGTCTTACTCAGAGCTGACCTGGCATTCAGCAACAGCATCCACAGACCTGAGGACTGGCTGATAGGACAACCACAGTCCCCCATATTCCCCACTAACTGCCTGTGCCCCTTACCCAGCCTGCCCCACCCCCATATTCCCCTTTCCCAGAACCACTGCAATCCTTTCTTCCTAGGCACATTTAACATCCTTTAATTTAAAGAAACAGCAAAACCCCCAAATTTAGAAACTCACAAGTTTAAAAGCAGTTAAAAACAATTTTGAACATTTTTTTAAAAAATAGGGCAATAATAACCCCACCAATACCCAAACAATACCCCAACCCAGCCTCAGCTTTTGTAGCTGGAGTCAGTCAGGGCCCTGCCCTCCCAGGCCAGGTAAAAATACACTTCAAGGCAAGGAGCAGGTCTTCCAGGACTCGCAGCCAATCAGAAATCTGATTGTGTAAAATAATGTTATTGGTGGATTTGTAAGTTAAAACATTCAAATCTTTCAGTAATGTTCAACAGTTAGAATGAGACCTGCATATTATTTGTAAAAGACTTGTTTGTTTGCCTCCAGAGTTTCTTATATGTACTGTGGTGGTGGTGGTGTTTTCTCTCCTTTGAAGTAAACACTTTCTCTTATCTTTTCCCCCAAATCACCCACATATGTGAGTCCATGCTCTCTCTCATATACACAAACTGGTGATTGCACTACACCCCCCCCCCACTTTATCTGCCTCAACCAATCTCCAAATGAATGCATGCCTATCATGGCCTTAGCTTTGACACTCTGGATATATTGATTAATAGTTGCCCTAAGCTCCTTTTAGCAAATCAAATTTTCACTTTTAGCAAGGATTTCGCCTCTGATTTATTCAGCAAAGTGAAATGCACTAAATTGACTTTGACATTCAGGGAAAATGGCTGAAAAACAAAGAGGAAAGGAAAGAGATATAAATTGTGTGGCAGCTGGGTACTTGAAGCATAGAAGAGACAGGTTTCTTTTTTGGGGGGAAGCAGAATATCATTGGCTAACTTAAAAACATAAACATTTAAACAAAAAAAAAGTTGTTTGCTGAAACTAGATGCATTTTGGAGTGGCACATTTTGCACACAAGGCCATCATTCATCTAGCTCTGATTGCCAGTTGTGAAAGCATTTATGAATTTATAATCTGTACTTCCATACAAATGTAGCAAGGCGGTATACACCATATAAAAAACGATTAAACAAAGATTTCCATAAAACTATCATTTAAAACATCCATAAACACTTATCGTAAATTTAAAAAATCATGTTGTAGAGGCTTGTCTAAACAAAAAAGTTTTCTGAAGACATGTGAAGGAAGGGAGGGATGGTTCCTGCCAGACATTTGCTAGATGGACTTTGCACAGGGCAAGGCCTGTCACACAAAAGGCTCATTTCCTAGTAATGGCCAATCAAACCTCAGGAACATGGGGAACCACCAGAAGTGCTTCATCAGAGGATCAAACTGACCTAAGTAGAGTATAAGGGATCAGACTTTGAACTGCTTTGGGCCTAAGTTGTTTAGGGTTTGTGAATTAACACAATTAATGTGAACCTGGCCCTGTTGCAAATCAGCAACCAGTGTAGCTTTTTCAGCAGCGGGGTTACATGTTGCTAGGAACCCGCTCTTGTGAGCAGTCAGGCTGCTACATTCTACACTAGTTGATGCTTCCAGACCAGATACAAAGGTAGCCTCACATAAAGTGTGTTACAGTAAGCAATCCTTGCATGGCCTGCTGTGTTCACACTGTCTTGGTCCAGGAATGGTGACAGAGGTGGTAAAAAGCACTCCTGGAAACAGAAATAACTTGTGCCACCCAGTGATGGATTAAGGAGCATCCCCCCCCCTCCGAATGCGTACCTGCTTCTTCATAGGGAATGTTACCTCATCCAGAATAGGCAGTTGACCTATTTCCTGGACACAGGTACTACCCACCTCATAACTGATGGCAAGAGCATCAGAGAAGGGTGTCACTGACAAACTCCATGGGAGTTTCCTTTGTATACCTAGATCACAAACCATTGTGTGTGTGTGTGTGTGTGTGTGTGTGTGTCCAGTCATCCATTTAAGTGACAAATCCTCTAACAAAGTCATCCAAGTACATAGCTATACACATTTTTATTTTTACCAAGTGAAGCCAAGAGACCAAGCAGTGCAAATTATAATAGAAGATGTGTGTCATTTCTATGCAAAGCCCAATTGAATACAGAATCCAATCAAATCCAATTACATGCCTCATCTTAAGGGTGTGATCTGTAAGAGACTCACTCACCATAATACTGCCATCCTTAATGATTTTACTCAGGATTGGGTATCACTGATTTAAATCAGACCTATTTCTGAGTACGCCAGTTCAGTTTGAGCTTGCTCTGTCAGGGATGAGATCCCAATGTTTACAGGAGTACTTGTACTTTGCTAGGTTAGCAGAGCTGCACGGCAAGCTCATTCTTAACACAAGAAGCAACCTTATTAGCAAAAGAAAGAGAATATAAAGTCCATCCTATTTCCTTATTTTCATGTTACTATGCTCTTCTTTTTCTTCATTTGTAAGAAATCTAATAGAGCCGCTGTTGCGGTGGCTGACCTCAAAATTGACCTAAGACTCAAGCAGTGGTGGAATTTTGCAAATGGGAGAGCATCTGGAGTGCCACACAAGACGTAGCAGGGCATCCCAGGCATTTACAGACGTATTATTTCCTTAAAATCATGCTGTTCCCCACATAATTTAGTGCAATTTTCAGCCCTCTTAAATGACTTCTAATTAGGAGAGTGCTATAAAACACCAATTTAAATTGCTGGAATAATCTTTCAGGGGCTTCATTTCCCAAACAACTTACATTGTACACTAAATAGATCAAAGAGGGTCAATTCTGTGTAAGTGAAGGAAACTTAAGGAGGGTGAATTACGCTCAATCCTATCTTAAGCATATTTAACTCAAGGAGGGGAGTTCTTTCCAAACAGAACATTAAAGGCCCAATCCTTTCAGCCCCTTTGCCAGAAAATCTGTGTTTAGCAAATGACTAAATGCAATCACTCCGCCAATGCAGTTTCATTATCTGTGGTGTCAGCATTGCAAGCCAACCAAGGACATTGCATTAGCATGGCAGAAGAGAATGTTAGCACCACTATTCTAGAAACGTATACGGCCAGAGGAGGTGCCGCAGCAGAACTGTGGGCAGAAGCTAGGCAGGGGCTGACTCGACAACAGTGTTACAAAGGTGTTTTGGATGCTACTTTTGTTGGCATCCGTCTGTCCCGAAAGACGATGGCGTGGGGGTGAAGTCAGACTGCTGTTTGTCTGTTAAGAGTGTGACTGTGAGTTCAAATCTTCCTGGTTCAAATCTCAAAAACCATTAATTCAAAGGTAATATTAGATAAGCCCCCATCTTTCAATGTAAGCTGACTCTCCCCCAGTATTAGCATTATGACTATGGAAATAACTACTGGTCTACTTCATCGGGTTATTGTAAGGTTTACTGAGATAATGAAGGATCATTTTGAGTGCTTAGAGGAGAAAAACTGTTGTCTTAATATTAGCATTCTATGCTACAGAATGAATCAAACTTCTCTGTTCAACATGGAAAGCTGAAACAAATGTGCCACCCTTACCTTAAGTTAACTGCAGTTCTGTCTAGTTACTTGTAAAACTAACCAGGTCACAGCTAATCATCCTGCTCTCTAAGAGAAGTGGGTGGAGGACAAGAGGTTAGTCTTAATGCCACATGGTGTTGATGCTGTGTATTACAGAAGGCAGAGGGGAGAGGAAGGGACAAATATTTGATTACACTGGTTTGAGAACAGACGGGTCTTTCACCTGCATGACTAGGTCAGCGGAATGGACCAGTCTAGTTTTCTGGACTAAGCTGTGCCCAGTTAAATACTTTAAAGAGCTTCTACTTTCTCTCTGAACGCTGCAGGCTCTCCACCTGCTTAACCTAGATTGGAATAGGATTAATTACTTGAATTGCAAGGTCTCCGCAAGCCATCAGCACGTTTCCAGCAGGACACATGTCCTGTGTTGGTACAGGGTAGTGCAGCAAAATGAATGTCTGGGTGTTAATGGCAAGCTATGCTCTTGAAAGGGAGGCAATAGTGTGTTGTTTGGATTTTTTAAAAACTTCTTTTTGTATCTTTTGGGTCCTGTTTCTAATGTTAAATCTAATTTTAGGCTGTGCTCCACATAAGAATGATTATATTGCACATCAGCAGCAGTGCTTACTTATTTAGTTACAAGCATTTTCCTGCCAGTGTCATTTAAGACTGGCAAATCATGCTTTATGGTTTGAGTAATTTAAAAATCACTATAAAAAATAGAGCCACTTTCTTGAAGAAACTGACATATAATCCATGTATACTATACATGCATACTTTGTGGGTTAAATATGCAACATAAATACCTGGATGGCTCAGTTCGTTAGAGCATGGTGCTGATAACACCAAGGTTGCAGGTTTGATCCCTATATCCCTGCATTGCAGAGGGTCGGACTAGATTATCCTCAGGTCCTTTCCAATTCTACAGTTCTGTGATTCTATAATGTAAATAAAACAAATTTAGTTAAGCAACTAATTTGAGGAGGGTACAGAGGGGCCACTCTTGGAATATATTTCATTGCAAACTTTGCTGGGGGGAAATGAATTAATTTCTTCTAGAGAGGTTTGGGGCTTGAAGTAAGCAGATAAATTAATAAATAGTTACATACACAGGGTAAAATAACTCCCTCTGAAATAAAAGAAGTTTAAGAGGGAAAGCTACCAGCTGAGAAACAAAACAGAACATTAAAGTACAAAACATATTAAAATGCGAGGAAAATGTTGAGAATAAAAGGAAGTGTACATTGAAACCAGCCTTTGACAACTTGGTTCCCTCCTGATGTTTTAGACACTGGCAGTGTCTTATGGGAGTTACAGTGCAAAACATCAAAATTGTTCCGTATTGGTGAAGAGTTGTTTAAATTCTAGTTTCTCATAATAATATATACATTTTATGTCATGAACTGCCCTGAGACCTATGAATGAAAGGTGGTATACAAATTTTAATAACGATAATGATAAAAGATAAAATTATTGAATTTTATTTTTATCTAATGCCATTGTATTTTCTTAATTAAAATTATAAATTGGTGTCTTGATTCAGAATAATCTAGTCTGGTTTTGCCAACTTTCTTCTAGCAGAGATCTTGTGTTTTTAACTTCTGTCTATGTCTGACAGACAAAATGTTTCAAGCAGAATTTTTGGCATAACTTTCCTCCAGCCTACCCAATTTCATCACATTAATTTCTGCTTCCATGCAGTTGTTAAAGGCACAGACCTCCAATATTTCTCTGATGAAAATAGGGACGTCCCATCCCATAATGATTATTTTACTTTTTATACTCCACACATTTTACTAGGTTGCCCCAGCCACTCTGGGCAGCTTCCAACACATATAAAAACATAATAAAACATTAAACATTAAAAAAACCTCCCTATGCAGGATTGCCTTCAGATGGCTTGGGGTCGGATAATTCCATACCCTCCAATATTTCTCCAATGAAAATAGGACATCCTAAGAAAAAGTGGGACATTCCAGGATCAAATAAGAAACCGGGACGTCCCTGGAAAAAAGGGACAATTCAAGGGTCTGCAAAAGTCGACAAGCTTAATCCATGCAAACAGATAAAGATTTCAGAATACAGTGGTACCTCGGGTTAAGAACTTAATTCGTTCTGGAGGTCTGTTCTTAACCTGAAACTGTTCTTAACCTGAGGTACCACTTTAGCTAATGGAGCCTCCTGCTGCCGCTGCGCCGCCACCGCACGATTTCTGTTCTCATCCTGAAGCAAATGCTTAACCCAAGGTACTATTTTTGGGTTAGCGGAGTCTGTAACCTGAAGCGTCTATAACCTGAAGCGTCTGTATCTCTTGCATGTGGAAGTTGCTGCTTCAAACATGCTGCCAAAGCAGCATCTCCCCCAAGTATTTCTTGAGTGCTTTTGTGATTGTGCCAAAGAGTACTTGGAAATCCCCAATCATTCTAGGACCCTTTTGTGAACTAAGGCAAGGGGAGTGAAGAGAAGGACACCACAAACCCTCTTATATTTGTTTGCAAATATTGGGGGAGTGTGGGGAGAGATCCAGCATGATAGGCGGCTATCAATAGCTTGTCCATCTGCAGATGTGGAAATGACAGTTCTGAGGATGCATAGTGTTTAATTTCCTTCCTTTATTAACTTCAATTTCAATCTATGTATCTGAAGAAGTGTGCATGCACACGATAGCTCATACCAAGAACAAACTTAGTTGGTCTCTAAGGTGCTACTGGAAGGAATTTTTTTATTTTTTATTTTGTTTCAATTTCAATGATCTTGGTAGGATATGATAGTCTGATAGTCCTGACTGTTATTTCCACTTCAGCAGTGGGGCAGGCAATACCAAGGCTTGTTCGGCGGCCAGTTACCCCATTCACAAGCAGAAATAAGGCCTTTGTACTCTCTTTCACCCCTTATCTTAATTTGTGATGGGAGAATATTGACAGGGCAGAGTTTGCCATTACATTTGAATTCTCTGCAGGAGGGGGCTGTGCCCCTTAGCAAAGAGTGTCACATGTCCTCCAATGCTTTACAGAAGAATTTGATTTTAAGATCCCTTCCCTTATCAAGGATTTCTCTCTGAACTGAAGGCTTTCTTTGGTTGCCAAATTGTTTTACTGTCCAGAAGTCTGTCCTGCACAAAGCCAGGAAGCCTCCCCACTCTTAGATTAAAGGCATACTGGAAAAAAACCCAACAAAAACAATTCTCCTACAATCTCCTATTATCAACCTTTCAAAATTAGCCTCACCAGTATGTGAAATGACAGCTTGTGCACTCCAAGGCGTTTTAATTTTCATGAGTGTGCATTTACTAAATTTCCTGTGTGTGCATTTTAAAATGTATCCTTCCCTCAAAATTTTAACATCTGTAAATCCTAGGAAGGGATCTGAACTGTGAAGAATGACAATTCTAACAATTCACAAGGAATCAAGAAAAGGCAAAAAAAAATAAAAAAAATAGAGACAGTGATGTCTCCCAGACAGTTAAACTAAAACAAAAAGAGAGAGGGGAGAAAATGATAAGAAATTGCCCCTGTTAAATAGGGACAATTGAAAAGTATAGTATCCCTTGGGAGTTACCTAAATTAGAATTGCAATTTACTTCTACATTTTATTGCTCAAGTTAAAAGAAAAAAGAAAAAGATAGTGGGATTTGCAGTAATTCCCATGGTGTTCCAAATACCAGTATTTTAATGTATCTGTACCATTCTGAAGTGTCTGCTCCATGGTACATCCGTACTTGGCTTGTTATCCTCTTATCAGCCTCTTTGCCTCTCTTTGTTTATTTGAGGAGACAGGAAGACTGTGTGAAGGCTGCTTAGTCAGGGATATCAGCGTTGTTGGCAGGGGAGTGATTGCCAGTTGAAAAACAAGGCATTATTGCTCATTTTTTCCCTCTTATTAGTTTGATTACATTTGCAAATCAAATCAATCCATCAGACATGATCAGGCCTCGTCCGCATTTTAAGGAATAGTAATCTCTGTCTAATAAGATGCAAATGTGTCACATCGGTAAGTAACCAATAAATCATCGTCTTGTCTTTGGCAATCATTAAATATCAGAACCAACAGTCAATTTTTAGTATTTTCAATTTGCGATATGCCGCTGGAATATAAAGATAGATGGACGTAATTACACAAACCAAACACTATTTCAGTTCATTCCAGACAGCAAATTTAGTGGAAGGTATAACTGGCTTGTCATCACACTACATTATTTCTGGCGGTTCATGCAAAGTTCACAGACAAGCTTCAAATGGACACTGCATATATATATATATATATATATATATATATATATATATATCCCCTCACCCTCATCCTACTCTGGTCAAACTTCATGAAATGTGTCAAGTACCCATCTCATCCCTTGGTGCACAAAATGACAGAAACAGAAAAGCGGTTTTCTGCCCCTCCCTCCAAATGAAACCACATTCTGATGTAGTAAAACAATAATAAAGTTTTTTTAAAAACAATATTGGACACATAAATGCTGTATTCCTACCTTTTGACTTTTCTGTCTGAGCATTATTTTTATTATTAGCTTTCCCACTTAGAAAAACAACCACCACCATCAAAACACACTGCTTTTCTGTTTCCTTTGGAAGAAAAGGATGAAGCATGCTTATTTATGAGAGAGAACTTGCTTACCCAGGCTTCCCATATCTAGAATGTTCTGTCTAGTGGTCTGAGGCACACTGCAGGATGGCAATATGCTTTGTATATGTCTACTGAGAACAGATTTCATGTTGCCTTAGGTGTCCAGATAATTAAGGTTTGTAACTCCATATATTTTCTGTACCTCTTTTGCTCATGAGTTATTTAGTATCTGACTATTTATAAAGAAGACAGGATAAAACTGCAGAGGACTTAGCAGTAATTGAGTAACCCATTTTTTTCTTTGTAAAGATATAGAAATTCAAATTGTTTCCGTTTTCTAATTGATTAGGGATTTGAGAGAATTGATTGCCTCATGTGCTTCCTAAGGATTAATTAATAGCTCTTTTGTCTTACTTAGAGTGTGCTGCTTTCCATTAATGGGTCTATTTGTACTTAAGGTTTACATGTACTTTAAGGTGGGCTGCCATGTGTAGAAAAAGGAAATCTATTTCTAAATGCATGTTGTATTTTTTATATATATATATAAACCCAAGTACTGAATATTCATACATAATTTCTTTTGCTAAGTGAGATACAAATTTGTATGGTTTTCCTTTCCTTTTTCTTTTGGATGATAGTCAACTGCATTGTTCCTTATATTTGAATCCAAAGAAGTCGGCCATGCTCTCCATTCGTTGTATTGTATTGTCTGCTTGAATGACTTCTTTTTGTTTTATATATTATGATCTTAAAATTCACCTAATCTGAAAATTCATCTGAAAATGAGTTAACACTAGGTTACTAGGTTACTAGGAGTTTCCTGTCTCAGCCCAGCTCATGCTTGTGCAGAAACTGAAGCTAATACTTCATTGCCTTCTGCAGCCTTCCATATATTTGAAAATCATCCATTTCAGGTTCCAGTTTTCTGTTCTGAAACTACTAAATTTACAAATATATAAAGCTGCTTTATACATAGTCCAGACAATTGATTCATCAAGCCCAGGGCAGGAAATCTGTGCCCCCTACACCCAATGTTATTGGACTTCAACACTCCCCATCTCAGTCTCATGGGAGTTGCATTCTAAAAACATCTGGAGGGTCACAAGTTCCCCACCACTGTAAGGCAAAAGCCTTATAGCATAAGAACATAGAGCCTGCTGGATCAGGACCCATCTAGTCCTGAATCCATTTTTCACAGTAGCCAATCTGAATATTCCAACAATCTGCTTCATTGTATTTTTATTTTAATTGATTTTTAATTTCAAGTAACAAAACATATCCATACAAGGAATACAGAGCTTAGTAGTTGTACAGAAAAGAAATAAAAATAGTGGTTGATAGTTGTATTCTTAGACATTCAATATCCCCTACTAAACCACTTTCCCAGCCTGGTGCATCCAGATATTTTGAACTCCCATTATCTCTGAAAATTGACCATATTTTCCAGAACATTGGTGGGGCACCAGGTTGGAGAAGGCTGCCCTAGATCTTCAGTATGCACACCACCTGTTTTACCACTGATCTATTACTTTTAAATCATTTTTATAACATCTATAGGTTAGAAATAACCTAACCACTTCTTTTACCAACTAGTTAGTCTGGAAAAGAGAGAAACTGTAATCAAGTGCTTGCATAAGCAGAAACTTCAAACAACTTTCTGTCTGGATGTTTAAATAGCCTCCTCAGCAACCTCACTCTTTGCCATTGCAAAAATAGCTGAAAATAAAATGACAGAATAAAAAACAACAACTGCAATTGTCTTTGACTTTACATGCTCTCTTAAACAGAAACAGCTCAGCAAGAGATGGCCTAACATATTTCCAGGTTGCATTGAATGTTTGCTTTGTCTTTTCCAAAACACAAGTTCTAGCCCAAACATGTAATAGCTGAAATGTCTCTTTAATATGAAGAAGGGCCGTGAGGGATCAGTCCATAAATCTATCTAGTTCAGCCTTCTGTTTCCACTGTGGCCAAACTGATGCCCATTGGAAATCCCCAAACATTTATGAGTGCAATAGCACTCTCCTGCTCATGTTTCACAGCAAATAATACTCAGAAGAATACTGCCTCTGGAGATGAAGATACTGTATAACTATCATAATGAGCAGACACCACTCTCTGGCCTTCATCTATAAAACCCTTAATAACTAGACACTCTTTCCAGACTCCAGTATAAGTCCATTGATTTCATTGGGTCTACTCTGACTATTATTTTGTTGGATATCACTCTTTGCATGTGATCATGCAAACTGGATCCTTCCACAGGGCTTCACGCACTCCTGATTTTATGCAGATTTCCAGTGGGCCATAATAACTTGTCCTTTATAATGTGTGTGTGTGTGTGTGTGTGTGTGTGTGAGAGAGAGAGAGAGAGAGAGAGAGAGAGACGTTCAGATAAATTAGTTTGCTACCTTTATGCAGATGCACCAGTACCAAGTTCGAACCTTTCGTTCTTGAGCTCTTCCTAGCTATTGGCTAGGAAACAACAATAATATGTGCTAGATAGCATGGTTGAAAGGCATTGCAAAAGTTCTCCCAGTAGGAGCCACAGTGTGAGTAATTTTGATCACAGCAGCCCGTTGATTTGATTTTCCAAATAAATTAAGTGCGAATTAGGGAAGAGATTTTTGTAGAAGGAGGCTCCACATCTCTGGGAAGCCAAATCCCATTGAGACTTTCTGCTAGCAAGGCTGGCAGAGAGGTGGGGTCTAGACTTTGCAAACATGAAAATGTGAACTGCTGAGCAATCTGCATGTAATTCATTCTGGGCACAGGAAAGTCTAGGTCTGTTTTCTGGCAAAGAGGTCTATAAATGAAATAGATTATGAAGTAGTACAGAAAAACTGCTTGTATTTAAACAATGTGAAATGCAATACCCTTTTAAATACAGTTTTTCTTTGTTACATTGAAACACTGGAAATATTCTAGTTTGCACTGGAATAGCTTCATTTTAATGCAAGGACTATTTTAGTGGTTTCCTGCAGTGGATCCAAAATATTTTTATCCTCATTTATTTATATCCCATTTTCCTCCAAAGAGCTTAATGTGGCATACACATTTCTCCCTTGCCCATTTTGTCTCCGTACTAATCCTGTGAGGAGGAATAGGCTGAGAGATAGCGACTGCTCCAAGGCCACCCAGTGAGCTTCATGGCTGAGTGGGGATCCGAACTTAGACTAACGCTTGAATCACTACTCCACACTGGCTTTCATTTTTAGTATTCTTTCTTTGAATCTTTTCACAACTCTACACTCTAGCATTCTGCTGTACTGTTGAACGAGGCTGCAGAAGTCTCTTGAACATCTATTTTGATTGCCAGAGGAACACCCATCAGGTATCAGCCTCTGCACCAAAGTATCTGGCAGCTTGTTCCATTAAACCACAAAGGCAAAAAAAGAGAAACAAATCCTATGAATGTGTTAATATGGAAGTAGGATTATTCTCTCATTACCTAACCCAGAAAATAAATAGGAAAAAGACAAATGAAGGGTAAGTTGAAGAATTGGTCAAATGTGACCGTTGAGCAAAAAGACAGAATATCTACACTGATTTCTATGAAACGGAATCACTGAGAAAGTAAACTGTAAGGATACTATCACATGGGAAAAAATGAATTTGGAATGTCCTTTACTACACCTACTAGTGCTAATGTGAGCTATTAGATACACCATTGATTTAAATGTAAATGTGGTTCTTTATTCTGAAGACCAGGTGATTAATTCTGGTAGCACAGTGATCAATGCTTGATGAAATGTTTGGATCTGTACATATTAGATATAGAAGAGCACCACCAATACAGGTGTCTCTTGCCTAGCTGGGCAATATTTCTGATTTCCTGGAAACATGAGATTGGTACTCAAATGTATGTATTTCTGCCATTGTTTTCAATTAGGTTCATCAATGATTTGATTAAAAAATTTTAAATGTACAATTGGGTGGGTGGGAGAGAGAGAGAGAGAGAGAGAGAGAGAGATTCTGCTATAGAGCTTCCTAGCCACATGTTTTTTATACCTGGTTTTATCAACCATAGCTTACAAATAATTCTGGCTGAACGACTGTGTATGTTAAGGGAGGTGAGCAATTTTGGTGATTTCTCCTCCCCACTGCAGCTCCCATGTGCTACAGAAACTTCCATTGCCATGATCAGACGTCTCGGTTTTTATCAGAGTGTGCAGAAAAATAGGGCAAATGGACATCATTCAAAACATGAATTTTAGACCCTGCTTTTCAGAAATATTGAGTCAGCCTTTTTCACCTGACATTTTCATGGTAGGACTTTGTGCAGAGGCTATGTTCTTAGAGAGGTCAGACTGGAAACCCATTCAGCCATTGTTACAACTGAAAAATCAGGCTAGCTCGCCCTTCCCCTTTTTGTGAAATGAAAGGTAATAAGTGATGGTTCATCAATATGCAAATATTTCAGAGATTTTGAAAACAAAATTAAAACAAAAGGATAGGTTGAAAATTATATTTTGGTAGATGGAAGAGCTAATAGCTTTTCTTTCCTTTTTTTTCTTCCAGAGAAGACCTTTATAAGGATTTTATTACATGGGTAATTACATATTTAAATGTAATGGCACCAACAGAGCCATTACAGTCCATTGAGTAAATAATATGCATTTTAGAAACCATTTATAAATATGTATTTATTTGACGGACCAGAACGGAGTTTTTTTTTAAAGACATTCTCATTCACTGAATAAATAATATATGGATTGCTTTTAAAGATAAATATGTATTTCTTCAGGATATATTCCAAGCAATTTGGCAAATAATATGCATTTTTTCTAGCATTTAAAAATACATGGAGTATAAAAAATTGTTGTTGTTCAGTCGTTCAGTCGTGTCCGACTCTTCGTGACCCCATGGACCAGAGCACGCCAGGCACGCCTATCCTTCACTGCCTCTCGCAGTTTGGCCAAACTCATGTTAGTAGCTTCGAGAACACTGTCCAACCATCTCATCTTCTGTCGTCCCCTTCTCCTTGTGCCCTCAATCTTTCCCAACATCAGGGTCTTTTCTAGGGAGTCTTCTCTTCTCATGAGGTGGCCAAAGTACTGGAGCCTCAACTTCAGGATCTGTCCTTCTAGTGAGCACTCAGGGCTGATTTTCTTTAAATAATTTCTATAAAAAATAATTTGCGCTAAGTATGTGTCTTTCAAAGAGATCAGAATGACTCTGAAAATGTCAAATCTACCTTTTAAGATTTCTGCATTACATTTCTTTTGTCAATTTTATTGCAAGCTCATTCTGAATTGAGTATGCTTTAAAACATATATATTTTCATATACTTTATGCATTTCCATATATTGACGCTTCTTTAGTTAGCTTTTGTAACATTTTTTTTTTTATATAAATCTCATTCAAAGCCTTCAAGCACTTGCTAGGAAATAACCTATACATATCTGAAGTAAGAAGTCCTGTTGAGTTATTCAGTAACACAACAATCTGAAGCACCCTTGCACCAGAAGGGAAGGGGGGGTTGGATTAGATGGGGGCATCCCTTTGACCAGCTTCCCAGGTCAGCTGGCCTCTCACTGGCCACCAAACGTGGGCAGGCAGAAGGCCCACTGGTGGGATCCCTGCCAGCAGAAAGCCCCAAAGCAGGGTGGCTCTGAGGGCAAGGTGGGGTGAGCTGGGCCAGGATCTGCTGGATCAAAGACTGTTTTAACTACCATTACACAATTGCATCAGACTCATCCAGGGCCAATTGATGCACCAGCCAATGAGCACCAAACAAACAAATGGCATGAAATGTGTGAGTGCATTTAATACATATCAGGTTTCTCTGAACCAGGAGGGCAGAAGATGGCTGTAGTTGACAGACTCAAGCCTTCTTCCCCATTGTATGTTTACCAAAAATTGCCTGCCCCAAATTCATTGGTGCTCATAAAATGTTGTCGTCTGGAATAGCAGATTTTCACCAGGTCATCTTTCCATATCCCATGAATCTGACCCTTTTTCTTCCCTCCCCAGAAACTGTTTATTATTTTTTTATAATATGTTAAGTGCATTCATATATTTGATATCATATTTAGTTTGTCCCTGAGCTTCATGGCCGAGTGTGTATTTGAACCTGGTCTAATCACTGTGTTAAAATCATCCTTATTGATTATATTATTGTGAGGCGTATTTTAAAACAACAACTCTTAACTGCTTATCCAGTTTTGAGCTATACTTTCCTTGGCTCCTCTCACCCACTTCCTGTGGTTGGCAATCTGTTACCAGTAGTTTAATATCTTAAGTGTTAAATAAAGGCACTTGCAGATGACCCTCGCTCCAGGGATGATGAATACAGTTTCAGTACTGTGAAACTTCACAGTCCACCTGAGTAGTGAGCTTTAGCTTCCACTGGATCCTTTTGCCTGAGATTGACAAAGAGTAGTGTGCACCTCACTGCCCTTGCAACACACTTCATTCCATGCTTCATGTTAGATGCTAGAAAGAGCAGATGCAAAGGGCAGCAGAATACCCGTCATGTAGAAAAAGGGACTTTGGTCTGCACAGCTTTTCTTACCTCACATGATGAGGTGCATCTTCTGCTAAACAACTGTTCAAGGGGCATGAGCACTGCCCTTATTTGCATTTGGATGTCTACTTTATGATTCACTTTTCCTGACTTGAGGAGTTTGATCTTTGCAAATTCCAGTACCGACTGACCTGATGTACACCTCCTGGACAAATGAACAGTTTGGAATGGATCGAAATATGTTTAGAAATGAATGTTTTGTCAGAAATGAATGTATGTTTAAATGCAGCTGCTGTGCAGATTTTTTTGGGGGGGGGTGTTGTTTTGTTTTTAGAGAGAGAGAGATCACAGATTAATGCAGAAATGAAATGGAACAGCCTGGGCATGGGGGTGGGGGAGATACATGTGAAACTGACATGGGCTGGAAATAGACTGATTTTCCAATCCTTACCTGAAGGCTGTCAGATGCATGCTACTCTTTTTTACTTAGTTCACCATTTCTAAAATTGGTAAAGATGAAGGCATGGAAATGGGGAGGTGATGGGCAGTTAAGCACTCATTGGCCATGTTATGGAGAAGGTCACATGTGCACTGTCTGTGCATACCTGATTTTCTTTCTTTTTTTCAGTTTCCCTTTCAGAAATTGCACTCCCAGAATGTTACAAAGCTGCATTTGAGGTTTTCGAGAATTAAAAAATCAAAACAAACAAATTCTGTTGGAAAAACATTAGGGAGAGGATTTCTTTAGAGAGCAACTCCCATTTTTGTACACCGTGTTCTCCTTCCCTGAGTTTCTCTTTACCTCTTCACCAATGTTTTTTTTCTCCTCCCTCCCCACACCAGCTTTTTATTATTGTTACAGATTCAAATATTCATATTGGGAGTGCTATGGGGCTGCTGTTGAGAGAGTAACTTGGGTTCACGGGCTGATGTTCTTTGGGGACCATTTTGGATACACAAACCAGCTACAAGTACAATTATTCAAATTTTTTAAAGCATTTAAGCCACACATTGAACGTTGCTGGGCACTTCGTTAGCATAGCAGTTGTAGAAGACCTGAAGAGCCCACAACATGAATTGGTTTATGTGGATGGGGTTTGCTAGTTAGGGACAACTTTAAAGAAATGTAGAAGGGAGGGCACAGCACAATGAGTAAAAAGGAAAATGTACATTTTAGTCATTCTGTGATCACATTAGATTTGGCTGTTACATTCTCAGTATAATTAAAGCAGAAGTATTCATACATTTTGTTTAAAACTGATACAATCTCCTTTTTGTCTGTGATCTCAGTAAGATTGCACTGGAGTTTTTAATTTAGCAGATTAAGAAGCACAATTAAAATATCATGAAAAAGATCATAATCTAAAACCTTCTTTCTGTGCTTGTCCCTAGCAAGTTGATAACACAGGCTGTTATGTGTAACAATTACCTCCGCTGCTGTAAATTTGCTCTGGTTTGTGGGCTGAAGTGTTAATAAATACCTTGCGGTATTCCAGGGGGAAAACTTTTCCACCTAATTAATAAAACTTGGAAGAATACCCGAGATACTGAACCATATCTTTCTTATTAGTGTTGGCTTCTACAAAAGAGAATCCCTGAATCTCAACACATTAGTAAATGTCATACTCCTGGGTTGCACAGAGACCTATTGAAAAACTGCTGATTTGCTGTGGTGGGGGCATCGCTGCGCACTTTAGAAACAGTCCAGCTGGGGAATATCAAGTGTATAAAATCACAGTAAAGCATGGTGTGCGTTATAGGAGCTACATACACCTGCAACATTAAATGAAGCTTTGCAAAATAGGCATACATTTATACTCTGCTTTTGTTACATGGGTTGGCAAGATTTCCTGGATTGATTTTATCTGCAGTACTGCAAATAAACATGGATCTTCTTCTTCTTAGACATTTCTCCTTCGTTTCTCAGAAGAATCTATCCCCACAATTCTTAAGACACATTCGGTTACATATTTGTGCTGGTCTCCACAGCTCCTGTAGGCTTTTGGTAAGAAACATTCTCACCTAAGCAGGATAAACAGAAGATGGCCAGCAGCTCAGGAACAATGATGGTGACATCTCCTCCAATGGTGATTTACTTGGGTTCCAGCACTGTTGCAAAAGGGTACTGATGGTTTATTTCAGTAGCTACCAAACCCCTCTGCCCTACAGCCTTTAAATTGCTGTATCAGGTCAGTGGACATTAGGCCAATTAACAAATAAATGTTTTTCCCTGACTATTGGCTATAGAGCTTTTTTACTCATACAAGAAAAAAAGATACAGTGGACGCTCGGGTTGCGAACGTGATCCGTGCGGGAGGCACATTTGCAACCCGCAGCGTTCGCAACCCGCAGCGCCGCATCTGCGCACACGCAGGTTGCGATTCAGTGCTTCTGTGCATGCACAAAGCACAATTTAGTGTTTCTGCGCATGTGCGAGCGCCGAAACCTGGAAGTAACCCGTTCCGGTACTTCCGGGTTCAGCACGGTGCGCAACCCAAAAACGCACAACCTGAAGCATCTGTAACCCGAGCTATGACAGTACCTTGAAACACATATGTGTGAGAATTACAGATTAAATTGCATTAATACAATTAAATAAATTAATTAAAAAACAAGTAAATAAAAATATGTGTTTTCAACAGGCAACATTTGTATGGATCAAATTATATGATATTGATGCCCATTGCTGCCTGATATTTTAATCCTTAAATAGAAACAATAGCTTTTCTTTCAGGGTACTTCAATGAACTACTTCAGTGCTCTGCACAGCAAGCAACAAGTTAACAGCTCAGATATTTGCCGTGCAGATATATTTGTCCTTCCGTGTCAAACTACACGGCTAAAGTCTCACTGTTTTGAATACAAGTGTGCAAATATTTACTGACTGAGTAGTTATCACAGTGACACACGTTTGAAAGGGAAGGAAGCAAGAATTGCAAGATCTGTGTATAACTAGATTTTCTTTAACCGGGACACAATCTGTGGCAACAAGTTCCTGGAAAAGCGCAAGAGCAAATCCAGTCCATTTCAGTACAGCTTGCACAGGACAACTTCCTAGAAGACTGTATCCACATTATCAAACACTTGAGGTTTCTTTGAGCTGAAGTCTTTGCAATTCAAAGTTCCTAACAGCAAGCTGTTTAAATGTTTTCATGTGTGACATGAAAAGTGCTTCTTGGTTCTTCTCATATGTGCATGTTGAAATAGCTTCACATACGCTTTGACTCTGCAGGAAACTAGTTTATAAATTGCTTGAGGGTCACACAGAAAGGTAGGTTCAGGCTTGTGTCAATCTTCATGTGCCTTTGGTGTCTCTTGTGAACAAAAATGCTGCAAACAAATTTGTGCATAATTGGTCCTCAACCATAGCTCTATTCACAGTCAGACTTCTGTTCACAGTTATTACCAAAGGATGTAAATTTAGGACATGCTCCTTTCACATTTTGTCTCTTTGCCCTGTCTAGAAGTGCCTCTGTGATTGCTGTGAATTGTCATCATTTAAATTGTATGCATTATTCTAGGCAGTAGCGTGCACATTTTTATATGTACTTACCCTCAGATATGTACTTTTCAGTGCTTTTCCATGCATTTCCCATTAAAATATGCTTTTATGTGCATTTTAACCGTAAGACAGTGTCTTCTCATGCACATTTTTTGTGCACCAAAACTGCAAAATCTGGAGAAGCTCATAATCCAATCAGGAGTTGTGTTCCAATCCGCAAGCAAGTTTGGAACTGCATGCCTTGTTGGATCCAGACTTGGTCATTTTTACCTTCCCGCTGCAGCGGTACCTATTTATCTACTTGCACTTTGACATGCTTTCAAACTGCTAGGTTGGCAGGAGCAGGGACCGAGCAATGGGAGCTCACCCCATCACGGGGATTCAAACCGCCGACCTTCTGATCGGCAAGCCCTAGGCTCTGTGGTTTAACCCACAGCGCCACCCGCGTCCCTTCTCATTTTTAGAGTAGACTCATTTAAACCAATGGGGCTTCAGTTACTCATGACTTACAAGTCCTTTGTTTCCTTGTGTCGTGTTTTTTTTTATTTATTTAATAAACATTATTCAACTTTAAGCATTACACAGCAAAAACAAAAAATCCAAATTCAAAACAAAATTCTGCCTGTCTTGAGAGACAATGGCATGCGCCTCCAGGGGTGAAGGCAACCTGTTGGAGACTCAGAGTGCCTGGTATGACTGTAGAGACTGGTAACTCATAGCTGCTGTCTCCTGCATTGTTTTTGCTGCGTTAGCAGCACCAAAGTGACCTCTCTGGGTTTAGGAAAGCAAAACAATACACTTGACACCAACCTGGCTGCAGGGGCTGCCAGAAGGAGACGTACAAGATGTTATCCAAGCATCTTAGGGACTTCTTAGCCTTTTCTTCTCCCGAAGATATCCTGCAAGGCAGTGGGTACGAATTTTTCCTCGGGGTTTACTCCTGAAGTCTTTCTCATGAATAAGTATAGCTGCTAGATAGTGGAGGTTTGGGATCAGAGTTTTCTTGGGTCTACTCTAAGTATAACTAAGTCTGAATCCAGTCCATGGAGACCACTAAAGAAGAACAAGCTGTCACTTTGAATAAAGGAAATGTGTGAAGTGGAGTGCTGGTGATGTCCTGAGTGATAATTAAAAGCTATTCTCAGAACATTGGCCTATGTCTCCAGACTCCAAACAAAGCTACCTATTCTCATTCAATTAGATGAATTGTGTCCCAACAGAGTTTAAGAATGTGGGTACCAATCATTTTTGTTATATTTCATATATTAATACATTACTACCAGTGCTACCCTTTCTTATACTAATGAAAGTTTCTACTGAGAGGGATGATATATATGTGTGTGCATTCACAGTTCATTTGTGATGTAGTTGCTTAAATAAAAGAAACTGGAGTAATGCACTTGGTCTGGCAAAGAAGGTACAAGGCAGTGAGGTATATTACAAGATGTTTGCCCTGTTGAGTAGTTTTAGGGTGTGTTAAATGATATACAGTGGTACCTCGGGTTAAGTACTTAATTCGTTCCGGAGGTCTGTCCTTAACCTGAAGCGTACTTAACCTGAAGCACCACTTTAGCTAATGGGACCTCCTGCTGCCGCTGCGCCGCCAGAGCACGATTTCTGTTCTTAGCGGAGTTCTTAACCTGAAGCGTACTTAATCCGAGGTACCACTGTATACAACTTTGATGTTAAGAAATAGCACACTAATCATGAAAAGCTATGTAACAAACAGTGCAATACTGATACTAGTCTCTTAATTTCCAATTACAAGACTCACAAACATTGGCTTGTTTGGTCATATATATCACCAAAATCCAAGAAAAGTGTAACATTCCCAGAGAGAATACAGCCGGCAAGGAAAGAGATACATGTCTGACTGAAATCACACCAGACCCTAGAGCAAGAGCTACATGTAGTCTTTGGCCCAGTCTTCTCCAGTGCGGTGCCCGCCAGATGTTTTGAACAATAGCCATGCTGACTGATGCTAAAGAATTGTAATCAAAACCATCTGGAGGGCACCGCATTGGGGGAGACTGCCTTAACCCGATTTCATGCTGGTAGCAAGGAAGGGGAAGACTGTGGGGAAATGGGTTAACTTCAGCCCAGCCACCACCGGTATCCAGCTCCTGACAGGTTGCCTCTGATACAGTGCAGTTTTTGACAGGAACAAAGTTTGCACACCCCTGCTCTAGAGCCTGGGGTGGGGGAAATAGTCAGAAGGACACCTTGGAAAGTATACAATGTTTGGCCAAATTTTAGATTGATTTGTAAACTTGTTGTCCTGAAATTTATTTGTCCCCCCTCCCCCACACAAATCTTGGATTAGTACTCTATCTGTCCCCTCATACAACTGTCTCAATTTGCTTTTGGGGGGGGAGGGGGACGCCTATTTACATGACACAGACATGTTGGCTAACCTTTAGGTGTATGCAACTATCTCAAAGGAGCCAGGCCATACTCCTGCAGATTAGGCCTCAAGTTGAACAGTTTCGCTGTTTGAAAAACCTCAAGAAGAACAGTTACTGTGAGTAAGCAGTTAATAAAAGAGTAGTCCAGTTCTGAGCATGTGCAGCAGATGACATTGTCTAATGAAATGCTGGCCTTGTAGACAAAAAAATTGGGAACATCCATTCAAATACCTCATAATTAATTGCAAAGAAGTTAAAAGTCATTTGGAGTATGGCTTGTCATCCCAATATAAATGTCAGTGCATTATTTATTATCCTCATCAAAAATCCCACTCACAGGTAGCGATACTTAGCCCGTGTTATGGCATTATGAAGTTGTGCAATCTGGTGATAGGGAAACACACAGTGACGACATCACAGCACAGGAAATTGTTTCAAAAAAATTATGGAGGGGGTGATGTCATTTTTGGTGGCATCATAATGAGCAATTTCCTATTGTTTTAAATGTAGAATCTTCATTTTTAATTGATTGCAAATATTACAACAAGGAATCAACCCTAAGAAGTTTTGGGGTTTTTTGTTTTGATTTTTTTAAAACCTCTGCAATCATAATATTCAATAGAAATGTCACAACTTAAAGAAATTAAACTAATTCCACTTTGAATAAGAAAGGAAAAGGAAAAGGTTGAATTCATGTTACTGGGAAGCCTTCCCAAGTGTCTCATCCGCTCTCCTCTGTCATCCCGAGGCAATGTGGCTGCATTTGTGCGTAGATTTATAGTTTATCTTTATCTATGGCTTCATCGGTAGGTAGCTATTATAGCCGCCTTGCCTGGATATTGTTTGGGCCTGATAGATCTGTCTGTAGTTCATCAAAGGGAAGCTGAGTGGCTAAAAGCCATTGGGTCCAGCTGAGGATGAAATACGAGCCATCAGCCTTGGTAATGGCTGTAAAATTTCATAATTACACGGCCTTTATTACATTGCATAATGATCCTGAAGCAGTATGGAACAATTAATTAAGATTTTCAACCGTGGCTCTTTCAGAAATTAAAAGGTGCTAGTGGCTGAAAGATGGGGGAAAGCGTCTAGTCCTAAAAGCATTAGGGATGCTTAAGAAGTACTTCCAGGATAGTTTCTTTAAAGCAGCAAATCTGATGAGTTACTAGTTAGGTAGCTAATGTTAGGCATAGCTAACATCTGTGCTTTGGTTAGCATGTTAACTTCTAACCAGCAACCTTATATTTTTCTCTGAACGAAAGAGAGAAGGGGGAGGGAGGAGGAGACGCTTTAATCCAAGACCTAGCCATTTGTCACACTTATAATTCAGCTCCACTAACATTACGAAACAGATTCCATAGCACAGGAGGGTCGTGTAGTTACTCAGTGCTGTACCAACCCATGATTTTCTCTCTTGTTCTATAGCTTGAGCCATACATACAGTAGTAAAGAGAGCTCTTCGCTCTTTTTGACTTCTGGACTGTATCTTCCAATATGCCAGGCACTTTAAATTGGCATGTTCTTCATTGGTGCCCCATGGTAACACCATGCCTTTTTAAGCATCTCTGTAATATCTGTTAATTTGGACACAGTTCTGCAGGTATGAGGGAGGATTGGGTTAAGTGGAATGTTTAATGCTGTTGGTGTACACAGGTCAGGTGTACATCGTGCTCCTTTGCAAGAGCACCTACTTGTACTGGAATAGGATTGCTTAGGGCTGGAAGTCAAACTACATAGAATCATAGAACTGTAGATTGGAAGGTACCACAAGGGTCATCTAGTCCAACCCCCTGCAATGCAGGAATATTTTGCCCAAAGTGGGGCTTGAACCCATGACCCTAAGATTAAAAGTCTCCTGCCTCTACCCACTGAGCTACTTTTGTGATACTCTTGGTTTTATACAAATGTGAAGGGGAGGTTCAATCAGAATCAGAACTGAAATGTGGGGGGGGGGGGTTAACACTTTCCTTCTGTACCATAGTCCCAATAACTATTAGGACTAACCATAGTCCCAATAACAAAAAAAAAAAAAAAAAAAAACTGCCACTGGCCCTAGTAGGAAAGCTCCCATTGTTGCTGGGGGAAGGGTGACATCTTCATGTGACGTCTCTAATGGAGCCCTTTCCCCTCCTTTTTGGTCCTGGAAAGTAAGCTTTTGATTACACTTCCCTGTGACTGCACCAGTGATGGTCAGGGATGGATAATGGCTTTGGGTTTTGTTTTATTTTAAATCCTGTAACGCATACAGCAGCATAACTAAAAGGCAAAATGAAGCTCCACATTGCAATAAATGAACAGATAAATACATTTTGTTTAAATGCATTATACGTAGGGCTGCCTCTGAAGACGGTTTGGAAACTTCAGGTAGTGCAGAACTAAGCGGTCAGGTTGCTCACCGGAGTAGGACAGTTTGAGCATATTACACCGATCCTGGTCCGACTGCACTGGCTACCAATTTGTTTCTGGACCCAATTCAAAGTGCTGGTTTTGACCTATAAAGCCTTAAGCAGCTTGTGAGTCGGGACCACAGTACCTCAAGGACCGCCTCTTTCCATATGAGGTCATCTTCTGAGACCCTTCTTCATGTGCCTCCTCCTTGAGAGGTCCGGAGTATGGCAACACGAGAACGGGCCTTTTCTGCAGTGGCTCCCCGTCTGTGGAATGCTCTTCCTAGAGAGGTTTGCCTGGCGCCTTCATTATACACCTTTCCTTTTTAACCAGACCTTTGGATGATTTGATTGACATCCATGCCCTTTTAAAATGTGTTGGGGAGGCTATTGGGTTGTTTTTATTTTGATTATGTGTTTTGTGGTTTTATATTTTGATTTTATCCTGTGAATTGCCCTGAGACCTCCAGGTATAGGGAGGTATATAAATTCAATAAATCATCATCGTCATCATCATCATCGGAGCCCACTTGCATTTACACTTATCTAGATTATATAGTGAATGCAATGAGTTTCATGTGACAATTTTAAGGATTAACGTACTACCCCAATATGTTATGAGCATCTTTGTCAAAAGAAAAGCAAGCTGTAGTAATTAAAACAAGTAGTAGTTACCAGACTTCTGAAGTAGATTCTAAACTTAGTTGAGATGGAAATGGTTTTGCTTCTAAAATGTATCCATCTTAACTAAACTAATCTGCATTTCTCTCACAAGCTCAGACTACTGTCTCCTCTTAATATTGCTGATTTGATATGGACCAGTCGCATAATGTGCTATACTTTTAAATATTTCATGGCGTATTAAGGGATCTCCAGGGTGTCTTTTAATTATAAAATTTTGGCCAAAAAAATTGTAACCAATCATGTGCTTCATTCAAGGAGGAGCTGGCTGCTTGAAGTCAGTTCTTTTGTTGAGTCATTTATTCCCTTAATAGGAATTTTCTGATCGGCTGTCATTCTTGTTCACACACTGGGTGTCACTGCCTCTAAAACACTTGTCATTCTTTAATGGAAACAAAATAGTCATTGCTGTCAGAGCTGCAATGTCATTCCACTACCCCTTGCTGCGTCGGCAATAGTGAAAATGACAGAGCGGCTCTCAGTAGGGGTAATTAAAATGTAAATATTGATATTTTATTATTTGAAATTACTTTCCAGTGCGGCATTTAATATCTCTCCATCTGTGCGGCTCTGTTTAGCGGTCACTTTAGTACAGCTCTGGGATACCAAGTGGCGGCTTGATCCCCGTTATGTCAAAATGCTTGTTGCTGCTTAATTTTGATATCTAATTAAGTGGAAAAGTACAGTCCACACTGTAATCCATGGCATCTTAACCAGCTGCTTGGGTATATTTAGAATTAATCTCCACTATGGAATCATCCTAATGTATGCAATTAAGAGTCTGCCGATGGCTAATTAGGTGTATTAGAATCAGGCAGCTTCCCCCCCCCCTTTCTTTGAACTGTTGCAGACTTCAGACACTCTGCCTCCTGAGGTAGCCTTAACGACACCAACACACTCAGCCAGGAAATACCAAAGCTGAAATCAGAAATGCAGGTGCTGGTTGGCGAGATTCTCAACCCACTTAAACTGGCATATTTCTACTTAATGAAATTTAGTCTTACTTAGGGCCGCCATACGTCCTGGTTTTCCAGGACATGTCATGGAATTCACCTCCAAAAATGGCATCCTGGATTATTTTTCAGAAATTGGGCAAATGTCCTGGGAAACCGGCAATGGGGGTTAAATCGCATTGAAAATACCTTTAAAAGCTTCAGAACTGGTAGCTTCCACTAAAAATAAATAAATTTGGGGTCTTCCTAAAGAAAGCTTAACAACAATATGGCAACCCTAGTCTTACTGGGGTTCCACATCACTTGGGACTTGCCTCTTCTTGTGAACCATAACGAAGAGTAAATCTTTAATCATTCGACTGGTTGTTTAAGAGGTTTAGCTCTGCTGTTGTTGGGGTTTTTTTAAGCCCTACAAAATTTATATTGCTTTGATTATTTAAGAAGCAGCTAATTTATTTTCTTTGATTCTTTTCACCCTACCTTTTGTAAAAGTCTAAAGGTGATTTTTTTGCATTTTTGTTTAATATTGTAGCATTGTAGGATAACCTTAGAAAGGGAAGGTTCCTTAATTTTGCTTCTGTAGTTTTATCTATGAGGTTTTTAAGACACAACTAAATAGGTCATATTTATCAACAAGATGTCTCCTTAACAGCCCAAACCTGTTAACCTATTCAAGTTATGGTACCCAAATTAACAGCTTGTATCACCATAGAGGAGGCAGCAACCTGTGTCCAATATGTAGGGGAAATTGGTCCAGTTCACTACTACTAAAAACTCCCCCCCCCCCCGCCGCCCTCTTATCTATTGAGGGCCTTGACTCATTCACACCGACAGGCAGCAGTAAAGGGGTCAGCAAACCTTTTCAGCAGGGGGCCGGTCCACTGTCCCTCAGACCTTGGGGGGGGGCGGACTATATTTTGGGGGGGAAAGAACGAATTTGTATGCCCCACAAATAATCCAGAGATGCATTTTAAATAAAAGGACACAATAAAACACGCTGATTCCCAGACCGTCCGTGGGCCAGATTTAGAAGGCGATTGGGCTGGATCCAGCCCCTGGGCTTTAGTTTGCCTACCCATTGCTAAGCAGCCAGACCAGGTGGAATGCAACTACCAGCTACACGCCACACAGGAAATGTGCTTGGACCTTTGACCAGAACAATAAACCAAATCTTCTGCTGAAATAATGTAGTGCCACTTTAAAAAACCACACTATATATGACTATTCCAGTATGAAGCAGACTTGTTCCCAATATGAAGCAAGACTAGAGCAGTGGGTGGAAGTTGCAAGGAAGTAGGTTTTAGCTAAAGATTCGGAGAAAGTTCCTAATACAGTAGTAAGAGCTGTTCAGCAGTAGTATAGCCTGCCTTGGGAGGTGGTGGGCTGTCCTTAAGTATTAAGCAGAGGCTGAAAGTGTTGTTGCAATAAATAAATAGTTGCATCCTACACAATAGGTCTTGTGTTGAGCAAAGGCTTGGACTAGATGATCTCCCAAGTTCCCTTCACACTCTTATGATTTGTCTCTGAGTTATAATATTTTGTTAATTAATTAATCTCTGAGTTATAATATTGTCTCTGAGTTATAATATTTTGTTAATTAATTAATTAACCAACCAACCACTCTTCTTTAAGAAATTGCAGAGTGATACATAGGTCACAATGTATGTACAATGTTAACACACACAAAAATGGCATCAAGCAAACCAAAAAGTTCTGTAGGCCTTGCAGAAAATCGAAAGGTTCAGAGACCGAAATACAAACTATATCAGGAGGGCCCAAAAGACTTGGCTGAAGGGGCACAGCTCTGATTGTTAAAGAGCATGAAGGATGGCGTGGGACCCTGTGGCACTCCACAGACCCAAGCACATGTCCCTCAATGTTGCTCTCTGGAAGTACTCCCTCCCGCCTGTAGGAATGGCCTTTAAAACAAAAAGGAGTAGGGAAAAATGTGACAGCTGTAGATAGAAATAAAAGCTAACAAGCAGGCAAAATTTCTTTTTAGGAAACAAAGCTTTTGATTTAAACAGCTACATCAGTTTGACCTGCAAGGCGGTTACCTCAGAGATGGAAGCCTCCTTGCGGAAAAAAAATGACAAGCTTAAATTGTTCCTCTTTAGGAATGTTATGTAAGGCTTTAGAGAAGGTAAAAGAGACCAGTGAAATATTTCTAACTGGCATTTAAATTACATTAACACCTTCTTGTATGGCCTGAGTGAAAGGTCACGCTAGACAAGCAGCATCTTCACTGTTTGTAAATGTCTAATTTGCTGCTTTTAAATTGCTGTGAACCTCACTTACTTAGTCCTGCTGAATGAATCCACTGTTGCAAATACTTCTGACAAGCGAATATTTGCTTAGTGAGAATCTATTGTTCTTAATGGATTGAGATGGACGTGCAGTGTGAATGCATTTTTATTGCCATGCCACCTATCTGCTCTTGTTTCAAGGAGATGAAAGTAGTGTGGCGTTAAAAGCCCCGGGTTTCTCTTATCTGTTTCGCAGCACGTGCAGTTCTATCAGTAGGGTTCATTGGAAAAGTGCTTATGGTCAGCATTCCCCACCCCCATGTCTGTTATAAACAATGATTTTATATTTATATGAACTTGTATTTTAAAAAGGAATGAGAGGAACATAAATATGCATTTAAATAAGAAATGGAGAAAATGGCCAACTATATTGAGAAGTTATGTGGGAAGCATCTTGTCATGACAGTTGCAGTGAAAGGTTTCACTTAGCATTTTTAGCCTTGTTTGAAAGAGAAGACTTCTGCATAAATAAAAGAAATACTTAAACCTATTTACTTTGTCTAGCTGCATGACTTATTAACTTTCTATCTCCCTTTTGAGGTTATTTTCCATTTGGCTACCTATCCCCCATTCATTGCTTTGTGTAGAGCCATAGCCAGCTGTGGGGTGTTTAGCCCTGCGTGAAGCCTCCAGAGGGGTGTCATTGAGACTCCCAGCCTGTGTACAGTATGTATGTATGTATGCAAATTCACATGAGGGATGCCAAACTGGGTTTTTGACCCAGGTGAAATAAAGCCTAGTTTCTCCCCTGGCTTTGTGCTGTATATTTTTGCAGTTTGAGCTCCACAGAATAGGGCGGGCCTGCTAGGTAGGCAGCAGAAGGTGAAATATAGACATTAAAGGCAGTGGCGGAGCTTCATACTCCGGCACCAGGAGGCGGAGAGCAGGCGGGGCAGGGCAGGCGCGCATCCTGGGGGCGTGGTGCACATCCTAGGGGCGTGGTAATCCGCCTGCGGGGGGCATGGCACCCCGCGTGGGTGGAGGAGCAACCATGATGGCACCCCACCGGGATTGTGCTGCCGGAGGGCAGTGCACTTCCCCTGCACTCCTCTTCCTCCGCCAGTGATTAAAGGTGAAGGCAGGAATTGGTATCTGAATGGCACAGCAAGGCTTTTAAAAATTGTTAACTCTAGCAGAAAGGAGGCACCATTTGGGCTCTATTTCAAGTAGCAGAATGCCCTGAACATTGTCATAGAACCTATGTGCATGATACATAGCAATGTTATGTCTGAACTACAAGATACTACTACTACTACTACTACTACTACTACTACTATTATTATTATTATATTTGTACCCCACCCATCTAACTGAGTTGCCCTAGCCACTCTCGGTGCTTAATAAAATTTCTAACTCTGATCTAAATCATGCTTTCAAACTGTGGCCAGGTTGTTATGCAGAGCACCTAGAGGCCTGCATATTACACCTGTCCTGAGAGAAGTGCTACTGTGCTATGTTCAGGGTCTTGTTACTAACACATAAAGCTCTGAACAACTTGGGACCTGGTTACCTAAAAGGCCACTTGCCCCTGCGTAGCCCTGTAAGATCAACTGGGGAAATTTTACTCATAGCACTGCACCATATGTAACATCACAGGGCAGTGACCTGAAAATGGGCATTTTCTGCTGTTGCCGCTGCACTGCAGAATGCCCTTCTGTCTGCCATTCGCGAAGTATCATATATTAGTTGCCTCAGGTGTCCGTGAAGACATTCCCTCCTCCCCTGGCTTTTCTTGACCTCATTTCTTAATTCCTATTTTTGCCTGTTCCTGTCTTATCTGTTCTATAATGCTGCTAAATTAGTTTTATTATGCTGTTTAATTGTTATATGTTGTTTTTGCATACCACTTAGGGATTATATATATATACCGTATATATATATATATATATATATATATATAGCCATTTTATCATAGAATTGTAGAGTTTTTGAAATGCTTTAAATAAATAAATAGGGGTAGGGAGGGGGGGAAACATAGTATTACTCAATGCAGGCATTATAACCCACACAAGGTTGAATGGGCTAGGAGGTGGTGAACCAAACACCCATTTCCATTTTTCACTGAATGCAGTAGTTCCAGGGAATTGGTATAACCTGAAGTAATCCCATCTCATTTGTGTAATGTTGTACTGCCATCTTTTGTCTGCATGTTTGCCCTGTTCACAAGGCATCTAGGTCTACTTTTAATATCAAAAGGCCCATGGGGTGCACTTTCCTTTCTCCCCTGCCTTAATTCCTTGCTGTCTATTGCCCAACTCCTCCTTCCCCCAGGTTGGCTCTGATACTGATAGTGAGCCAAGCTAGAGCCAAGGAACATGGAGAAGTAAGGCAGGGGAGACCGGAGGGTCAACAACGCTCAGTCATGCACCACTTGGTCAAGGCTGGAGTCAGGTGCAGTTCAGCACAAAGAAACAAAGTCAGTTGTCAGTGAAGTTCACTCTTTATTCAAGGAAATGGCATACAACTAAGTAACATTGCCCAGTAGGTCTTGCCTCTTATAAAGCAGTTGCTAGGACTAAAGATACCTGTCTTCCACCCCTCCTAAGGCTCCTCCTTTCCCAGATGTTTCCTAAAGCAGTCTCAAATTGTGTCTGCATACCTCTGGTCCCTCCACATGCTCTTGGAGACCAGCAGGAAGGAGAGCTTGTTGCAGATGGAGAAGGAGACTACCAGGATTCTTCAGCAGTCTCTTCTGCTTCAGCCTCAGAGTCTAAACTGCTCCCTGTCACAGGTTCCTCCTGTTCACTAAAACCTGTTATCCCTTCAGTATCCAGCATCTCCTCCCAAACTTCCCTTTTTGACCTCTCTCCTCAGTGTCTCACTACCAATCCCCGGGCTCTGAGCCTTCCTCCTCTGGGATCTCCCTTAGGGGTTCCCCGGCTGGTGCCTCCCACCTCTCCTCGTTGTCCAGTCAGTCCTTCACACAATTTTATGTTAAAATTAGATATCTATGTGAACACGACAGGACAGATACAGAAACAAAGGAGTGTGACAACGAGCATCATTTCTAAATTGACTTTTAGCAGGATCCACACCCAAGTTCTTAAGACATTATTGCTATATAGTATTCCAAACACAGAACCTGATTAAGTTCTAAAAGGTAGGGTTTGTGTATCCCTCTTTGCCTTCAAGCTTCTTGGCCTTCTTGGAGAAATGACCATATAGGCTGCATGCAATGAACAGAGGAAGAATTGATTGGAGGAAGCAAGTGGCAGGATTGCATGTGTGAATCAGCCATAGTGCTACAGGGCACCTGCAAATTCCACAAGTTCTGAATTTGCTTAAATGTTTAACTCTTTAACTATATACATGACAGATATTTGAAATATGGAAAAAATGGCTTTGTTGTTTCATTACCTTTTAAATATTTTTTTGTCCTAACTGCAGTCTTCATTATGTAAATGAGTATCATACACTGCAAATTACTGAAAAATTAAAGCCCCCAGAACTTGATATTTCAGTTGTGAAATATTGACTTTGATTTTCATGTCAAATGGACCTTTGACATAGAAATTCCGTGGGTGGCGCTGTGGTCTAAACCACTTTAGCCTCTTGGGCTTGCCGATCGGAAGGTTGGCAGTTCAAATCTGCACAGCGGAGTGAGCTCCTGTTGCTCTGACCCAGCTTCTGCCAACCTAACAGTTCAAAAGCATACCGTTGTGAGTAGATAAATGGGTACCGTTTCAGCGGGAAGGTGAACATTGTTTCCGTACGCTCTGCCACTTGTCACAGTGTCCCGCTGCCCCCCTCGGCCTGAACCGAGATGAGCGCCACACCTCATAGTTGCCTTTGACTGGACTTAACCGCCCAGGGGTCCATTTTCTTTACCTTTACCTTACCTGTACAAATATAATTTTAGAACAGCAGCACAGTGCTGTGTGCTTACCTGAGCACACAAGGCTGATTCAGTTTCATGCATACATGTACACCATTTGGTTGCTGTGCCTTTGATTGCTGGCAGCTGAATGTGCGACCTTACCTCATTTAAATGCTTTGGTGTATGAGATTATATGAAAGATTTATCTGATGTATTTTATCTGGGATTTCAGACATGCAAGTCACTGCATACTTGCCGGGGGGGCATTGAATCATGACTAAAGTGTGCAAGATGCTTGTACACTTCATTCACAGTAGTAACAAAGGGTTTTAAAAATGGAGACATAAATGAGTCTGCTTGCTTTATATAGTCCCAGATCCCAGACAAAATCAACCTTTGTCAGGGAAGAATTAGAATAAAAGAGGCAGTAGAAAGCAATAGATGGCATCCCTTCCCAGATCATACATAGCTGTATGACATGTGCGCGCATGCACACACACACACACACACACACACACACACACACTATGCACTGTATATAAACCACAGATGTGCCTTTAGTGTCTATGGGGTCCTCCAAAGCATCTTTAGGCATGCAAACAATTTAGGCTACATTGGAATGTGTGCTACATGAAGATCAAATGGTCCAAATTGTCAGGTTTAAAAGATTACTTCATGCCTATGGAAACTGTAGTTGAGAAACTCATTTCATTAGCAATAATATTGCAAAGGTTTGAATTGGTAACAAAATGCCAACGGCTGTGTTACTCCTTTATTCCTCACTTTCTCCAAGTGTTAGTTTTATAGACATGTGGAGAAAAGGAGGGGGGAATCAAACAACTGTTCAGTTACTCAATCAGCGCATAGTTAGTGATATCAGTGAGTCATTAGTGTATAATTACGATTGGAGTGTAAGGTGCAGTTCTTTGAAAGGTCTCTATTTATAGTGAACGAGAGTCTGCATGCAACATAGGAGGAAAAAGATGTTGGCACAGGGTGAGTGTGTGGGGGAGAGAGGACACCAGCAACCAGCAACGCAGCTCCATTGTTTATAGCTATTTACAAGAATCTAGGTGGATTTACAATGCCTCAGACTGAGCAACATAAAAATGGTACAGTAGAGAATGCCTAGCAGGGGTTAAGTTCTTATGCCTGCACTGCAGCCTATTTCTGTCAACACTGGGCTTGGGAAACAAACATTTA
This sequence comes from Darevskia mixta, assembly GCA_034641385.1. NCBI lineage: Eukaryota > Metazoa > Chordata > Lepidosauria > Squamata > Lacertidae > Darevskia > Darevskia mixta. The sequence goes on along the minus strand of JAWWNH010000054.1, from coordinate 6,610,646 downwards.
TGCTTTGTGAAATGAAAGTGTATTTTTGAAGACTAGCCGTCAGATATTTTTTGCCCTTCACACTTTCAAATGCTTAGCCTTTTTTGTAAGTTGACTGCAAAGTGCATCAGTTTGCCAGGCCAAAAAAAGAAGGGGGGAACTAGTGGGGGAGAGAGAGAGAGTAAAGGGGGGAGTCTTGACAAGTGCCCATGGCGTCATTGTCAAGTACATGAGCTTCAAGTAGAAGATGGCAGGAGGGTTGGCACAGAACATGCTTCCTTCAAGCCTATTACCTCCGGGGTACCTGACTCTTGAGAAGCTTTTCAATCCTTCCAAATGACGTTATTCCAAACTGTCATCTGGTTTATTTGGAGCACACTGTCTCGCAGATAAACATGCTATTTAACTGCAGGTCAAGGTACAGAGTCATTCTGCTAGCAAAATGCCTGGGATACATTAAATGGCACTGACATGCAGAGGGAGACGGAGAGAGATCAAAGTTGTCACCAGTATGCGTGGAATTGGTCTGTGCTGTGGGGAAAATGCAGCGCAATATATTGAAGTGTATTTTTAAAAACCATAATGTAGTTGAACATTTAAAACTATGACCTGTCAAATGCTAGGGATTAAGGTGCTGTGTAATACAAAACACAAAGTTCAGTAGCATAATGGCAAGCGAGGATCTTCTATATCTTGGGGAACAGCTAAGTGGCGAGGGACTGGAAATGTTTTTATAGTCGGTTTGGGAATTTCATTTCTTATGGAGCGAAAGAAATCCCTTGTCACAAAAGAAAAGGATGTAGGTGTTTGATTGTTTGTTTGCTTTCTTCCTAGTATGGCAAATTATGCATTTTTTAAATGGCTGGTTTTATTCATGAAAGCTTCAGGTTTTTGAATTATTTTTATCATGTAAACACTGTAATTTATAGACAAATATACTCTGTGTGGGTATCTGTATTGCTTGGAATATTTTCATCAACTGCATCTTACGCTTTTGCAAACTACAGATCAAACAATGTAACCCTGGTGTTTTAAAAATAAAATAAAAATACACATACGTTGTTTTACAGTATCCAAATTTAACCATCCAGCTTCCTTTACCACTTTTGAGGAAGCATTATGTTGCACATCCAGTAACAAAGGGGGAAGCTTGGTTGTCTTAAAGCTACTCGAGGATCATGGACCAGATTTGAAATGGAATATAATGTCAGTACCCTGCCCTGATTTGAGGGTTTTGTTTTGCATTGTCTGCTACTGTAATTTTGCTAGCAAATCACACGGTAGTTTATTATCTTTTTACAAAAGAAAACTGCACTCAAAACTTCGTACATAAGTAAAAAAAAAAAAACGAAGTAGGAATCTTTCTAAGGTGGGAGGGGGTTGGAGAGAAAGGGAAATGATTGAAATTAAAACTTCTTTTGTGATCAAAAGGGATTTTATTGCCCTTTGCTTAATTAAATGCCTCAGAAGTGTGTGAAACATTGTTGTAGTTAAAAAAATTGTTACTTTGTAAATCGCAGGGACAAAAGGGCTCTACTGCAACTTTAAAGTTTCCGTGCACGTAAATGTCAATAGAGTGCCTTCTCCATCATCAGCACTAAATTCACATTGATGCCTCTTTTCTTCTCTGTATTGATCCTTCCATGAGAACGTAGATTTGTATCTGTTAATTAATGCGTCCTGAAACAGCGTTTGTATTAATCAGGCAGATAAGAAAAATTGGATGCCTGCACCCTCATGACAACCGTAAAAGTGCTGGCCCTGATAAAAATCATGGACGGACCTCAATAAAAAAGTTCCTCCTTCCACTCAATAAACTAATCATCCTGCTTTTAATTATTCGGCAGAAAGATGTGTGGAGATTGGAGAATGTGTAAATCTATTTACTAACAGCAGTGTCTGGGAGGGAGAATGGGGCTGTCACAGGACAGAGCTGCAGGCTACGTTCTCTGTCCATCTGCTGCAACAGAAAAACTGGTTCTTGAGAGAAAGGAAAAAGACAGAGATGCTGGAGCTAATTGAAAATATGCATTCCTTTTTTTGACCCTTTCAAATTATTATTTCTGTTCCATTTCCTTCCATTTACAACAAGAAGTGTGGCATTATCCGTCGTCATCTTACAGAGAGGTTGTATTGACTTGTTTGACAATGTGGTTTTTTTTTTAATCTTTATGCTCTTAAGGACAAATGTCCTTTTCCACAAAGCACAAAACACAGTATTTAAAATCACAGCAACTGCAGCATATATACAGTTACAGATATATAGATATATAAAAGGAATGGATTTCAGTGCCCACTTGACATTGGTTTTTAATGCAGTTTGTGCCTCCTGACTTGAAGTAATTATCTTTTTGTTTTAACAGGTTCATTTCTGAATTCTTCAGTAGTCTTAATCTAAACTGATGCATGTGGCTTCCCCACTCCTTTTGTTTTCTATCATATTTTAGACACTTAATTCTGTTATAAGGAAGGGGCCTTCAAAAGAAAAGGGCAATGTGTTTAAAGCTAAATGAGCAACAAAAACAGACTATTCTTTCAGCAGTATCCTTGTCAAAGCACATGTAAGCAGTTCCATAAACAACCAAATGAAAGCTTTAGACATGTCTTAAGACCCCCTTAAGAAAAGCTTGACTAATCCCCTTTGATGATTTTATTAAGTACTTGATGGTTGCCGGTGCCAACTGGCAAAACACTATGTTTCACCAATAGGCCAGGAAATCGCCTCTTCACTAGCACCTTATGTGATGGGGGATATTAGCAGTCGGAGATAATAAATTAACAGCTACTGTAAACAGGAGCCTGAAAAAGTAAAACAGTAAAGATGTTTGGCCTTAGTGATCCTATTAGGAAGGAAAGGGGGGGAGTGAAACAAAAGCAAAACTTAAATTAATTAAGAAGCATTATTAAATTTTCAGTCTCTCTCAAAAATGATGGTGTGATTACTATTCACTTGGCACTTTAATGTGCCATTCTGCTATTTCAGTACTGTAGTAGAGGCAGAAGCCATTACAAAAGTAATTAGTGTCTTTTCTGAAGAGGATAGGTCTTGCTTCTGTTTATGCAGAGGTTGAAGTTCAAGAAGCACTTTGCTTTTTGTTGTGATCATCTTCATCTTTCTAGTAAGGTATCAAAAAAAATTCCCTTAAAAAGTGTTCTTTTTGTTACTCACAATAATAATTACCCCCTTTAAAGTGGACCCTGACATCTTTAAAGTGCAATCCTATACATATCTACTCAGAAACAAGCTGAGGTTGCTTGATTTGCTCCTGTGTGTGTGTGTGTGTGTGTGTGTATGCAACGTTGGCGTCTCTCATACCAATCATGACCATTATTGCCAGAGTGTTCATAAACGGCTATTTAATCTAAATACTTTAAGGTATTAAAAGTATTAAATTAGAGCTTCAATGTAATAGGTGCTTAGAATATATTTGGGGGAATGTATTCTCAGACAATGATAAGAATGTATTATTTAAAAAGCAGCAAATTCATGTTGCTAACAAAATTTTCCAAAATTTAATAAAACCCACACACAGGAGGCATGCAAATTCAAGTTGACTTGATGAAACTTTTACTGTAATAATTTTATGTTGTATTGATCTTGAAGAGCAGAGGGGGTGGAATCCACAGGTACAGATTTATAACTTACATAACAACAACAAGCATGAAAGAATAGTTATAATGCAGAATTATGGTGGCCCAGGATCATTTTAATTATGTTTCTGTGTACTTTCCTTCCTGGTTTAGGATTTTCCACTTTATCGCTTGCTGACCAGATGAGCCTTCTGCAGAGTGCTTGGATGGAGATTTTGATCCTGGGCGTTGTATACCGATCACTTTCCTTTGAGGACGAGCTTGTCTATGCTGAAGACTATATCATGGATGAAGATCAGTCTAAATTAGCAGGCCTTCTTGACCTCAACAATGCCATCCTGCAACTGGTAAAAAAATACAAGAGCATGAAGCTGGAGAAAGAAGAGTTTGTCACCCTCAAAGCTATCGCGCTTGCTAATTCAGGTTGGCAGATTGGCATGATGGCTCATGTCATTTCCCCCCACCCCTTCCTCTAATACCTTCTGCATGACAATTTCTAAACATGACAGTAGGAATAAGTAATTCTTAGTTATACTACTACAGGACAATGCTGAATGGCTAGAAACAAGGTAGTTCAAATTAAGGGAAGAGCTATGAGTATATGCATTTGTTGCACATGGTTTCTAATTTGGTTAAAAGATGCCAGAAAATTCAGAAGGTATTAAAAGCAAAGATGCTTTTCAATAAACATAAACGTTGTTCTGCTTAAATCCATTTCATAATCCAGATAAGTCTAATCAGTTCACTTAAACCCAATAGAATGGATGGGCCCATGACTAAATGTAATATATGATCTACTTCAATCCGGCTACTAAACACAGTGAACTCAATAAGTAAGGTGAACTCAGGTTTTATCAGAAAAGGGAGCAAATCACTATTTAATCTTACAGGAACTCTTCTTCACCATACAAATTTGATTTTTATGGTAGCTGTTTAACAGGCAGATATAACTTGTTCAGAAGGGGTTAAGAAATCAAGGAAGGATTCTTCTCTGCATTTGAACTTAAACGTGCTGAAGCAGTGAGCCGGTGTCTGATAAGTAAAAAATCGTTTGTTCTTTGTTGTTTTTTCTTTTGTGCCTCCCTAATGCTTTATTGTGGTCTTAAGTCCCTTTTAGCATTTGCATAAAGTTCATGATAGATCCCTCTTTAATGACGTGCCGATCATTAGATACCTGTGTGTCAATAACATGCTCTGATGCTATGTACCATTGACAGTCACACCATGCCCCTCCATCTGCTTTTGTTTTGACCCTATCTTTGAACTTTATCTTGGTTGCTGGCCAGTAGTTTTCCCTTTAATTACAAGAAGGAAACTGTCAATAAAATCTGTTAAATGGGATGCAATGAGTGGCTTGAATGGGCGGACGGCTATTTGTTCAAATTCTGCAGCATTCAAGGTATTGACAGTTTGTTTTCTGGGGCCATATGTGACGATCAATCTCAGGCTGGGCTCAGCCGCGCTGAAAAATGAAAAACCAGATTGCTTTTGCTTACTTGTGGATGACGACTTGTGATTTGGCGCGGTCCTAGTGAGATGAGACCTTCTGCCCAAATTGCCCCCCCGAGAGCCAGAATGCGTGACTGTTTTTAGAAATAATTTTTTTAATTGATTTTGTAATTAACAGTTCATCTACAATATTGATGCATGAATCCTCAGATTGATAGGAGGAAAATTGTTTTCAACAATGAAGTTGTACTTTCCTATTTGTCTTCATAATGGGATCTAGCATTTTGCATTTTAATTGGGGTTTTAATTCCAAAAAATAAAATGCAAAACCAAAAGATTACTCATAAAAAAAATCTTACAGTGCTATTGTATGTAGGTTTTGTTATCATACACATCTAGTTCTAGTGGCCGTCTCAAATTTATCTTTCCCTAAGATATTAGGAACCATCATATGGTATCCATATTACTGGAAAGAAATGTTATAGGTACTGATAAAGTGAGATATTTATAAAGCTAGAAAGCAAGTACCGTTTGTATAGAAATACTTAGTTTTGAACATTTTCAAAGGCAGCTAACCTCTGCATATTTGGAGGTGATTGAGACAGTATTTCAGTCTGACCTGCAGAGATTTAATATGACATTCATTGAAATTATCAGCTTAGCATAAACATCTGGCTTGATTCAATAATAATTAATGTTCTTTTATGCTCTAAATCGGTGAACTGATTTAACGGTAACCTTCCTTCCTGCCTCCCTCCCTCCCTGTTCCACCCATGCATAAACATATAAGACTTGTGCACATAAAAATATCAGTAGCATTATAACTCCAATTCATAATGGTTTTAAACAGGAGGCTTGTGTACAAGATTTCTGGTTGTCGGCAGCTCAGTTTGGGAGAGAAGGGAGGTCCATATGTGTTCTAATGCAGTATCTCATCCTGTCCCCAAATTTTCACTGTCACCTCCAGCTTTAAATTGAGATAGGGGAAAATGGGTCACCAGACCTGCTGGTTTATAGTTTCATCAGCTTGAACAGCCCTTGTAAGCTTTCCAGTGTAACATAATGGTCATGAGGCTGGTATGATGCAGCCGTGCTGTTTCTCCCTTTCCTGTGTCTTCTGAAATTCAGCCTCCATCTAGGATGTTACCCAGTTAAGCACTGGACTCAGGTGGTTGGTGGGAAGGGAATTTGCTTTGCCTAGCATGTGTCCTCCAAAGGCAAGTGTTCCCAACCTTCCTCATATCTGCAAAGATACAGAACTCCCACCTGTGGGTGTTTCGTTTTGTTTTAGTACATTTTTATTCCATCCATTCTCCAAAGAGCTCAGAGTGATGTACACAGTTCCCTGTCATTTTTATTCTCACAATGAAGTCCCCTGTGGTACATTAGGTTGACAGTAGCTGGTCATAATGTTACCCATTCTGGTTATTGCAAAGAGATATCTGCCCATGATAAGTCATTAGCAAAACCAAACCACTTGATTTGAGTGCAATATCATTTGTATGCTATTGATAATAACCATAATCAATTGATTTGCGTAACCCAATAACACTGATGATGTACATTGGTTCTATATATCCCATCCCAGGTAATCTGGAAACACTGGCTTGGGGGTGGGGGAATCCCAGTCCTTGGCTGTGTAATGTGTGCAACAAACAATTTGGTACCAATGAGTGCTTTTTTTACTCACGCAGAAAAAATGCCTTTGAATATTTTCCAAAGCATGTATGTACCAATTACTTCAGGCATACAGGCAGGTAAACTGTTTGCACATAATAAAAGGTGTTCTCTCTGCCTCTTAGTGCTCTTACTAAGTGCTCCCATTTATTGATTGGGCAGTGCCAAATGGAAGGATGTAGGTTCACAGGTTCGTTTGTTTTTAATTATTTCATCAAGAAAGAAATAGTGGCTTGTACTTTTAGGCTGGAGGCTTTTTAAAAAGCTTTGCATGCCCATTCAGCTCAAGTGCCAGAGAATTTCAAATTCCATTTGCACAACTGATACAGATACCTTCTCTCATTGACTGAACTATTTAAAAAGCTGCTCTTTGTAACTAGCAATACACGAATCTGTCAATTTTTGTTCCTGTCAGTTTCTCATTTTTAGCGTCCTAAGTTTAGTGTGGACATTTCTGCATCACTTTACAGGTGACATATACATTTTTGCAAGACATTTTTGATAAAATGCATTTTTGTGCATTATTTTCACCAATATAAACTCTTTTGGGCACACTCCATCTATAATCTATGTTTTGGTTGGAGAATTGTATCGCAAAATTCACAAAAGTGTGCATTTCAAAGGATAGCTGTGTTGATTCGGGAAATGTGAATTAGGTAGGTTTGCATCAAAATGTGAACCAAACATTTCCCTCTCCCCAATCCCTTAACTGTAACACCAAAAATTGGGAATCATGGTTTCTATGGAGGCATTGCCTTGTAAAATCAAACAAGGTTTGAGCGGCAGGTTTTAAAAGTGGACAAAAATTAACCTAAAGATTCAGTGGTTTCTTTTGGGGAGACAGTGTTGAGACATAGGCAGCCCTTGGAGTGCTTAACATCAGTAGGTAGTCCGATAGCAGCTTTATCTCTAGACACAGGCTGCTTAGACTAAACATATGAGGTTCTGTATGGACAGACAAAGCTGTATTGGCTCCTGATGCCATCTAACTACCACTGAATAAGCAAGCTGTAGTACTCCAATTCCATTAGCTGCAACCAAAAGCAGTAGATAGCAAGGGAGCAGCATCCTCTTCTGGCCAGCAGTCACACTGGAGATTAGAATGGGAAGAATTCCTCTCCCTTTAAATGACATTTAAAATGCTATTGCAGAGTTTAGTATCTCTGTTTTTGGTTTATGTTTATTTCAGACAATAAGAATCACCATTATTTCTTGGCCATTTAGCAAACTTATTAGAAGGTATCTATGGCAGTCATCAACCTAGCAGTTCGAAAGCACGCCAAAGTGCAAGTAGATAAATAGGTACCGCTGCAGCGGGAAGGTAAACGACGTTTCCGTGTGCTGCTCTGGTTTGCCAGAAGCGGCTTAGTCATGCTGGCCACATGACCCGGAAGCTGTACGCCGGCTCCCTTGGCCAATAAAGCAAGATGAGCGCCGCAACCCCAGAGTCGGTCACGACTGGACCTAATGGTCAGGGGTCCCTTTACCTTTACCTATGGCAGTCATAAGAAAGCCAACTCAAATCTTAGTATTCTTCAAAGAATTCTTCTGCTTCAGATCATCCATAATGCTAGGTTAGCCCATTGGGAAAGTTGGAACTCCACCTGTGTGATTCATCCAAATATCAACTTATGTAATCAGCCATTCTATTTTTGTTGCCATATTTTTTTAAAAAGTATGCAATTTCTTTGATCGTCAGTGTTTGAAAAATTGGCTGTCTTTACCATCTATTGTTAAGAAATGCAGACAGTGTTGCAGAAGGCCAACTAATAGGAGGCACAGTGAAAACAACATTTTAGGAGATGGATTAGGATGCAATGTAGGACCAGTTGAAAGGGCATATTAAACCATTATGACTGCTCATAATGCTGGTTGCTAGAGACCACAACACAGACTGCCATTCTGGAGAGAAACGAGAGTTCTCTCTCATTCAGGTACTTTATAGACGTTCAACGGATTCATAATTTACAGGACATTTGTGCTGTACCACTATGTATCTGTGCTGCAGCTCCTGGTGAGAAGGAGTAGAGGAGAAACATTCACTATCCTGCATGGACAATGACAGAAACACCAGCATCACTTTTGGATTCTGGCAACAAAATCCCTAAGTTTGAAGCAATGTCAGGCAACTTGAACTACTGTCTTTTGAAGCAAATTAAAGCAACATCTTTCAAGTACACTTTCTATATCCATAAGTAGTGTTGAGATGGCAGTTTCTGAGGAGGCATAAACTAACCATGCTTAAATTCAATGCATTTGAACAATCTGTACATATTAGAACTCCTTAGTAATGTTCCTTTTTAACTATCCATTTGAATGCTATTCTACTTCACAACAGTTTTCTAGTTTCTAATGTTAAAATCCCAAGTTTCAGACTGTTCTGCTTTTATTCATCCTTTGACCTTTTTTATTATTATTACTTATTGAATTTATATACCGCCCTATACCCGGGTGTCTCTTCCCAAGCCCTTTTCCATTTCTGCAACCCTATACATTTAAGACTTGTGGAATCGTCAGGCAAATTTAGATTTTTCTTGAACGATGTAAAAACATCTTTAGGAATTTTAAAGGAAGTTTCAAGAATGCCAATTCGATTAGAAAAATGGGTTGGGTGGAGGGAAGTTAATAGCCAGAGTGATATAGCAGAGTGTCCGACTAGGACTGGGAGACCCAGATTCAAGTCTTGACTCAGCCATAAAATTCATTGGTGACCTTTGGTCAGTCATTCAGTCTAATACGTTTCTTAGCCATAACCTATTTTGTGAGGATAAAATGGAGGCAGTGAGAAAACGTGTGCTATCTTGAGCTCCTTGAAATAAATGTGGGTCATAAATTGATAACGCCTGTGCCCTAGTGCTTTTCTAAGGTGGAATTGCCTTGAATTCATGCTTTCTAGAAACAATGTCCAATGGTGAATGTGCCTGAATCGCTGAGGCAACTAGATCTTCCCCAACAGTTAGGCCACATGCCTGTGTAATATATTGTAACTGGGATTTTCAATGTATTGATTCTGCCTCTTTAACAAACTCATGAAAATGAGTTACAGATAGATAACACTGTATGGAGTGGAAATCAAGCAGTCTTTCATTTTTCAAGGCAGTCTACTTCCCATGCAACTCAGCTAGGTTATCGAATAATGCATCCCTTGAGTATACATCGCAAAAGGTGCAGGTTTAAGTATGCTAAGTTGTATGCCAAACTGTAAATACATGCTTCGTTCTCCCATTGCAAAGTCAGTCAATATTCTTGGCTGCAATTTATAGGATTCAGAAACACAGATTTTTTTTGTAATAGAACAATGGCAACCTGGAAGATGGCTGCACAGGTTATGATGTAGGTATTTCTTCCACATTTTCATTGTTCTGTGGTTTTACTTTTCCCTGCATTCTCCTAAATTCCAGTTCAACAATAGCAAAACTTTAACATTAATTTAGAAATTGGAGTATGTAGAACTTGCCACAGCTTTTAGTTCCTTTGAAAGCTGGCCTGAAAATGTATTTCTTTCTTTGATTCGATTCCATACAGTATATGAATCAGTTTCCATAAAAAATCTTAAAGCGATTTCACAGTAAAATCAGGGAAGAAAACAATTAAAAACTATCCATTATGTGAAAACAATTCATGTTGAGATGGTCTGCCTTCAGAAACTGATGGAATCTGATGGATTTCTGAATGCCTTGGGGGATTTTATGACTGACATGGTAGGGACTCCTGTTGCGGCTCTTGTTTCACTGAGGACTGGTGAAATGTTCAGAGCATTGAAAGGATTGGCTTCATCACCTCTGTGGAGCCCATAGATCGCCTTGTGCTCTAGTGACCTGTGGCCAATGAAACAGGAGGATCAGTGGCTACAGTGGCCCATCATTCTGCCCGACACTGAGGTCCAGCGCCAAGGGCCTTCTGGCAGTTCCCTCGCTGCGAGAAGCCAAATTACAGGGAACCAGGCAGAGGGCCTTATCGGTAGTGGCACCCACCCTGTGGAACGCCCTCCCACCAGATGTCAAAGAGAAAAACAACTACCAGACTTTTAGAAGACATCTGAAGGCAGCCCTGTTTAGGGAAGCTTTTAATGTTTAATAGATTATTGTATTTTAATTTTCTGTTGGAAGCCGCCCAGCCAGATGGGCGGGGTATAAATAATAAATTATTATTATTATTATTATTATTATTATTATTATTATTATTATTATTATTACAATGCAGGTGGGACAAATCCCTACTATGGTGATTCCCAGTGGACCATTCTTAAGGTGCAAAGTGCAAAGGTGCAAGGTGCAAAAAGAAGAAGAAAGGCTCTATAATTGCTTAAAGCAGTGACTTTCTTTCTTTCTTTCTTTCTTTCTTTCTTCCTTTCTTTCTTTCTTTAACAAATTCAGGAGGCAGCCCTCTGCTGCCTCATTTCTATCACAGTCAGGGATGCCATCGGGGTGCGGGGGTGTTGAGGCCCCCCATAAATTTTCAAGGAGGGGACCAGGCTCCCTCAATATTCTGCAGCAATGTGTGCCCGTCACTCATGCAATTCAATTCATGAACTGGCCAGAGATACTAGCTTTTGCACTGGCTTCCCCTACCCTATGGTACACAGTTCAAGCCTCTCCAGCTTATCTTTCAGGCAATCCATTCTCCACTCCTTCCTACTTATCTTCTCTTCATTTGCCTTATCTGCCTTCTTATTCTCTAATGTTGCTGTTGTCAACCAGAAAATGAGGATGGATGAGAATAGGGAGAAATGCTTGTAAATTAGTTGGTGCCAGGGTTTTTTTTGTTTTTGTTTTTACTATAATTCTCCTTCCCTTGCTGCCCCCTCCCCCTTTCTACCTATTCCAATGCTGGCCAAATGGAACAAGTTAATGTCAGGTTTTATCTGGTCAAGATAGAAACCTAGGTTGAAGTGAGCAACTCTTTGCAGATCCCACAAAAAGAAGGGCTTGCAGTGCCAAATCTAGAATTATATTATGCTGCAGATTTCTTGAATGGGTGAATCCTTTCTCAGAGCACCACTGTACATACGCAGAACAGTCAGTGGGCAATACCTTCTAAATATGGGCTAGACAGTTATAGGTCAACAGAAGAGCCAGAACAAAGAGGACTGGTTCCAAAATAATGATCAGGGACTGTGTTACAGCTCCTTATAGCCGTTGTGGCAGCAGAAGCAGTCCAAGAAGCAGCCTGGACAGCAGCCCAAGAAGCAGTCCAGGAAGCAGCCAAAGTACCCACATGCAGCAATATTACCAGCTGCACAACTTCCATCATCCTGAAAGCTATGGAGGAGGGTTCTGGCAGCCACCTCTCAGCAACACTCAACCAGGAGAGCACCTCTATGACTTGCAGTACAAGCTGCTGTTGGTGAAACTGGGTTTTGTGAGACTTCCCAGACAAGCAACTGCCCAGTTCCATATTATGGTGGAGAGCAGCCTCCACCATCGGCTGGTAACTTCTGCATTGCATCCAGCAGTAATACTCCCTTGTGTGCAATGGGGAATTATCCAGCTGCAAATCCTGTACAAATGCTGAATGATGATGGAAGTGGTTCAGGCTCTCAGTTCTTCTCTTTAGGTCTAGTTTCAAAACAATGGAGCCAGACTGCCATTGGGGATTATCCAGGTGTAAACCCCCTACAAATGTTGCCTGGCGATTACCAAAGTTGCGAGCAAAGCAATGTATTTCCTTCTCCCAACACCTTCCAGGGTTACCCATACATTTAAGATTTGTTTTCTATCTTTTAAATTAGTATATTTTTATGTTTTTTTAAAAAGTTATTTTAGTGGCTTTGTCTGGGATTATCATCTGGCTTTCCATTTACTGAAGCATTCACATCCCTTTGTCCAAGCAAGCTAAAAGCTCTTGGATATTGAAATAAAAAATAAAAGCTAAACAATTAATTGGCCACTTGTTCATTGCAGCCAGATTGACATTGCCCAAGCACTGGAAAGAAGTATGATGTGTGCCATTAAACCACACAGGGGTAGGCAACCTAAGCCCCATGGGCCACAAGCGGCCCACGGGGGTTGTTTAACCGGCCCCTGAGCCGCCCCTGAACCGAGCCGCCCACTCAGCGAGTCCCCATGCACTGTGCTAAACTGGCGCAGTGAGGCACGGGGACTCGCTTTTCCAGCGCTGGAAATCACGTCTGCACAGACGCAGATGCCGAAAATTGCAGACTGGCTGGCTGTAGGTCTCTAAACAGATGTATATACCTGATACCTGAATAGTTTTAAATTAGAAATCCTGAACCCACATATCTGGACTATGGAGCACCTGTTGCTCAAAATAAAATTAGAAGTATCTGGATTTCTCTGAGCAAATCTCACCACTAACTGTAAATTTCCAAAAATTCTAAATACACACAGAGTTTCAGAAAACATAGTTGGTGTACTTTCAAGGTTTGTTCCTAGGGCTTTGGGGTTTCTATATTATCTAGGAAATACATTTTGAAAACACAGAGTCCAGGTCTGTAAACTGGACGAAGAAAACTTAATGAAAAGATGCTTTTAAAAGTCAAGAAAAAGAAAATATTCATGCAAATTTCAATGCTAGTTTCTCTTAATCTATATAAACCAAGCACAGGAAGCAATTACATGTTTGTAATTACACCAGAGACTCAAACATTTTCCAGAAGGTCAATATGGTAATATGAGAGTAATTATCTAACTTACTCATAAGAGAGCCCAGAAGATGCTAGGTAAATCCATGCAAATCCATAAACAATTATTGTGCTGCTACTTATTACGGTGCAAGTTACAGTCTAGAGCATTGGCATCGTAATCTTGCTTTCTGGCACGAAAACTGAAAACTGCTGTTTTGCTCTTTTGTTTTGCAGACTCGATGCACATAGAAGATGTTGAAGCCGTCCAGAAACTTCAAGATGTCTTACATGAGGCGCTGCAGGATTATGAGGCCGGGCAGCATATGGAAGACCCACGCCGGGCTGGCAAGATGCTGATGACTCTGCCGCTGCTGAGGCAAACCTCCACCAAGGCTGTGCAGCATTTCTACAACATCAAACTGGAAGGCAAAGTCCCCATGCACAAACTTTTTTTGGAAATGCTGGAGGCCAAGGTCTGACTAAAGCACCCTGGGCCTTCCAGTCATGCACGCTGGAATTTTAAGGAAAGGGAAAATAAACAGGAAAACCATGACAAAGAAACTTTAGCATCTAAATTAAGGAAACTAAAATGACTGCACTGATACGTCGCAGCAAGACTGAGAAGCAGCAGCTCTTTATATTCCGTGTCTTCTCCGGCACAGTTTCCCTTTCTTGATTTCTCTCTTCTTTTTACCGTTCTGATTTTTCTTTTTCTTTTTCTCTCCCCCGCACCCTATGCTGCTGAATCTTTTAAAAAAAGAGGTCTCTAATAGAAGAGAGATGGAAGCCAGGCCTGCCAAAGGATTGAAATCCATAATATGGATGCCAGTGAACTTATTACGAACCACAATACCCCAATGACAAAGGAATCAAAAGAGAACCATCGTAAATAGCAGTACGGTACAACACGATGAACTGACTGAATGCAGTATTAGGTTTCACAAGAGCAGCCTCTAATTAGACGACTTCGATGACGATGCATTGGCTGCTTCTTATCATTGCATTTCCATCTAGATCAGTTACAGCCATTTGATTCCTTAATTGTTTTTTCAAGTCTTCCAGATATTTCTTAGGTTAGCTACGATGTAACTTTTTCAGGGAATAGTTTGAGCTTTATTCATTCATGCAATACTAAAGAGGAAAGATAAATAAATAAATACTGCATTTTTTGTGCTGGCTTGAACAATGACAAACATTTAATGAAGGACAAATGAATCCTGAAGGAAGAATTTTTTTAAAAAAACACAAATGTTTCGGTTCTTCTTACTAACAGAAGATTTTTTTCTACCAGCTTTACCACTTTTCAGCCATTTGTTAACGTGGGAATTTATCTTACTCAAGCAATAGTTGAAGGGAAGGTGCATATTATCACGGATGCAATTTATGTTGTGTGCCAGTCTGGTCTAAGACATCCCGTTTCTTCGCATGAGCTCCAATTTATATCTTAAGTGTTCACTGAAACAAAGGATTAGATTACACCTACAGTATATCAGAGTAGTCTAACATGTTAAGATGCCATGTCAAATAGGAATTAAAAAAAAAAGTTAGTAAGTGCTACTGTACGGCCAAGGTACAATTGCTACATGATATTGTGTGTTAATTAATAATATGGCTTGTCTTTACAAAATTGCAGACTTTATTCCAAAGTTCAACCCACTGCAACTAGCAATAAGGCAGAATCAGATATCAGAATAGTCAGCCTCTGACCAAATTCAAGAACCTAGCACTTGTACCCATTATTTATTAATTTGTAAAAAATATTATTTTGGGTAGATTGCCATTTTTAAACAAACAGCCTAACCAGTATACCTGCTTTTTCAACAAGTGTTGTCACAGCATAAAAGTTGGTCGATTTCAAGACTGTTAAGAGGTGTAATCTAATGTATAAACTAATTAGATGCCCCCAGAAAACTACAGTCGCTAAATAACCAATAAACAATAACCTCCATCAAATGCTATACCAATGTACCAGTGTTAGTAGCTGCTCCCTGTACTATGTGAACAACCTTATTCTATGTACACAAATGTAATTAAAATTGTAATCCTAACAAACAAAGGAAATGTAGTTCAGCTTTTCAATGTTTCATGTTTGCTGTGCTTTTTGGAATTTTTTCTGTTGCATTCAAAGACTGTTGTCTTGTTCTTGTGGTGTTTGGATTCTTGTGGCGTGTGCTTATAGACACAGGGTAGAATTAGAGACAATATTGGATGTAAAATTCCTCAGGAGACTTCAGTAGTATATTCTATTCCTTCTGATAATAAGGTTCTTCCTAGTAATAATTAAGAAATTGGGGGAAAAAATCCAACCAAGTACTCATTATGGACAAATACACATTGAAATCATAATATTTTCAAAACAAGGGATAATTTCTGTAACAGTTTATTATAGAATACCTATGTATAGCTTAGAAATAAAACTTTGAATATTTCAAGATTATAGATAAGTCTAATTTTTAAACGCTGTAAATATAGCTTTCATCCAATCATCTCTCAGATGTTGTTATTAACTTGCTCTGTGTTGTTGCAAAACCTTTTTTTTTTAATGCAGACACGTTTCCAAAATTATTGCTACTCGTGTGCTTTAAACAAAATACAACAGGCTGATGATACATCAACCTTGTGCTAGAAATACTGTATATCTCTCATTAGCTATATGGGATTCTCTTGTAGATTGTGTTTTTCTCAGTAGAGAAGTGACTGTCGTGTGGTCCTAGATAAATCATCATTAGCAATTCATTCAGTTGGCCAATAACTTGAAATTAATAGCGTGATAGGAGTTTGGAAATTGGCACGTCCCTTTTGAAAAATGGCAAAACCTCACAACTCCTGGGGGCGGGGGAGGGAAACGGTGCTGATTCTATAAAATTATTTATATATGTAAGAGTGCAGAATAATTATTTTCCAGAAAATTTGTGCAGGGTTTAAGTTGCTACTGTTCAACTACACTATATATGTATATATAAATATCTAATATAAATATTGTTTTTGCTGTATCGCATTGAAGAACTTGGGTTTTCAGGGTCAATAGCCAATAAACACACTCAGAAAAGAAAAGAAAAGCATACAAAGACTTAAGAAAGATGGAATGTGTTAAAGGAACACAGTGCAATTTTTTTTTACTATTGGTTTTCAGTAATTTTTAGAGCTGCAATGAACAAATATCTCGTGGCTGTACAATTGTTAACTGAAACACAGATACACTGCACAGGCATTAGAATAACATTCATCTTAAACCTTGCTGAACGAAATTTTAACTTATTTATTGTGAAGTATTGGGGAAGATTTCAAAAAGGTGTTTTAGCATAACAAATTTCATTTAGGGGAATTAATCCATATGGAATTTCTCCTGCACAAGCCATTGAAATGAAAGGGTATTGTGTAAGAGTTCTATGGTCTTGTTTGGCTCCCCCATTCAGTTCAATGTGCAGAAGAAATTTCTAATAGGCTATCTTCTTTCCTCTTACTGTTATTTCTTTCTCCTTATTTAAAGCAATATGATTGTGTGACTCCTGGAAGTTACGCATTTGTTTCAATCAAATCAGATTGTTGTATTTATTCCACTATTTTGCATTTAAATGCTAACATAAAAAGATATAAAAAATTAAAACTGCTATTTTTCTTATGGAAGAGAAAATGGGTGTTGGTAATTGTATTTTAATTATTTAAGCGTCTCTGTTTACCTGCCTAGGAAAACACTTTATGGCAGTCTTATTGTGCAAAGATCGCAAAAGGGGGGGGGACTGAATTAAGCTGCTTATTATAATCCAGGAGTTGCATAATAACCACTAGTAAAAAACACAAATGAAAAAAAATCATGTCTATAGCTGTAGATGGGCTTCACATCTGTAAAGCAATCAACTGTATATTTTTGTGATGTGTATCATACTGTGTGCTCCAACCAATGTCCATTTGTGTAAATGTATTTATTTTATATTGTATATATTGTTAAATGCAAAAAGGAGATATGGTTCTGTAACTCCAATCAGTTCAGATGTGTAACTCAAATTATTATGCCTTTCAGGATGATGGTAGAGCAATATTAAACAAGCTTCCACTTTTAATTGCTTTTAATTTTTTGTGCGTTGTGGCTTTTGTTTTGCTCCCCCCCCCATCAAGGAATCAAATCAATAACCCCTACCTTTAGTAGAGCTCTAAGGATATACGCCCTCAGGCTAATGTAGCCACATGGCTACATGCTATATAAAGACTTGTCAAAATGAATTTCAGTGTGGTATAGTCTTTTTGCATACACCTGAATATGCAGACTGTCCCTTAACACATTATAATTCATTCTGACAAGCACTTATTTAATCTTAAAACATCTCCACATCAAGCCATGTTACCGAAAATCATTACCTCTCACTCAGTGTCATAAAAGAAAAGTTCCCTGCAATTTTGAGATCATATTACTACTGTCTACAATGGGCTATTTGCTTTCTTCATCAACAGCTATAGTCATCAGTCCACTCCTAAAATGTGATTTATTTATTTATTTATTTTTACAAATTTATTTATTTTAAAAAAATAAAAAAAGTTCTTATTTGCAACAGCATTTATGAAGTGCAAGCCAAAAAGCTAGTAGAGTGATAGTGTAGATTGGTGTTAATGATGATCATTAGTAATTCTACAGGACCATTCTACAGAAACAGCATCTCTGGCTTAAGTCAGAAAGGTGGTACCTTCTTGCCACAGGGTCAACTTTTGCTTCTAGAAGACTTTTTTTTAGAATTAACATACAACTACTAATTTTGCTTTTTTAGCCTGCCGTGATAGTATTTTGTCATTTGTTTGCTCAACATGTTTCTCACCTTCAGTGCTAGGCAGTCCCTAGAGAGGTCGTATGACACAAAGGTTTCCAAAGACAACGGAGTATTCAGCCCCTGCCCCTGTTTTTCTACCACCTCCTAATTAAGATAAATTAACAGGTTCCCTTTTGGTATTGGTATATTGCGTTCATAAAACATGTCATCCCGGAGATTCCAAATTATGACAAAAAAAGGACACTATCTGTGGCACCTGATTTTTGGAGCAGTTACTAGAAAGAAATTTTCTAAAATATTTTCTTTTGTTGTTAAGAATTCACGACACTATTAGGACTATTGTTGACTGGGGTTTTTTGTTCACCCATGCCCAGCCCAGATGTAATACTTAACAATGGTTTGTGATCATTATTATTTGTTGCTGAAACCATGGTTTAACTTGCTGTGCAACTTGTTCTCTCTTTAGCCATGACTTGCTGGTGCAGGCCCACATAATATTTGATATTTTCAGTATAATGCAAACTCACTTCAAATTAGTCACATGTCATGGCTTGCTTCCAATTATTCATTCAGATGTATCAACCATATCTTGCAGGGGGGGGGGCTGAAGGGGGAAGGAGTGGTTTCTTCCCTATCCGATTAGTAAGGGTTGGACCCAAAGACACACAAACTGACCTCCACTCATGCAAGACAATTTCCAGCTGTTGCAGATGTGCTTTGTTGGGTCCAAAACCAAATGGACTTACTTCTGAGTGAACTTGTATAAATTGGGCTATTACTATACTACTGCCATTTTATTCCATGCACTATTTCTCTCTTATGAAAATTAACCCAGATTTTTGGCACCTGGTTGCTAGTTGCCCTTTAAAAAAAAAAGAGCTGATCATCTGCCTCATGTGTTTTATCGTATGTACATGGGTGTTCTTTTCTCTGTTTCCTAGGTGTAGACTCTCTAGGCTGATTCCCCAAATCCCAAAAGCCATTTCACTGAGGTTCTAGGCTTAGCCACGGGATTGGGCTGCATTGATCATCTTTAAATGCATGCTAACAAAATGGTTGGATGAAGCAAGTCCTTTCCTTGCTGTGGCTTGAATCTGAGAAACCATAGATATCATAGTCCTGAGCTATGCAGTGACAGCTGTTTCCAGCAGGTGGCTTTTCTTGGGTCTCCGGTGCACTGAGTCAGCAGGGCTGACACATAAAAACCCTATTGGGACTGTGGCAA
Source organism: Darevskia mixta (assembly GCA_034641385.1). NCBI lineage: Eukaryota > Metazoa > Chordata > Lepidosauria > Squamata > Lacertidae > Darevskia > Darevskia mixta. The sequence goes on along the minus strand of JAWWNH010000054.1, from coordinate 6,591,379 downwards.
ATCTCATATAGTTTTCGACTAGTCCAAATAAAGGAACCAGGATTAGCAGGGTAAACACTGTGTGTCATACACAGTTGTTAAATTACAAAATCCTCCTGGTAACTGGTATCTGTTACCAGTGTCTGAATGGATCCAGTGAGCATCTGCTTGCTCAAACACGCATTTTTCCAGAGAGGAGCAAAATATTTTGCTGAAAAGCAACAAGGGCTTTCCAAGATTTGGAAAAGGAAACCACACATTCCTCCATGAAACCTAACAGCACTGCAAAAATCCAAGAGAGGCAGTTAAGTAATACTATACTGGGATAGCCCAGTAGCCCCTGGCATTGGTAAACAGAGGAGTCTATTTCAAATATGAAGCAAAGGCACCACAGTTACAAGTGGTTTTGTGCAGAAATTTAAGATCCTGAAATCTACTGGCATTCTGTGACTCCATCTGATTTCAAGACCGACCACTGAATTCACAATCATTCCCGCTCAAGTCCACTTTGTAGAGATCACTTGATATGTCCCTACAACAAAAAATACTCCTTGCAGAAGGCATATTGCAAGAATCTAGCCTAGCCCTCTGAGAAATATTCATTTCAGCAAGATGCTACTGATTTTCATCTGTCACTGACCTTCCCCGCACCTAGTGCCAAGCCTCCCTACTGAACATACATGGCTAAAGTGGCTGACAACATGCTGAGAACAAAGAGGGACACATTGATTCATTCATTTGATTTATATTCTACTTTCTGAACCATAAGGACCCACAAAGTGGCTTGCAATAACTTAAAACACATTGTAAAATAAAATCAAAATGTAAAATGCATATTAAATTAAAACAGAGACAAACACACACACACACACACACACACACACACACACACACACACACATTGCCACACCCCATTTGCAGGTGGTAAAATAGGGGGCACCTCAGCAAAGAAGAATGGAATAAGGTCTTACCAGTGGTGTTGTTGGTATTTCTCCAAGTGCCCAATGATTAGTGCTTGCCATTTTTATACCCAAATGGTCCAGGATGACACGCAGTCATCATGTAGCATCATTATGATAGCAGCTTTCGAGGAGGGAAACGGCAGTCTTGGGAGAACTGAAACTGGTGGCAGTAAATAAAAAAGAGATGCTGTGATCCTCTAGTCTTGACCCCACACCCCCAGTTTGAACTAGAAGTTCCTACTGGAAAATGTCAGCTCAGTTATAAGTACATACCAATATGTTAAGAAGCCCCTTATCAAGGGCCAAGAATGTGGTTACCAAAATGTGGAAGATAAGCTTGGTGACCTGGGAAGGACCATGGCAGCTTGAGCTACTGATGCCAACAGTCGGTAAAGACTTACATACCGTAGTAATATCTAAATTGCAAAAATGTTGAAGAGAACAAATTGTGCTCATAGCAAAGATGGAAAATCTGTTGCCCTTCCAGATATTGCTGGACTACAGCTCCCATCCTCCTTGATCACTGGTCGTGCTGGGTAGGGAGTTGCAGCCCAACAATTGTGTACAGTACAGCCACAGCCTCTCTATTTCTGTCCTACGGCATACTCTGTAAATTTCACCTGAACGCCAAAAATAGGAATCCTGTTGCTATTTGCCCACTTTCCCCCTTTATTTTATTTGTGCTTTGCTTTCATGTGCGCTGTGAACTGCGACGTCTTAGACATGAGCAGTGTTTATCCTTTTATTAGGCTTTGCAGCCGTTCTTCCACAAGACTCAAATACCCATCCTTCAGTTTTCTTAAAATCAGTTAATATACAGAAAGCAAGAAGCATCCAATTGATTACGTGTGGCATCTTATTATTAAGCGAGGCTGAAGGGGGGTGGGGAGGAGAGAGAAAGGAATTTTAAAATATAATCCTCCTTTCCCAGGAGCATTTGTCTTGTTCTCTGTGAAGTTAAAGGTCTGAAATAATGTGCCCATCAGGAGCTCAATGTTGCATGCCCATGCCAGTTGGTCCAAGGGCTTGTTATGATGGTAATGACCTGCTGCAATGTGAGCTTTGATGGCAACAATACAATTGCTACCAGCTCACCCGCTGGGAGAAATATTTTATTATTGTCAAATGCCCTCCACAGAGATTTGTTTTGCCTGTTCCTGTTTAAATTAAATCTGGAAAAGGACTGCATTATCATTTCTCTGGAGCATCACTGAAATAAACAGCGAGTTTTTCAAATTTAGGATTCCTGGCCAGTTTTTAAATATTCTTTATTAGCAGAGAAATTACAGTAGGTGAAAACAGAGCTGCAGGAATGCGATGGCACCGCGCGAATGCAAGCGCTGCCTGGAAGGACACGGGCTCCCTCCGATTTTGCAGATGAGAGTCAAATTAATAATTAATTGGGCCATAAAAATGGGAGGCCTTCGAGATGCACAGAAAGGACAGCACTTCGCTGTGGCTTTCAGAGGAAATTAGGTCATAAAGCAACAACATCGCCGCTTTTGAGTAGGCACTGTTACCAAAAAAGCAGGATATAAATTTATTTATTTGTTGTGCTGAATTTGTATTTATTAAGTTGTAGTGTAACTAGAGTTCTTTGACTAATGAACCATTAAAAAGAATTTAAAAGAAATCCAGTAAAACAGCAGTCACAACGCAACACTGAGAGCAGCCTGCAAAGCGCCAAGAACAGTGCAAAACTCTTATAAAGCATGACATGCAAAACAGAATGAATATCATTTCAGTCCAACAGCCACAAACACATCTTCATAATAGCTACGAAAACACCCTCATAGAGGTGGAACAACATTCTAAGCCACCATAAAATGGAGATCACAGTATTTAGGAATAGGAATAATAGGAATAGGAATAATTTATTGGCCAAGTACATTTTCCAACATACTTGGAATACTTGAAATGTTAAAAGGCTTAGACTTTTTATTTTTTTAAGTATTTACCTATAGCTGAAAATACATTAAAACAGGAGCTAGGTGAGCCTTTCTGGGGTAAGTGTTTCACAACCAAGGGTCCACCACTGAAAAGGCCTTTACCCTCATAGATACCATTTATTATTGAGGCACTACATGCATATGGGAAGAGATCTTTCAGATACTGAGGTCCCATGATATGCAAGGCTTTATAGGTCAAAGCTGACACTTCAAATTGTGCTTGGAAACCAGACCAATTCATCAACCATGATCTCAGGTCCAAATGATCCATGTTGTCTCTCAATATTGTATAATGATATTACAACATAGGGAAAATATCATGTTGCTCTGTTTTGACTTTACCACTGGGTTCATACAAATGCAAAAGCAATATACTTAAACATGCAAAATGAACATGGGAAGCAAGTACCTGCTACACACTCAGTTCCTCAGCTAATGAGTAAGTGCACAAGGACCTCTGAAAATCACCTGGAAACCCAGCTAGTTGGAAGGGAGAAATGGGGACTGCAATGCACTCCCTGCACTTGCTAAAGACCAACTGAAAACAAGAGAGCATTGTGGTATTATCACCATGTGCCAAACAGAGGGAGTTCTGGAGGGTAGCCACACAAGAATGGGCTTTTTCATGCCATTCCATCTTACCAGAATTAAGTTCGTAACCAGAGGTACCACTGTATTAGATGACCCTTCCCTCATTGCTGTCCCACAAACCTAGAAGCATGGACACTCAGAATCAAGGAGGCAGCGTTAAAAGGGAGGGAAACTATCAGCTGTGACTTGCTGTAAATGGGCACACGGAAGCAACTCAGCTTGCCTATTGGAAGAGCCACTAGTCATGTATATACCTCGTATAAAAGCAGTGAAGTCACTCTGCAGTTTTGTTTTGTTTTTAGCACCATTTGGGAATAATCTATTGGTTTTCCCAATTGTGCTAATGGTGGAAATGAAAGGAGTTAATAGGGAACTATTTTAACAGTAACAGCATTAAACTCACACTCCTAACACTCTCTCCAGTTCACTGTACCATGTGCTCTGTCTAATCTTTTCACAGCTTCACTGGGACTGTCTACAATGTGAAGGACTGTTGGCAAAATGAAGTCAATGGGGAGGAGAAGCAACCTATAAGCTATAAGCCTTCTACAGATTTACAAAACTGATTATTCCAAGTTTTATATAACTTTAATGACAGTAGTAATTATGTGATGTATAAAGGGAAGTAGACAGTGCTAATGTGATTTATTGTTGCTATCTTTAAATAGCGAAAGAAGAGAACCTAAGCATCTTTTTGTATTTCCAGGAGAGTTAATAATGTTTAGAACTGGGTGCCATTTCCCTCTAAAATCATCATTAAATTCAGAATTAGCTGATGTGAAAGTCCAATTGATGCAAGATTTTATCCATACTTAATATTTTGCATACATTTTCATTCCATTTTGGGATTTTTGGGTAGAGTTGTGCGACTTGTATTTTTCTACAGTTTGGAACCCTGTTGCTTCTAAAAGGCAACAATCCTAGAAGCATGGAATCATAGAATTGTAGAGTTTGCGTCTCAATAATAAATTAAAAAGGAAAGTGTGCTTATACTGGCAATTCACGTAGTTATCACAGTGATTTACATCACTATAATTTTTTTACAATAAAAAAATAGTCTCCTATCCCACATAAGGCTGACCAGGACCAAAATGAATACTGGTAGATGCTCCTTTACTAAATGCGCCACTAAATGAATTTCTGCGAGGCTCTTACTGTATCTTAAATGAGTTCTCTCTTATAACCAGGAGATTTAGGGAAAGAAACTCCAAACTCCCAGTGTGAAAAGATTAAGGTCAATCTCCTGTACTTCACGCCACAAAACCTTTTCACAAGAACAAAAGAAGGAACCTAAAAAACACAGCTGTAATATGTTTTTATAACACAAGCAAAAAAGAAGAATTTTCCCTTAAGCAGCAATCAATAGTTGCGTGTTTGTGGATTGCTAGTGAACGGAAATTTACATGTAAGTATTAAAGGTTAAAGAATTGTTGAAAATCTTTATATACGACATATATTGATTCGAAGAATACTAATATAATCATAAAAATGTTTAGAATCAATGTTAATAATTGTTAATAAGCTGATATAGCTGCCCAACAATAAATATAACTTGGGTGGCTTACAAACAAAACTATATTAGAAAATATATAATTAAAATTAACAGGAAGCATTACAGGACAGGCAAAAAAGTTTCCCCTGAAACACAAATGGTATAAGAAGTTTAAAGCCTAGATTGTAAAACATAATTTAAATTATGTTTAAATTACCTGCACCCAAAAGAGCAGAGAGAAGGTGCTAGGTGAGCCTCTCTGGGAAGCCTATTCTATAGCCATGGTGCCACTACCAAAAAGGCCCTCTTAGTAAACACTTGCCTCACTTCACTTGGCCCTGGACATCTAGAGCATGGCCTCAAAAGAAGATATTAGGGTTCAGATAGGCATATGTGGGAGGAGGTAACCTGTTTCTAAACCATTAAAAGCAGCATTTAAAGTGGGCCTGGAAATATGTATGCCTAGATGTGCCCGATACACTTGGATAATAAACCAGCAATATGCCTTAAAACAATTCAGCAAATTGAATTAAGATTCTCTGTTGACTTTCTCTCTATCTCTCACACACATTCTTTACACTTTATATCCAACTTTTCATACATCTTTATAGAGTCAGGGAAAATCAGCAGATCTACATTCTTTTTCTTTCTGTCTTTTCTACCAGAGTTGTTTAATTTGAGCAAATTAATTAAATTGAATAAAACTGGGTAAAAATGACATGTTCGATACAGCGTTAATTACTCTCTATTATATCATGCCATTGCTGTAAAATCAGCTCCCAGAAGTCCTTTGACATAAAGAGGCTGAAGGCACATGATACGACTGATCTCTTGGTGAGTGAGAGCCCAACACTAGTGCCTAAATTTGCATGAACCTTGTTACGACTTTCCAGGTAATAAACACTGTTTTACAGACACCCTGTCTTCAAAACAAAACCGTTTCTGTTTTGTTTTTGTATTTCACACATGCCCCCCACTGACACCTTGGAAATACATATCTCAAAAGCAATACTGTTGCTTTTGGTAGCCAACTTGCTCTGCTATTCAGCTAGGACAATGGAATATTGCTATATGGGAAGCTTACAGCAGTGGTCAAAATGCAGGATGGGCTAAAACAGAAAGAAAACATTTATTGTGAGCCAAAGAGGCCATGGCACTCAGCAGTAAAGTTCTCATACAATTTATCCAGCAATTCTGGAAATGAAGACAATTGTGGAGGAATAAGCAGTGGATGATGGAAAAGGAGAAATGTTGGGTTCATTGCACACCTTCCAACATCTCACAGAGCAAAGTAGGGACATTGTTGTGAAAATGCAGGATTGAGGCCTGATAACCCAAGTGTGTCACACAACTCCAAAAGCAAACATACAGTTATAGATGGGATACCAGAGTCTGTTAGTGAATATTAGAAACTAATAAACGGTAGTATTTAGATAATATTTGGGATATGAAGAGAAAATACAGTCCACAGGTGGGATTCTTTTTGGGAAATGCCCAGGGGGTGGGTCTACTTGCACGTCAAGCTGCAACATTTTGACTGGACTGCTGAATTCATGTTTTGCCAGTGTTACTTATTTTTAAAATGGATAAAGGGTGCCCAATAGCTGTTGTTTTGTGGCCTAGCTCCCCATTCTTATGGTACTTAATCTTCAGAACAGACTGAGAGCCCTTCAATAAGAGACATTTTAAAATACAGAGGTGTTTCCTGACCGCCCTTGGTATAGAGGGTAAAAAGGTAAAAGGTAAAAGACCCCTGGACAGTTAAGTCCAGTCAAAGGCGGCTATGGGGTGCAGCACTCATCTCACTTTTCAGGCCGAGGGAGCTGGCGTTTGTCTGCACACAGCTTTCCAGGTCATGTGGCCAGCATGACTAAACAGCTTCTGACACTACGGGACACCGTGACAAGTGCCAGAGCACACGGAAACACTGTTTATGTACCTTCCTGCTGCAGCTGTACCTATTTATCTACTTGCACTGGTGTGCTTTTGAACTACTAGGTTGGCAGAAACTGGGACAGAGCAACGGGAGCTCACCCCATCACACAGACTCGAACTGCTGACCTTCCAATCAGCAAGCCCAAGAGGCTCAGTGGTTTAGACCACAGCACCACCCACATCCCTTCACATAGAGGGCTGTCTTCTGTAAAAGAGGGCACAAGGCTGTCCTACTTAGTGCCCATCAATTCATTAATGCTTGATTTTGGGGGGGAGGGTGGGTTGCTGATACAGATACTCTTTCGCCCTTGTTCCTGAGCTGCATTGTTCTTACTCAGGCTCAGGTGAGAAATGAGAATCCATATTTGCAAAAGGATTTTGTTGCAGCTCTGATGAATGAATTCCACCACAGCTATTCTGAACCAGTCTTCAGCAAACAAAGCAGACTAGGAGAACTAATCTGCACAGATTAATTTTGTTCTCCAGCCCGAGTTTATGGGACAGCAATCTTGCCATGCTTATTGATTATCAGACAAGACTACTAATCCCCTTAAGGTCATTTAGTGTACTTAATTAAAGAGCAGTTAGCAAGCTCCTTCCCCCCCCCCCCGCAAAGTAATAGTGGCTGTTAAAAGTGATTTGTACATTACCAATATGGTGCCTATTAATCTAAAGGTCTACTTGGCATTTATATTTTTCCTAAACACATACACACTCACACAAACATTGGGTAGGTCAAATTAGAGCTGAAAAAGACTATGCATTTAGTTGTTACATGGTCTATAAAGGGCAATTGTGAAGAGTGAAAATAGCTTTAAAGCATAAACATGTCAATTTTACAAAAATATATTGGACTTGATCTATATTCCTGTAGGCTGATGGAACTGCCTGCTGCAGACAGTTCATGCTCTGAGCCAGTGGAAATAAAGGGAAGGAGATTGAGCCATACACTTAGTCCCTCCCACAAATGAACAACTGTACTCTGTTAACTTTAGATTTTCTCAAAACACAGGATTTGACATGGTGCCTTCTATTCCATATGCACCTATACATTGTAGAGGAAAATGAAATTGCATAAAACACCACGTATATTTAGGTATAATATAGCTTCACTCTACTATCCAACTACATGCTACAATTATAGTACAGTTACTTAGTTGTTTGGCCCTTACAACCTCCGAGCTCCAGTCCTGTGTCTGGGCAGTTTCACCTGACTCTGATAACAATGAGAAATAGAGTTGGGTTTCATCAGCATATTGCTGGCACTATGCTTCAAATCACCTGATGACCTCCCCCAGCAGCTATACTGTATATATATATATATATATACTGTATATATGTATATGTAGGGAAGTTTTTCATGTTTGATGTGGTTTTATAATTTGTAGGAAGCTGCCCAGAGTGACTGGGTGGTAACTATCTGAAGAAGTGTGCATGCACACGAAAGCTCATACCAATAACAAACTTAGTTGGTCTCTAAGGTGCTACTGGAAGGATTTTTTAAATGTTGTTTTAACTAACTAACTAACTAACACACACACACACACACACACAAGCATAAGGGACAAGATGGAACCTTGCAGGACCTCACAGTTTAATTTCCATGGGGCTAAGCAGAAGTCCCTCACTGCTGTATTCTGTAACTGGATCTATAAGTAGGAGTCCAAATTACTGTTCATCCGATTCCCAACCCAAAGAGCCAATCCAGCAAAATACTATGGTCAGTTGTATCAAAAGCTGCTTAGAGAGTCAGAAGAATCCACAAACATTCTCCTTTGTCCCTTCTTGGCAGAGGCCATCCATTAAACCAAAAAAATGTCATTTTTGTGCCAAAACTGGGCCGAAAAACAAATTGAAATAGATTTAGATAACTCATCTCTTCAAAGTACTCTTGGAGCTGTCTGACCAGATATTTGCAACTGGCCAGAATTTGTCACAAACCTACAGATCCAGAGAGGGCTTTTAAAGCAGTGGGTACCATCTCACCTTCAAAGAGGAATTTATCACTCCTGGATCCCACCCAATTAATTCCCTGCTGTTGGGTGGGGAACTGGATCTGGCTGGTGGTCCAGATCTTTATCTTCCTCATCCTCTGCAGGCCAGGTTTTGCAGGTGGGCCCACCTGTCATCAGCTGCCATTACACTGAAGTCAGGTGACCCTTTTTTGCCCCAATGTTTTAAAACCAAACTGTGCAAACAAGTACACAGCCTGCAAAACACCTAAGAATACTGTCTAGAAAACCAGACTATCAAGTAATGGTTGGGTTTTGCAGAGGTAACTGTGGTGTCTGCAAACCTTATCAGGCAGACCCAAGTCTCTACGTGTCCCATACATGACATCAGGCAGATGGGTGTGACTTTGCCCAAATGTCCCTGTGGACCAAATGGGGAGGCTCAGCAGGCCTGAGGTTCCTTAACCCTGTCCTGGGAATAGATGTTAATCGCCAAGGATCAAGTATACATTTGGCTGGTTGTGCCTTTTTAAGGGCGTTCCCCGTATCTGACTACAAAACTAAGCCCACTTAACCTGACCCACTGCATGTGCTTTAGATACCCCCACTGTATGTGTAGCAATGGCAATATCAAGTTCAGCATGAATACAAGGAACTGTGCCTTCTAAGGACCTCATATGTTTGTTACAGCAGGTCTCCAAGGCCTTCTTATGTGGACCAGAATTCAGTAACCCATTCACCACCTGGAATAGCTCTGCTGGACAGCTAGCTAAGGATGCTGTGGTGGCAGCCATCACTGTCCCATAGTAAGCATGATAATGTGCTCTTTCCTGTCTTCAGGCACAGTCAATAAGAGGCTTGCACACCTTGCAGTCAAGCCATCATCTCATCTGCTTCATTGTCTTTGATGAAGCTGACAGGAGCACATTTGTGGCACATCTTCCAGAGGTTGGCATCTGGTTGGCCACTGTGAGAACAGGATGCTGTGCTAGATGGGCCTCTGATCTGATGCAGCAGGGCTCTTTTGTTCCTATTCAAGTCAATGGAAGTATCCCCTTTGATTAATAGAAGCAGCTTGAGACCTACTTATTATTAACACTGGACAGTGTTGTGCACACACCCATAGTAATTTTAAATATTTAGATACCATTAAAATTGATGGATTCCTCTCCCCCGCCTGCTCCTGGTACCATTTAATTTGGATATTTTCAAGCAGCTTACCAGATAAAACCCTTTTTAATGTTCTATTTATTTATTTTAATACTGTTGCTTGGGATGCCTGTATAATCAGATAAGGATCATTAAATCACTTGTGATTAAATAGGATAATAATATTTGCTCACCCTATTAATATTAGAGCTTATGCTGACTGTATTTTTTTGATATTTCGAATGAAGTTGTCATAATTTTTTTCCAATTATATGAAAAGGCCATATTATCTCATTGTGAGGATTACGTCCCTTAACTCATCTACCATAATGTCTGCACATATTGGACTTCAGATTTCCTCATGTTCTTAGCAGCTGACCTCAGGCATTTCTCTAGTCTCCCATCTGGCATCTGTTATTTATCCTCCATATAGTTTTAACCATGTTTCCACTCTCACCCCCACCCCCCACCCAACATTCCTTAAGACACACTAAGAAGTAGCTGTTCATTATCTTCATAGCCAACCATAATCTATGTCATGTTCTATTCACTAGCTAATATCTTTCACTGCCCTTTGCTATGAGCAAAGAAGTCTCTCGCTTAGTTTTCCTGGTCCTTTAAAGAATGAAGAGTTTCAAGAGTTTACTCGTAGGCTTCATCCACATGGCAGTTCATTCCATTTTCACAACATTTCCCTAACTGTTCATTCCCACATTTTATTTGATCTTCCAGATGACGTAAGAGCCAGTTCCAGAACTATGGTGGAATCTTGTGCCAGTTTACCACTCATTTTCATTTTACCTGGAAGCAAATAACTGGAAGGAAATGACCACTTAATTTGCACTATATTCCATTATAGTTCCAGAAGTAGCTTTTACATCATGTGAATGCACAAATATAATGTGCAACTTAGCAGATAGAGAAATGCATGGGAACATAATACACTGCCATGTGAATGCAGCCCTGGTGCTGGCCCCATGTACACAGGACTGTGCCCCAATACACAGGACTGTGTTATCTGTTTTACCAAGGCCCAACTAGCCTCCATTAGAAGTTGGGCATTTAGTGTTACAGCATTCTTCCATCAGATATTCAGTGAAGGAGGAGGAAGAGTCTAAGAGCATCTTAATGGCCAACAGGTTTACTGTACCATGATCACTTTTAGTTGTTCTTGCTGCAACAGACATAAGACAACAGCACCTCTGGAAGCGTTACTCAAAAGGATACATTTGAAACATACTTAGCATTATATTTTTGACTGGATATAAAATCAATGGGACGCAGATGCAGATGATTAGCACTGAACTCTTCGGGATTCTGCTCAAAAAGACTAGGTTCTATTCATGAATTTCCAAAGTCATACCAACTTGCAAAGTGGGAGAAGATACACTTGAGTTTAAATTACTTGCCCTAGATCACGTTAATATGTTTGCTTCAGAGCTGACAATTCCATTCTTTTTTGTGACTTTCAATAATTACACTGAACAATCTGTTCCTTTATTAGTTCCCCAATGAATAATAATGTGTATTAAAAACTTGGCTGTATGGTGTGCAGCCTCTTTCTTTGCATTTCTGCTGCTATAGTGAATACATATACGGACAAAATGCTTGTACAGCACCAACTTAGCAGGAACATTACTATTATAGTCTCAGTTCATTCATATACAACTATGTGCGAAAGCACTTTACAAAATACGTCCTGCCTGGCTCTTAAAAGTAAACCAAAATTCACACCAACTAACATTCCATGACTGGATTCATTTCTTTCTATAAAACATTATCTTTCCCTTGCCTCTCAGATGTTCAGTTTAGACTGCCTACCCTCAACATCTCTAAATCAAAAGGGATCTCTTTGTTCAGTGGAGGCTGGCTAAAATCTGGAGGAAAAAGTACTGTGGAATTGTGGGGAATTCAGCAGACCTGTTCTGTTACGACAATTTTAGCTAGCACCTGTAAGAATTTGTCCACAATAAGAAAAAAGTTGTGAAAAATAAAGAGCTTTCTGTAACCAAGGAGGTCCACAAAATTGCCGGACCATTTATTCTAGTTGATTTATTCTAAAGGTGCTGCCAGACTGTCACTGTTTTGTGAGAGGGATTCAAGAGCATACTGCAAACTTACTTTTGTACTTTTAAAAGGAATTAAAGTGTTTTGCTGCCCTAGCACAACAAATGTACTTCAACAAAGAAACAGACTATTTCTGTGGTTACAAAAGTGATGGGGAAAGGCATTGAAAAGCATGGGATTATAAACACTCTGCAAGCAAATAAGCATGATGAGTGCTCATTGTCACGTATCCATCCCACAAAGAAACCAGAAGGAATGCTCAGTAAAGACCAGATATAGTCTAACCTCCGCATAAATGTTGTGTAAGCAAATCAGGATGAATGCTCAATAAATAGGCAATTTTCCCAACATGCACTCTTCTAAATATAACTCTGGTTGAATACCACCCATCAGGAGACATGCATGCCTCCAAGAGTCAGGGGCCACATGTGAAGTTCAGCCCATGGCATCCCTTGCATTTTTTCACACCACATTGAATTTTCCATCTCTAGGTTCCATGGACATTCATCTTCCAGAGAGTTCTGTGACATTGCAGCAGCCCAGACAATGTGCCAAGGTGTGTGTGTGTGTGGCAGAGAGTTCCTTGCTGTACCTTTCCAGCATCTCCCCCGCACCCCCAGTATCCTCTTTCCTCAGTACTCTTCCTCCTCCAACCATCCCTCTCTGGCTTCCCTGCTTACTCAGCTGCTTATGCATTGTTGGCTTCTGTCCGATGCATCGTCTTCATCTTTGTCACCCATGGCATTTGTGGAAGGAGAGATGCTGAGTCTTGTTTGCCTAGAGGTTGCATTGTCTAATTTGGAAGCCATTCACTTTAATCCTGGGTGGCAGGAGCTGGCTGTGCCTGTTAGTGAGAAAAGGAACTTCACACATGCTTAGATGCACACCTTTATGTAATGCTCCACATGTTCCAGTGAGACATATGACTGAAAATGGATTTGAGTATTTGACTCAGTGTTAACCTCTGCATTTGAACTTCCTTTCTTTGTTCTTTATATCTGTGTCCCCCCTGTATTTTCATCAACACCTTATTTGAATAATCCCTTCACTATTATAATTCTACATTCGGATGAATTAATATATACAGTGCATTCCTCCAGTGCATTACTTTCTTACAGTGTATTCTCAACCATGGCTACTCAGAAGTAAATCCTGTTGAATTTGGTGGGGAATACTCCCAGGTAAATGGGCTAGGATTGCAGCCTTAAATGTCAAGTGTGGATTCTTTTTTGGCCACCGAAGAAATACAGCCATTGCAGGGCCCTCGGGTTAGGAAACATCTCTCTGTGTCCGGCGGCATGGATAAGAGATGGTATCTTCTTGTTCCTCCTGCATTTTCACCCCTGAGCATTTTCTTCATAAGGCTCTTGAACAGAAAGTGCCTGCTAGTGCTCTTTTCCTCTCAAATATATTCATCTTTTGTAATCAGAACTGAGGAATCTTCTTGCTGCCATGTGGAGATCCTGAGGGGACCCCATTGAAACATCATTCATGCCTGAGATTGGAGGACACCAGCAGCAAAATGTAATGAGACAGCAGAAAGTGGCACGAACGAACAAACTCTCAAGGGTATTTGTTTCACATGATACCATGTAGCTGAACTAGTTGTGGCCACAAAACACATGCAAGACACTGAACTCATCTGACAAGCAGAGTACAGCGGTGCTGCTCGTTTGGAGCAAACACATAGATCCCTAAATGGAACTTAAGATGTATTAAAATGGGTTTGGGACTGATGGTGTGAGAGAGACCAAAGATATTGGCCAATTAATATGTAATTTTTTTTTTTAAAAAAAAAATTGGTTTCCTGAATTTGCTGTACCAAGGCTAAGGCTCACATTCTCTCCTCTCCTCTCTGTTGCTCTTTTGTACCCACAAAAAGCAGATTGAAAGCTTTTCCTTCTGCTATTAAAAAAGCACTATTCTGGTACATTCCCTGTGCTGTTGGATTGGTGAGGTACAGTGGTACCTCGGGTTACAAACACTTCGGGCTACAGACTCCGCTAACCCAGAAATAGTACCTCGGGTTAAGAACTTTACCTCAGAATAAGAACAGAAATCGCACGGCGGCGGTGTGGCGGCAGCGGGAGGCCCCATTAGCTAAAGTGGTACCTCAGGTTAAGAACAGTTTCAGGTTAAGAACGTACCTCCAGAACGAATTAAGTTCGTAACCAGAGGTACCACTGTACTGTGGGAGGCTGAGGAGGTATTGGGTTCCTGAGATCAGAGGAAGATGCCTGTGAAGGTCCTGGGTCTGGTTCTACCACCCTGGCTCTATGGCAAGTTGTTCTGTTGGCTTCTGCCTGTCCGTTGCAAGTCACCCAGTTGCACCTTGGCTGCAACAGTGTTCTCTCTCCCTGCTTGAATTATGCTTGTAAGAAGCATGTGGTTTTGCGGTGTGTTTGGTTGAGGTGTGGGTGTGCTTGAGGCACCATATGGGGAAAGCCATGTCCACCCATCTTACACCCGATATCATGCATGATGCGTCGTATCAGTAAGGGCAGGGCTTCAAAGGAGCAATCAGGCAGGTAACTTGCTCATGGATATGGCTGCTGATGCCCCTGCACTGTAACTCCCAAGCTCAGGTTGGTGGGACAACCCACCTTTCAATCATTTCTTAATTTATTAATTTTTTTACCAAAATAATAAAACTGTTAACAATAATAACTGGGCACAAGTCTAGATATGTATTACAATCTCCCTCCTGTCAATCATGTGATATCATGTTGATGTGATTGACAGGTGGGTTGTTCCACTCCCTTGACAATATCTGACCCCCAGAATCCAAAAGGCTCTGCACCTGTGCCCTAGGTCATGGATTGCCTACCTATAAAAAGTAGTTCAAGAACATATAGTTGCACATCAAACCTTTCACTTTTGGAAAACTGATTTTTTTTAAAAAAAAAAACCACGACATAGCATTTATTTGCTAAAAGTTAGCTGGCCTAAACATAGTCCCTCCTGGGCACTTGACTGCATCAAAGAGCTTGTTACTGTTTTGCACTTCCTGCTCAAGAGAATTGGGGGGCCATGTTCTTGCTGGGCATTTACCTCTCAGATTTGGCTGTGCAGAGAAATTACAGCTAGCTGCACCTGGCAATGATTTTACAGGACTACTATCTCAGGTGCTCTGGCCTCACTAATGTGATCTCTCCAATTATCAGTTGGCTAGGTTGGCAAGTGATCACAGCACCCCAAGCCTATCTCCACCTCTAGACTTCAGTTTTCTGAGGAGTTGGAGCTGGATGTGTGGAAATGTTTGCAGCACTGTGTTCACTTGCCAGCCCAGTAAACAGTTGCAGATAACCCCTTAAACAATGACAGCTTTCTGGTTTGTTTACCTGCTAGAAAGGAGGAACAAAGGAAAAGAGGAACGCACAGGTTCACAAAGCCTGTGCATACTCTAGTTTATTAAGCCAATGAAAACCAGGCAACAAGTTTAAACTTGACTTGTGAATCATGGTTTCCCTAAACAGTGGTTTGTTGTTACATCTGTGCCTTGGCTTAATCCTAGTTTGTTGTGTTGCTGTTATAACACCCACTGCCCACGTGGTTCTAGTGCATGTTCCCTTCATCAAGATTGAGGGACAGTGCAAGTGGATGGAACACATTTGTATGCTGGCTTACTGAGTCAGGGTTTGATCATGGCTGCGCCTTATCTTTGTGGTTTGTTGGGACATTCAGCAAGTCAAAGTTAGCCAAAGCATGATTTTAGCACTATGACCAAATCCAGCCCAGATGAGAGACTGGAGAAAACACACAAGCTCAGCAACCAGTCAGATTTATCTCTAAGTGGCCTACTTCTCATAATAAGGCCTAGTAATGGAAAGAAATTGGTGAATGGGTTTGTTGTCAGGAGCTTGTTGTTTCAAAGAAACTTTCAGCTCTGCCTCTCTAGTAACAAAGGAAATACTGGTGCTAAAAGATGCTGTGTGATGTATGGCATTTTTAAAGCTGTTAAAAGGCTCTTAACAGGTCTATAAAATATTTGCCTCCTCCTCCTGCTTCTTCAGAAATTTTTACTTTAGTATTTATCTCCTTGGTTTATACTGAATTTCCTCCCCTTTAAAACACAAGTTATTAATTATTTCTGAGATGTCAGTATCCAGCTCCCCCTCCAGCTATTAAAAATGTACATGCTTGGTAGTTTTATTATTTAGCATTGAGCAACTTGTACAAAAAGAACCCTGCAAATCAATCAAATTGGACACGAAAATTCATAGCTTTATCATGTCATATCATAGCTTTTTCGTGTTCATTTTCTGCATAAATTGGAGGGTGGAGCTAAAGAGTATAACAAATATCAAGTTTTTGTTCCAGGTAGTCTTCGGAATTTTGCACTGGGTGATGGAGTGAAATTGATCCACCTCATGCACTGCTGGGTAATTTCTTTGTTAAGTCTTTCTATCCGTAAGAAGAAACAATACCTCAGGAGTTATGTAAGTAGCAAGGACAGATCAAATGTTGAAGGTCAGTGCTTCAGCATTTACAACAATCTATTCATATATGTAAAATATATTGCAATAAACTCTGAATACCAAATACATTGTTAGAATTTTGCAAAGAGGTAAAATTTGGCGAACAGAATACAAAGCAAAATTGATGGATGGAAGGATCAATTATGAATTAAGGTGTTCAACTTTAATTATTCTTATATTTAAAAGGGAATGCTGCCAGAGGTCATGTGTGTACTACAAATTTGGTGGGGAAATTATATTTCTCCCCCTTTTTCCATAATTATCAGCAAAAATCTACTATAGATCATGATGGAAAAGCAATAAGGCAGAGGGAGGGAGCAAACTGTTGGTCTCCCGTTCTCCTCGCCTTTCGTAATCAAATCACTTTGTGAATAATGTGATCAGTCCAGAATTATCTCAGGTCAAGTGGCCATTCCCAGGGTGAGCTGCATTTAGTTCCCTCATTTTCTTACCTGAGCCTATTGTGTGATTTGAAATCACCAGAGATTACTCTGTTTTGGAGATGGCTTCCACTCACCTTGAAAGCCAAGTAAATTCCAAGTAAAGAAGTGAGAAGGGTGATGTCTTCAGATGACTCAAGTCATTATCCTTCTTGCTTCTTTACTTTGAATTGGCCATTGCTGCTAGCAGATGTCGCTCTGTGCAAAGACTCTACCCTCAACTTCCCATCCAGTGGTATAGTGGAGAAGGAATGCAGGGGAGTGCAACACTGGGGATTATCTTTTTTTAATAGTGCAGAACCAATGACATCACCTTCTAGGCCACAACCAGATTCTGAAACGCCCATCCATGTGTGCCTGTCTCCATGGCTATATTTGAACAACCATTCTATATTTGGTCTATGTTTGAGTACCCTTTCTTTTATTGATTTTGGTTCTCCCAGCTGCTTTTTGTTTCACCATTTCACTTGCTTATTTTGCTACTTTTATGCTCTTCATTTCTTTTTCTGTTTTATTTTTGTGTTACATTTGACAGCTGGCATTGTATGCATTTCCCTACACATCCCCCCACCCCGTAAAAATATGCATTATTTCTGTACAGTGGTACCTCTGGTTACGTACTTAAGTCGTTTGGGAGGTCCGTTCTTAACCTGAAAACGTTCTTAACCTGAAGCACCACTTTAGCTAATGGGGCCTCTCGCTGCCGCTGTGCCGCCGCTGCCCGATTTCTGTTCTCATCCTGAAGCAAAGTTCTTAACCCGAGGTAATATTTCTGGGTTAGCAGAATCTGTAACCTGAAGCGTATGTAACCCGAGGAGGTACCACTGTATTATTATTATTTTTAAACCACATCCCAAAATTTAGAGTGGTATGTAGCATGCAATCCAGTCTCATTTCTAGGTAAGTATGGAAGCTATGAATTAGGCCAGTTTATGTGTTTCTTTATTCTTATATTTATAATCCCCCCCTTTTCTTCAAGGACCTCAAGGTGGCATATACTCTCCCCACTTTATTGTTTCAACAATCCTGCGAGGTAGGCTCTGTTGGGAGACAGTGACTGTCTCAAAGCCACCCAGTGGGCCTCATGGCTGAGTAGGGATTTGAACCCTGGTGTCTATTCCAACACTCTAACGACGACACCACGCTGCCTTTAAAATGTGGACTGACCAAAATTCTTCTCCATCCCTAGTTGTGTTACTGGGCCACCTGACAAATGAACTGAGGAACATTTACAAATATTGTGATAGTTGATTGGTTCCAAAACATTGTACCTTAGGACCCCTACTGATGGAGTTTGGTTTTCTTATATATATAAAAAACCTGTGAGATAATATATCACTCAGATCCTGGGTCTTTTGGTATACAACACTGTTCCTAGTGTGAGCCTTATTGACTCAGGGCCTTTTTGGTGGCAGTTTCCCATTTGTGGAATGCCCTTCCTCGTGAGGTGCATCTGTCTCCCACATGACTAAATCTAATAAGGAATTTAAAAACATTCCTGTTTACTCAGGCATTCGATGGCTGAAAGACACTGTTCTCAGCAACATCGAGACCACCGGTTGAAGGGATCTTAGCTGCTTTTGGAAAGTAGTAAACTTTTGAAGTTTTTTTTTAAAGTTATTGTTGTTACCATTATTATTATTATTATTATTATTATTATTATTATTATTATGTCTTTACCAGCCTGGGTTTCTTCGGAAAGAAGGGCAGGATATAAATTGAGTAAATAATATTGAGGAATTCAACCCCTTTGTGTGATTAGAATCTGTTCCGTCCCTGTCACCTGAGGCACTTTAACAATCATGTCTCCCCTCAGTGAAGCCTGAGAATTCTCGTTTGTTTTGCTGACCTCGCCAAACTATAATTCCCAACACCCTTAATAAATTATAGTTCCCAGGATTCTCCATGGCTATTAAAGTGGTGGGATTTTAAACACACAGTGTGGCTGTGAGCAGGGAAACCTGACTTATTTGGTGGTGGGATTCCCCTCCTCTCCCACTCCCCCCCCTGGGGGGGGGATACTGGAGTATTGCTTTCCTCTGGTGGGAAATAAGCTTTGTCTGCCATTTTGACAACTACAAAGATTCTGTGGCTGAAGCAGCAGGTGAAACACAGGGAATGGAAACCCCTGAACACAAAGGGAGGGAATAAGAACCAATTTGTTGCCACTGGCTGTATTAAATATTTTATGCTTTGAATTTGAGCAACAATGCGAGAGTGTGCTGACACACTGCTTTTTCCCCACACACATGAAGCGTGTTGAGAGAGGGAAACAACAGCAACATAACCTCCCCCCCAACCCCCATTGGTGTTGACGGCATATTCTATGCTGCTGCTTTAAAATTAGATATGCACTGTTGTGTCCTGAGTGCTTCAGACTCTTCCCCCCAGCCTGCGATTAAGAGTCCTGCATGTAAGCATGAGGAGAGCAGACAGTTTCCTGGCATCCCACTTAAAGTGCTTACTGTCTGAGATACTTTACCTGGGAACCTGAGTGTTCCTTCCACAGTGCCTCCTGCCAAGGCCTGTTTACTAAGAATTACTGGGGGTAACTCCACGGTTGCCAGGCAACGGGAACTAGTGTTCCTGCCATTTGAGCCAATTGTCAAACCGAAGGTTTGAGCAGTCGTCTCTTTGAAATGCAATAAATAACAACATAAACTCAACTTACCTATCAATAACAATTACACAGTATTGTGTGTATATATATACTGTATGTATATGCGCCAAATTATCTATCTATAGTATCGGAAAGAGAACAGACATTTGCTAGGAAAAGGGTCATGCAGGACAGATGGTGATATGTTTTTAATCAGCTTTGCTGAGAGCTAAAAGGAGCTGCGTGAAATGGACAATCGGGGTAAGACGCAAAGTGCTTTGCAAACTTAAAGTTGTGTGTGTATGTGTATTTAACCTTAGAGTATCTCTTCAGAAATGTGCCATGTGTTTATATACTTCTAAATGCCATGTTTAAATTACTTTGCATGCTAAGAAGGTGGGGTTTTGTTTGTTTGTTTTGTTTTTGTTTGTCATAATATGCATAAGTGCAGTTGTTGGCATTGCGTGAGTTAAGGGTCTCTGCACTTCAAAGATAGAATTGTAAAGCTGTGGCTCTATGTAGCTCAACTATAGAAAACTCTGTGGCTGAAATAAAATACATGGTCCACATGCAAAAGTTTCAGATAGTTGTGCCAATATATATATTTTTAAAAATTCCTATATTGTGGGCTTCATGCTTCACATATGTATTTCCCCATCAAAGTTACCTTGTGATTATATTTCTTCCCTATATCTAGTTCTGCATTTTGCTTAGGTATTATACAACTTCATTTATGTGGGGTTATTTAAATCCAGAAGATAAGAAGCTCAGACAAGGGAGAATCATATTCATATGCCATTACAGTGATAAAATAGATTTTCTATTGCATCTGATGTCTCTCCTCCCCAGCAGATGTAGGTCAGTCTGGCCTTAGGTATATGCATGATTATGTACAAAGTACCCATTTCCCTTATACATTGTTTTTCTGTTGGCTTTCAGGTGTTAACCACTTCCCATGTGTCTGCTACTGGTTATGAGACGGGCGACACCCTCAGGATTTCAAATTAAGATGAAATGCTGCGTCATCTCTAAACCAGGCTACCCAAGGGCATTGCCACTGATGCAGTCATCATTACTTATTTAGGGATGCCTTATCAAGAGGAGACCTTCCTGTAAACATGATTTGCCTGGCTCTTCCCTTGCACTGTGGTTTCTTGTTCCATGCCATTGAAACATTCATAATGGCTCATTATACATCTTTACCCCTGGCCAGCTCTCAGGGGCATTTCCCAAGACTTGAAAACGTGGGTTCTTTCAAAAACATTTCCATTGTGCCAACCCAGGCTACCTGTGGGTTGCCAGACCGGAGTGCTTTTTGTCAAAGCTCTGCTGCTGTCGAAAGTATCCGCTCCTGTACCCAGCAGTTTTGCATTCAGGAGTGCCCATACAGATCATCCCCTGCCCCTTATGCTGCCATTCTCTCAAAAGGTCAGGGTGCCTGCATCGCAAAAGACAAGAATGACCTGCATCCTGGACCACTGAGCAACTCATCAAGCTTTATTTTTCACAACCTAAAGGGTTGCTTTTCCACTCCCCGCGCTCGGAAGCTTGGGACATCATTTACCTTAATAGTGTGGTTGAAACCTGAGAAAGAAGGTGTAATGTAAGTAGCTGGCAGGTGTTGACTTAATCTGTAAAATCAGTCATAGTAGTAGCATACAAAGTTACTGTTCAGGTGTATATAAAATGGATGTGACTACCTGATCCTTACTCTGAACATATTACAATTCTAGTCTGGCTGCATTGGCATCCAAAATGTTCCCACTTTCCAGGGAAAATTCAAAGTACTGCTTTTTACCTATAGAACTATACTTAGCTTGGTACCCCACTACCAAGGATGCCTTTTCCATTATGTGCTTACTTGAACCTTGAGGTCATAAAAAGAGGACTGCCAATACCCTCTCTGACAGAAGTACAGCCATAAGGGAGAGGGCCTTTTCAGCAGTGGCCCCTCCCCTATGAAGCACTCTTCCTAGAGAGATCCACCTAGTGCCAGTGTTATCATATTTTTTGGCACCAGACAAAGATGTGTCTTTTCTTCCTAGCATTTCATTTTACCTTTTTGCCTACTGCCGGTGTTTGCTGTTGGGATATTTTATGGTGATCTTGCTGTCGTGGGATTTAATATAGGATCGCCTTTAGCTTTGCTTTCCCCCCAGGTTTAATAGTTTATTTTCTATTTGTTCTGTACTCCTGTTGTAAGTCACCATAAGAGCATTTTTTTGGTATATGATGATGAATAAACAAAGATTGGTGATAATTATTATGATGATAATTCGGTACAGCCCCACTTGGACTTCAGCACTTTGGACTACATTTGGGAATCACATGTTTGATGGCTTCGCCATGGAAAATGTATTATGTCTGTGGAAAATGGACATGGTTAGAAGTGTTGCAGCCTAGCATTTTCTGTTTTGTGCTTATTCTCTGTGTGCAGAGCTTATAACATCCATGTGGTTTCCCTCCCAATTGCATTTTGAAGTGGGGGACTATTCTATATGGTAAACATGTAAACACGGAGCTGTGTTGCCGTATAAAATTTGCAAATGCACACAATGTCACTTTCTAGGTGCAGCAATGTAAGGGAAGACTTGCTATGCTCCCTGTCAATTGCAATCCCATTTTACGAGTTTATTACCAAATGTTTGGCATGAAAGGAGTCAGTATAGCTGCGTTTATGGCAGCCAAAAGGGATGGAATCTTAGAGTCTCATATCCATTACTTCTCCCCTCCAATGGCATACATTTCCTTAAGAGGCTCATTTCTTTACTATGCAACATATAATCTATTACAGTGAAGGTGGCATATGCCATTGTTATGTTGTATCTACTAGGCATGTGCACCAGCCACAAGATTCACCTTGTATCTACAGTTGCAATGTTGTGAAGCAAGCTAACCTGTTTTGGATCTACAGTATTTGGTGACCTTACAGTTTAACCCGATACCAAAGTGACAGCCTGTAGGTCCACAAGGTGATGCCAGGGCAACATCCTTGCCCCAGTTCATACCACCAGAACAATTTATGACTGCCACTGTTTCATACCTCATTTGGATCATGACAGAACAATGGCAAATCTACCCCATTGCATTCAAGTACTGTGTTTCTTGTTCATGGTGGTTTTTCAGATCGAGAGACCATCTTCAATGTCATGTCTCTCTTTGAAAGACTGAAATGATTCAATAGCTCAAGTGCCCACAGAGACCATCCATTGATTCAGTAGAATCTGATGGTCCACAATGACAGAAGCCACTGAAGAATACAAATATGATCAACAGAAAGCATTGCCCTTTCAGTTTCTAGATTGGCAGTGGGCACATGGCAGGACATCTTATCCCATATGGGATAAGGCAGGACATCTTATCCCATATATAATCTAACATGTTTGTTATGCCACATTTCAGGAAGTATTACCAAGGTGGTCTACGGTCTTCAAAAATAAGTAACTTCTTGGAGAGCAGCTATACATTAATACTAGAGAGGAAAACAAAATTCCCAATAAGAACTGATGCAATTATTCTGGATTTTATTTTAAAGTGTTACACATCAAGGTCACTTCCCTTACTAAAGTCATGACACATGTAGGGGTCCACATGTGGGGGTGTTTGTTTTTAGATAAGAAAAATTAATAAACCCTGGATTATCCAATTATTGTTTATCCAGGAACTGGGTAAATCCAGTTCATAAATATTTTCCTACTTGGCTGTGTCTTCTATCAAATATTTGTTAACGAAAAACTAACATGTTTACATGCAAACAGAATTGGCAATATGTTAAGAAATGCATTTTTAGTAAACTTGCAGACTGCATGTTTGGCTTTAAAGATTCTGTTGACAAATTCTGATGGGATCAAAATCATTACCGAAAGGGAGTAATGGTCCAACTCTATTTATCTTATCGGATGAAAATTGTGTTAGTCACAAATCTGTCAACGGGCATAACCATAACTGTATCCAGTTGAAAGCAATGTTACGAGACTTAGGAGCAACTAGTATTAAGCCATTTTCTGACCTGTTGTGACTTAGAACTTTGAACTAATGCAACAGTGTTTCCCCAAAAAAACTAGAAACACACACACACACACATGTTCTAATGCATTTTCAATGTTTGTTATTCATATAAGTATTGCTTATAAGAACATGATCATGCATAAAGTATGTTATAATTTTATCATCTTTAGAACAGCAAAAGATTCTGCCATGAACATGCCATTCTAACTGAATACAACTGATTTTAGCGGCAAGGCCCGACCCTACCATTATAATGCCAAAATTGATAGATGCTGAGGCCGGGGAGCAGTTTGCAAGGTGCTGGAGGTCAGCACTGTTTGCAACCACACTTGCTCAGCCTAAACATCTGCATATTATTCCTCCATATTCAGGGAATGAATAACTGGGAGGATTCTAGCTCAGATGTTGAACTGGTGAAACAGTTTCCCACTGCAACCCTGGCTTTTAGGTCAGGCTGTTTTCGGTTCACTAAAACTGGTCTGAAATGCAAAGGACCCAAGTATGGGCAACATATAGGCCAGTCTAGGTAGCTGAGTGTTCACGCAAAGCAAGGAGGATTCTCCCAAAGACCACATTATGAGAGGAAATGATTACATTTCCATTCCCTGCCTACTGTGTTCATTACAATACCCACAGCCCAAACTGATGCAGACAAATTTTACATCATGTCATTTGACCTTTAGGAGGGCATTCTACTCTGTACAGTGGATGAGAATAGGGCTGGATCTAGACACATCAAATAAGTGTTTCGGTTTAAAGTGTTGTAAATTTAAACAGGGAAAACAGGTAGAGAAAAACGGGGCGCCACATCACCATCTGTTGGCACAATGTTATATCGCCTATTGTAAGGTGGCTGTGGTGTCTCCTCGGGAGTAAAGAGTCCGAAACGTCTGCATCTGTATTTACAGCTTTATTAACAACTATATACAAGCAGAGCTCTAAAGTTCATGACCGCTCGAGTCGGTACCAGAATCCGGGAGTGGCCTCTCACGGGTCCGCCCCCAACATAACAGTTTCGGTAGTCCAAATCTCCTCCTTGATTCCTTACGCTTCTTCCCTCTACTCACCTGGGGCGACGGAAGTGCCATAGCACCCGGCTCCTCCGTTACCTCAGGCGTTGCTTGGGGTCCTGCAGCATCTCCATGCCCTGTCTCCACCAAACTTCCTGGTTGCTCCTCCCCATTACTGAGGGACATCCTGCTTCCCTCGCTACTGCCTGAGTGGTGCTGCGGCGCTCTCTCCCCTGACAGCCCTTGCGCCACCTCCCTGCTCAGCGCCACGTCCCTGACACCTATACAATGCATATAAATCACGTTTTCTTTACCAGTCTAGCTGAGTCCTAGGATTGCTCTTCAGTGGGTTATCATGATTAAGACCGTGCTACAGAAACCATTGCAATGCCAAAGGAACAGAGGCCTGCTTTGCTCCATGCATTTCCGATATTCTACACATGTACAAAATCCTGCCAAGTTCTATGCATGCACAAAAATACAAAGGCATTGATGAAACATCAGTGGTGTAACCCAACCCTACATTTGGTAGCGATGGTGGCCTACATGGGTACCATGCACTCCCACTTTCCGCAGATGATCATGTTTAATTTGCATTATCCCAAGTGAAAACTTAACCCAAGGAGAGAGGCATTTGCCTGCAAAACACGGCATTGCTTCTCCCTCTTCTTCCTGTGGCTATTGTAATACAGCTCAGCTACTCCTCTGGAAGTTGACCTTTGACTTTCCTTCTTTATTGTTTCCAAAGGTGTATTGTGGAGAAAGCTGTTGATGGGCAGACTGTGTTCAAGCTTACAGTCTCTGAGAAAGAGACCATGTTTTATTATCGCACTGCAAATGGGCTGCAGCCACCGATAAAAGTAATGACACTGGGGAGAATTCTTGTGAAGGAATGGAATCATCTTAGCGTGCAGGTGAGTGAAATGACAACACACACACATTTAGCATGGGTAAAGTCTTGAATTGTATGAGAGGGGCATAGCTGAACAAACACCAAAGAGGCAGAGTTCAGGTTAAAATATATTGTTATAAACTGGTATATAGTATTGTAAAAGGGTAAATCCTGTCAGGCTAACCTTTTAGAGTTTAAAAAAAAATAAAGTGTTGATTAGTATATGGATAGGAGGTTAGAGTTTCAAAAAGCATTTGATAAAGCAATTCACCAAAAAAAACCTCCTGAGTATGCTTAACCATCAAGGGATAAGACAGGTCCATTTATGGATCAGTACCTAGTGAAAAAACAGGAAGCAGAGAGTAGGAATGAATGGATAGTTCTCAAAGCGGAGGAATGTAAGTGGAGTCCCCCCCCCCCCAAGAATCAGATTTGGGTCCTGAGCTTTTTAACTTGTTCATGAATGATGCAGATTTAGGGGCAAGCAGTGAGATGGTCACATTTGCTGGTGATGCCAACTTGTTCAAGGTGGTTAATATAAAAAAGGAATGTAAGTGGCTGGCTGGCCACTGTGAGAATATGATGCTGGACTAGATGGGCCATTGGCCTGATCCATCAAGCTCTTCTTAACTAATCATGGGATGCCTATCAAAGAGGATATCAGTACTATCAGGGTATTAGCAATCTGTATAGTTTAGAACATTGCATTTTACTCACACAAATACACCAGCACTTTTCTACTTACAGTATGTGATGTCTAATTTATGTGAAGTATAACTTGTCTGTGAACAGTTTTTTCTGTACTGGATTGAGCTAATGGTGCAATTACTATGCAATCCCTGTATATGATACTTCTTAAACCCAGGATGCTATTCATCCATCCATCCCCAACGTCTAAAGTTTACATGTTGTTTGCTTGTTTATTCATTTATTTGATGATGCAAATGGTACTTCAACTACTTATTAAGTACTTTGTATGTATAAGAGACTACATGTTCTAAATGAGGGGTTGGCGACCTTTTGGGGCCGGTGGGTACAATTGAAATCTTGACGAAGTGCTATGGGCACTACTCACAAAATGTCTGCTGTGGGAGTGTGACATAACACAAAATGGCTGCCATGGGGACATGTAGAAGAGGCCAATCCAGTGCAAACAGCAACTGAGTAGGAATAGCAAACTGTTTCTCATGCATTATGGGTTTTTGAGGCGATATTACTGAGACCTTTCATGAGCACCATATGAGGTACTGGTGGACATGTTGTGACTGACAGCTATTCTGAACAATAGGCTACACTCCACCTCATGTACGTTCAGAAAAAAACCATAAATCCTTTGTTAAACTTTTCAGCAATTGTGTGCAGCAGTTTTCTTTAAGTCAGAATTGTTTTTTGATAATTTCTTGCAAAACCTTTCCCTACTTTTTATTAGGGACCCAGGTGGCACTGTGGGTTAAACCACAGAGCCTAGGGCTTGCTGATCAGAAGGTCGGCGGTTCGAATCCCTGCGATGGTGTGAGCTCCCGTTGCTCAGTCCCAGCTCCTGCCCACCTAGCAGTTTGAAAGCACGTCAAAGTGCAAGGAGATAAATAGGAACCGCTCTGGCAGGAAGGTAAACGGCGTTTCCGTGTGCTGCTCTGGTTCGCCAGAAGCGGCTTTGTCATGCTGGCCACATGACCCGGAAGCTGTACGCCGGCTCTCGGCCAATAAAGCGAGATGAGCGCCGCAACCCCAGAGTCGGACACGACTGGACCTAATGGTCAGAGGTCCCTTTACCTTTACTTTTTATTATTCCTCCCTCCCTTGGTTCTCTCTATTTCTTCTTCCTGATGTACCAGCAAATTGATGTGAATAAAATGTTTGGCTGTTGGATTAAAGGCAGTGACCTTAAGGCCAAGCTAATGAACTTTACACCCAGAAGATGTTACATTTATGCTATTACTGTCAACCACACCTTGTGGACTGAAAAGTTGCTAAATGCTGGGATTTTGCAGTGAAAGTGAGGTCACATTTTCTTAAATGATTAGGATGCAACAATGCCTTCTGAGTAGAGAATACTGAGCTTGATAGAGCTCTGACTTTTTATTTATGTTATTCATTAGTATATTGTGAAACTGATTTAAGCATATAACTATGAGGAGTACAAAATATCAGTTAAAACCAAAACAATGTAACAATGAAATCAAAGGGGGGGGGAGTATGGGTCATCTGACTAGAAGGTTACAGGAACAGTAATTTGTTTTCATAAGAAGGGTTGCTTGAATAGCCAACTCTCAGGTTGGTGCCTAAAATTCATTACCAGACGGTGCTAGCTTGATTTCATTAGTTAGAGAGTTCATTAATCCTAGTGCCAACACACTAAATGCACAGTTTCTTGCTGGGGACAGTCTGACAGTGCCACGCGCTGCAAGATCTGCCTCAGGGTCAGATTATAAAGATCAGGCACAGGTATAAGGAATGAGGTGATCTTTTAAGTTCACTGGCCCCAGGTTGCTTAGGGCTTTATATGCTAGTAGTAAGACCTTTACTATTGGATCCTTTTGGAGAGAAGATTGAGAGATGGCTGTTACTTACTCAATAAAGTGGAAGGAGCAAGGTTTCCAGGCTGCCACCTCTTTAAAAAATCGCCGGGGTGCAAACTAACACTTGGTGTCCCGCTTTGTTGACCAGAAACTCAGTTCAGCTTTGCTCAGCCTCCACTTTTTAATGGCTTTGTATAGTTCAGATACCATGCAAACTCGACAGTTCCACTGTTCATTATTTTATTGTGCCTTTTAGGCCAGGCTATGGGCCAGAGGCTCTAGGGCAGCTGATAGAAACTCCCCCATGGTAACAGTTGATTTGAAAAGGGTAGCAGATCGGCTACACCTGGATCAGGTACAAACCACCTGCCACAGATAAGTTATTGCAGGTGATATGTAATCTTTGTTCTGACTGTTCTGTAGGATTGAGATGTAATCTAGCTTTCTTGGAATGCTTGCTCACATACTCTGTATAAAAGAATAAATGAAAAGATGAAATTTTAAGTTCTTTAGGAATGTTGTGCTTTGATATCCACACTGGATATGGTGTGAGTGTCTCTAAGAGTCTGCCAGCTAGGAATGTTTGTTGCAAATTCAGTGTCTGTAATTATTAAATTATGTTTTTACTAGCCTTTATTTTGCCTGATCATATCTGTGTAACTCTGCCGTGTTTTGGCAGACAGCAGCACATTAAAAGCCTTCGAAAGAAAGTTTAAATTCGAAATGCAAAGAGGTAACCAGAACTGAATTACTCTCCTGGGAGCAAAATGCTCTTAGAGTGCCTGTTGAAATCAGCATTATCATTTCAATGCATGTCAAATGTGAGTCATTTCCTAGTTTAGGCAAAATTTCTTTATAAATCTTTAAATCTTCCAGTTCTTTCAAGAAAAGGTTAAAGTACTTATGATTTAATGAGACCGCTTTACATCATAACTGTTTGACTATCAAGAGAAAACTTGTCCTTTCCAATTTGTAAAATCTTTTTTTTTTTTTCCTCAAATGTTTTTAGGTAGTCTATATTTTATAGTTAATGCCAAGAAACTGACAACCTTAAATAGCCTGAGCAAAACATTTACTTCCTCATCTTAAGTGTACAAAGTAAAAGTAAATCAAGAGGAGCATCCCTCAAGGTTCACAGGCTGTGATCAAGGCACCTATCTGTAATTTCACATTATTTGGGTCTCAAGTATTTTATCATTTATTTTTCAAGTTGCGTTCACTGGTTACTTGTAAGGCTGAAATGCTGCATGCTATTTACATGGGAATAAGTCCTATTGCTGTATCTGTCCACACCAGCTGCTATTTATTTGATGTCATTTTGATGCCCAGTTGATTGTTTTACTTGTATTTTGTAAAAGGTCCTAAGCATGATCATGTATGCAGGGCCAGCCCAGGATGTTTTGCTGCTGTTGGCAAAATGCCCTGCTGGCCCCACAACCGCAACTGCGCCCTTGCCTGTGGCCGTACCTGAACTGCATGTTAGGAGCATCCTACTCTCGTGTAGGACACTGGCAGAGACACATGCCTGACTGGCATGTTCTCTCCCTCCTGGTCGATCGTTCGGGAGCTTCAGAAGCTTTCTCCAACCCGAACATCACAGTGACTGATGCCTTGGAGACATCAGCACACTTAGGGATCCACAGAGTCTTCGCAGTTTGCATAACAAACTCAATAGCACAGCATTTTGGCTAATCTACTTTATTTACATATAATACACTTGGAACATTCTGCTTTAGTTCCTTCCTCTTTCTCATCAGACAGCAAAGAGAGAAAGAACAAGGGACAATAGTCCCACTTCACGGAACACAGTAATACCAAAACATCCTGTCTCAAACACTTCCCACACTGTGGAATGAAAACATACACCGTCATGTGATAGACAACAATCCCATGACTGCAGACATGGGGAATGAATCTCCACGTATAGCCTGAATAAAGTATCAGCAGCGCGAAGCTTGATGTCTGAGTTGTCGCCCAGAAACACAGGAACAAACTTGCTGAGCAGTAACTTGGTTCTTTGTAGCTTTATTATTTACAGCTTTATACAAGTTACTATATACAACTACACACTTCTCCAAACATCTCCACATAGCTCTAAACTCTAACTCTCCTACTCTCCAACAACTTGGTTACTGTGTCATGCTGCTTAAGTGAGAACTCCTAGCCAATCAGCAACCTGTTGCTAGGCTCCTATCTCTAGGCAAAACTGCTTAGTCACTTAATCATGTCCTGGCTTTCTGCCAGTTCACTAATTGGTTCACTCCCAAGCTGCCGTTTCTCATGGGAAAACTCAACAACACCGTCATGTGATAGACAACAAACCCATGACTGCAGACACGGGGAATGAATCTCCAACACTGCAGCCACAATGCAGTAGCAAGGGTCTGGTGGTGAGAGCAGTGGCACTGCTGCAGTGGTGCAGGCAAAGTCCCAGCATAGCTGGCAGCAGCGCAATGGTGAGGGGAAGTAGGTTGGCTCAACCACCTGTGCCAAATAGCTTCACCTCACCTCGTTGATGGACTGCTCCTGCATGAATGTATGAATGGCTCCATAAAGAAGCTGGGCAGGCTGTTATGCTTATTAAACTGTAGCCAGTAGTGTGGCATGGAAGGTACACAGTAGTGTGGCATGGAAGGTACACAGGGGCGGTTGCTTCAGGGACAACCTTGTCCGGGGCGCAAAATTTCAACACCTGGTGCTGCCTCAATACAGCTGTGTGCTTCCGTGGCTGGGCTCCACTGAAAATGGCTTCTCCATGCAGACCAGGAAGTGACCTCTTTAGACAACGGAACAGCTCTTATTTTCTTATTTCTGTGGCTGTGATCTCCTGGGTAATGCAGACACCATTGGGCAGTTGACTGCACATGCATAGACCGTCCATTTCCCTCCCACCCACCACCTCCATGTGGCCCCAGGCTCTAGCAACCCACTGTAGCACAGGGTTCTGGACACTTTGGAAGTGATACCAAAATAAAGCATTTGTGCAGAGAGTTAATATTTTTGCTGAGTATGCTCTTTCCACTGCTATGTTGGGAGTTCCTGTTGTTGTCCTGGACTGTCATGCACGCACTACCAATGGACTGACATGAAGCCAGCATGGGTGCTTTGTGGTCTGTATGGATTGGGTTCACTGATTCCGTACATCTGAAACGTTGTTGGGGGGGGGGGAATCATAATGTAGATGCCCTTAAGCATCTGCCTGGAAGTAGTGCTTTTCCAACGTGCCCTATGGATTAATCAATGTGTACTTCTTATTGCTAATCTCTCTTATCTCTGCAAGTACTTTCTTATTCTTTGGGTGATAAAAGAACAAAGATTTTCTTCAAGAACAATACCTCATTTGACATCTATATCTTACTGTTAATTTACATGATTACATACAGTTCAGAGTGTGGGGGAGAACCCTAAATCAGTGGTAGAACTGTAATTTTAAAGAGGTGGAGGAGGTGGGGAGAATGCCTGCATTATTATAAGATTGCATCAAATGAACGCCAGTAGCTTTCGTTTAAATTAATTTTGGTAAACCTTTTTTGATGTAGCTGTTTTGGTGTTAAAAGACAGCTTGATAAATCCTTTAACTTGTCTCTTTTGATGTTATAATCAAGATCCTTGGATTTGGAATCCTGTTTCGTTTGTAATTAGGGGAAAAACACAGTAATGATGTGGCAAGGAAGCAATTGTTCGTGATTGGTTTTTACACGTGATGATGAGGCACCCTTGATTGTTACGGCTTATTCCTAAGGCTCTGGTCCTGTTAATACTTGTTTAACAAGGGGAATTTCAGCAGGTGCTGATTCTCTTGCAGGAATAACATGAGCTGCACCTGCAAAAGGTTCAGCATAACTATAAATTTTACAGGTGTGCCATATTTGCCATTGCATCAGGTCTCTCTGCTGTTTAATATTTTAGAAGTAGTCTTTATGATGCTTGAGACTACGAAAAATTACATTGTTGGTTTTGAATTTGCTTTTATATTTGTGTTGCTGAACATAATTTTTCTCTTGCTCATTTAAAGTTCTGCTCCTTTCCCCTCTCTGCATTGTGACTGTATGGAGGGAAGCTTGTTGCAGATGAGGAGACAGATAGTGACTTTGCCACACTGCCTGCTTCAGGGTAGTCACGTGGAAGATGGAACAAGCTTGTTTTCTCCTGCTCTGGAGAGTACCAACAACTTGAAGTTACAAGAAAGGAGATTCTGACTAAACTTCAGGAAGAACTTTCTGACAGTAAGAGCTGTTTGACAGTGGAGTTGTGGAGTTTCCTTCATTGGAGGTTTTTAAGCAGAGGTTGCATGGCCATCTGTCACTGATCCTTTAGCAGAGATTCCTGCATTTTAGGGGGTTGGACTAGATGGCCCTTGGGGTCCCTTCCAACTGTACAATTCTATGATTCTATGCAGGCCAGCCAAGGGGAGGCTGGGTATTTTCTACCTCCACTATCAGAGGTAGCATGCCTCTAAATACCAGTTGCTGGGAATCGCAGGAGGACAGAGTGCTGTTGCGCCCATGTCCTGGTTGCAGGCAGGGGCGTAGGAAGGGGAACGGGGGCAGTTCACCCCAGGTGCCATCATGGAGGGGGGTGACAAATTAGCAAGGAACAATTACTGCCCTACTAGGGAGGTTCATAAAAAACTTTTTTTTAAAAAAAATGCCTGCTCCAAAGGTCTTATCTTACTACACTAGGGATTAGATGGCTATATATGAAATTTCATGCATATCAGTTAATTTCTTGACCCTACTCCATGAAAATAGCTGTTTACTTGGCTGTTTTCCTATGTTGTGAAGGTGCCCTACTGCCCTACGCTCTGCTGGGCTTCCCTCCCCCACCTCCAGTCTCCGTTGTTGTGTCTTTATCCATTGTGTGTCCTGGCTGAGGGGAAAAACAGAAGAAGGATGGCCATTGGCCAGGGATGGTCTAGTTGAGATTCCTGCATTGCCCCAGGGGTTTGGCTAGTTGACCCTCAGGGGTCCCTTCCAACTCTACAATTCTCTGGTGCAGGCTTGTGCAGAGTTTTAGGTACAAGTTGGATGCAAGGGGTGCATAGGATTGCAGCCCATCTTATGCACCGTCGCCTTGGGAATAAGTCCCACTGATCATGATGAGACTAGATTGCTTCTGTGCAGTCCTGTTTTTTAAATAAATGTTTTCCTTTTCAGATAATGTAGAGCATGGTGAAATCACAATAAATAAAACCTCCCCGTCAGTAGTTTCAAGCACTACTACAGGTTCCACATAATATCTGTACTGCATTGTTTACTGTGACAGCACCTGCACTTTAGAACTCCCCGCCTATTGCAACAAAGCACTTGCCTTTGCTAGACTCTTTTCGGGCACCTGCATTCTTCTTTAGGCAAGCATACCTAGATGCTTAGGAAGTTGAAGTAATTTTAATTTTAATATTTTAGCCTTTGTATGTTTTAAGGTAGGATTGTTAATATTTCTTGATTTTACTGCTGTGAGATTATTTATTTTTTATTTTTTGGTAAACCACTTTGCAGGTTTTTAAAAATAAATTTTATTAAATAAATAAACAATAAATATAAATAAAATAACACAAGCCAAAACACATTCCATCCTGTAGATTTAAGTATCTGTCCATAGTCGCCTACTTGTTATCAGAGGCCCAGAATCAACATTCCTTTGTAAGAAAATATGAAATAACGTAAAACCATTTTTGCAGACAAAAAAATATTAAAAAAAATCAAAAAATCAATGTGTGTGTGAGTGTGTGTGTGTGTGTGGGGGGGGTGACCAGAAATTTTCCGCACCGGGTACCACCTGACCTTCCTACGCCTCTTGTTACAGGCTTCCTACAGGCATCTGGTTGGCTGCTGTGAGAACAGGATGCTGGACTAGTTGGGCCACTGGCCTGACCCAACAGGCTCGCCTTATGACTAACTATGAAAGTCTGTTGCAGCATGGTATTAGGTGGAGGCCCAAATGATCTCAGTGTCAGCTATCACTGTTCTTGGACCAGGATAGCCTAGTCACAGTGGTTGATGTAATAGCAACCTCAAGTGTGGACTTTTGCGATGTGCTCATGGGACTCTGTCTTTAAAGCTGTTTCGGAAGCTGCAGCTGGTGCAAAATGAAGTTGCTGAGTTGTCAAGTGGACCACTTTACCATACACATCTAAAAGCTCCCGTATGAACTGTTAACTTATCAAAGCCCTAAGCAATTTAAGACCAGGTTAGTTATGCCATGGCCTGCAGACGTTCATCTCATGGCAAGTTGCAGGAGGGCTTTTTCCAAAGTAGCCCTCAATCTGTGGGAAAACCTCTACCAATATATGGCAGATACTTACTGTGGTGACCTTCTGCGAGATCTTAAAAACATATCTGTTTGCTCAAGCTTTCCCTGGTCTCTGATACCAGTTGAATGGTCACCATGAATGGAACTGTTGTTTTCCACTAAATTGTTGTATTGCACACCACTTTAGCATTGTTCTAATGAGCAGCAGTATTTAACTATTTAACTAAATACAGTTCGACGTTGCAGAGAGCCCTTTGTGCTTTGGGACTGCTTGTGTTTTAATCCAGTTGAAAAATGGCAGAATTTGAAGTGTGAGTGTAGGTTAAATAAGATATGTTTGGTGAGCATCCCAATATGTCTCTTTTAGGGTTTTAAGGCCAGAAGAGTTTAGGAACCAGTGGTACTTTGGGTCCCGCTTGCATTGTTGCTTCAAACCTTTTTGGCTCAAACTTGTGTATGTGCCTCACCCAGGTCTTCTTTGACAATCTTTGATGGGTGCAGCCAGTGCTTTTTTTCGGGGGGGGGGGGAGTTTAGGGGTACTCTTTTTCCTATTCATATTGAAATACTGCCCCTAACTTAGATTCACAAAATGTTTAGGGGTATGCATACCCCTGTGTACCCCCAGAAAAAAGCACTGGTTGCAGCTGTTCAAAGAGTAGAACTTTGTCAGGTTTGGGGCTCTGAGTCAGATACGGAAATCAGAATCATAGAGAGAAGAAGAGTTTGGATTTTATATCCCGCTTTATCACTACCCAAAGAAGTCTCAAAGCGGCTAACATTCTCCTTTCCCTTCCTCCCCCACAACAAACACTCTGTGAGGTGAGTGGGGCTGAGAGACTTCAAAGAAGTGTGGCTAGCCCAAGGTCACCCAGCAGCTGCACGTGGAGGAGCGGGGACGCGAACCCGGTTCCCCAGATTAGGAGTCTACCTAAGAAGTTCTCTGCTGTGTCATCCAGTAGAACTTGGAGTCTGAGGCGGGATCTAGATACATCAAAGAAGCATTTCAGTTATATGCATTGCAAACTTTGTATGAGAAATCGGGTTAACAAAAACGGAACTCCACAGCGCCATCTGGTGTTAGAATGCATAAACCACACATATAAAGCACTTTTCCTTTGCCCATGTAGCTGAGTCCTAAGTTAAGTCTAAGTGTTGCAGATCCTTTAATATTAATATAAGTTGTTGGGTTGGTTTGATCTATCTCTTAAGAAGCTACTAACATGAGTTTGGCCAAACTGTGAGAGGCAGTGAAGGATAGGCGTGCCTGGCGTGCTCTGGTCCATGGGGTCACGAAGAGTCGGACACAACTGAACGACTGAACAACAACAACATCTCTTAAGAACACCACAACATCCTTGATGGATCAGGCCAGTGTCCATTTAGTTCAGTATCCTCTTCTCACACTGGCCAACCAGATAGATGCCTATGGGAAGACTGCAAGCAGGACCTGAGCACAAGAACACTGTCCCGTCCTGTGGTTTCCAGCAACTGGGAATCAGAAGTATGCTGTCTGACAGTGGAGTAGAACATAGCCATCAGGGTAGTGCAGGTAGAACATAACCTTCCTCCACAAATTTGTCTAATCCTCTTTTGAAGTTATCCAGGTTGGTGGCCATCACTAACACTTGTTGGAGCAAATTCCATAGCTCAACTATGTGCTGTGTGAAGAAGTATTTTCTTTTTGTCTCTCCTAAATCTTCCAACATTCAGTTTCATTAGATGCTTGAGTTCTGGTGTCTTTGTTCATCTCTGCATGGGTTTTTACTAAATTACTGTAGTTGGCTTGTACACACTGTCACTGAGAAGAAAACCCACCACAAAACCAGGGAAGTGCTACCGGTACTAGCCAACAGCAGAAGAAGAAAAACACAACTCCAGGCACTTGAATTAAGGTTTATTCCAGACTCAATGTGTTTTGGAACAAATCATTCCTCAGGGACTTGCTTTGGCAGCAATTCATAGTGAATATGTGGGGCATGGCTGTGCAACAGGAGTGACTATAGTGCCCTATGTATTTGATTAAAATTGCTGCTAAAATATGCCTCCCCTCCCCAATAAAGAATTTCCTCCAAAATACATCAGGCCTGTAATAATGTTATATAAAGCTTGCATTTCCATCTTTTTATCTTTATTTTGTCAGGCACCTTAGTAAGGCAGCAACTGCCTTTCATATGTTTGTACAGCAGCTAGCTTATGGTTGGAGCAAAATGTTAAATTGCATCCTTTAGTAGGCATCAGCAGTAGTGAACCCTTTGGACTGGAGTTTTGGAATCCTAAGTTTGTTCTTGCCCAGGCACTTAATGGTGTACTTGATTTGTTACATTTGAAATATCCTCCTGCATGGTACAGGTGCACATTAAAGGCTTTTGCAAGGTGATCAGAAGGAACCTCTTAGATTATCTGGAGTAGCTGAGGCACCTTCACAGGCAGACTGCATTCTGGTTTCTTTCTGATCACACTGTGTGAGGTTAAATTTATATTAATACAAAGCTAGTTCTTCAACATCAAGTTAATTGCTTCAGGTGCTCACCAGAGTCCCATCATTGGTTCCTTCCTTTCTTTTAATTTACATGGTTCTTTGAGGGATTCAGGTTGAACTAGTGTCACTGTGCACAAAAGGAAAGTCTTGGATTGCAGGAAAACCATTTCCCGTTGAGAAGGGATTAACATTGTAGGAGATAGTGAGAAAGAAAAGTAAAGGAGGGCAAAGAGAAAAGCTAAAATATCTTTTAGACAAATGCTAGGAGCATATGTAATAAGACTGCTGAATTGGAGTGACATGTTTTCAAGGATAAGAAAGATATTATTGGAATAAGAGAGACAACCAAGAAAATGAAAGGGGATTTAAAATGCCAAGATAGAGAAAGAGTTTTAGTGAGGGGAAAGAACTAATATAAAGCTGGAAGAAAGGTAGTAATATTGGTGAAGGATGATACTGAATTTGCAGCAGAAGTTAAAAAGCACACATGCACCACACACTGAAACACTCCTATAAACATTTTGACGGATTCAACAGTGCGAGTTTCTGTGGATGTTGAGGGCAATACAAAGTAGCTGGGATATTTTGAATGTTGCTATTTAGCCAAAAAAGGAAAGTAAAAAGGGGGGGAAAGTTGAGGACTTTGATCACTGGTGGGATAAAGAGAGGATTTGAAGAGGGAAGGGATTTGCTAGTGAATAGTTGACATATTGAGAGTTTTCTTTTTTAAAAAACAGTGCAAATTTCCAAAAGCTAGCATGTGATCGTAACCCTTCCTACAGTTTCTGAAACAAAATGCCAAGCTCTGTGTGAAAGTGTGATCTGAATATTGTTGTGTGAAATGTATATATCAACCTGAATCTGTGTATGGATATGGTGAACAGGTAGGATCAAGCAATCATATCAGCATTAAATTTGAAATACATGTGCAAGTATGTAATAGACAGCCAAAATGGTCCCAAAGTTATTGATTTTTATTTTTTTTAAAGCAGAGCTAACTTTGAAAGGAAAAGCTAAAATGCTCTGGGGATTTTTGCTTGCATTCCTGTGATGAATGGGAAATCCACTCCACACAAGTGGAAAATATACAGCCTATGAAATGCATCGAGAAACTGCAATTAAAATTCATCCCAGTTAAGTCAAAAAAAGGAAAAGCCGATATGGGCCTGAGGCAAAAGAAAGAAAGGCAAAGAGATAACTTGCTCCTCCCGACCCTATTCTCTTCCCTTTCCCCCTCACTCTTCTTTACCAATCCTCCTTTATCCTCCCTGGATCCTCTGTTTTATGACAGTTCTGTCACTCTGATCCCCTGATGAGGTTTCTTTTTCTGTCTTCTGTCTCTGCCATTGCTTTGCAGAGGAGTGGGCAAATCCTTAGAGGGAAGGGTTAGGAGACATGTCTCTATTTTCCCCTTTCTCTCCCTACCTTTCCCCCCCCCCCCAGGTCTTTTTTTGCCCCTCAGAATAGCTTCAGGACTCAGGTATTCCCAGATAACCTCGTGGCTGTACCTCGGCCTTACAGATGTCATTGAAATCTTTGC
Source organism: Darevskia mixta (assembly GCA_034641385.1). Taxonomy (NCBI): domain Eukaryota; kingdom Metazoa; phylum Chordata; class Lepidosauria; order Squamata; family Lacertidae; genus Darevskia; species Darevskia mixta. The sequence goes on along the minus strand of JAWWNH010000054.1, from coordinate 6,553,085 downwards.
ATGCTAAGGTGATAAAGGAAGATGCAAAAAGATGAGGTGGATAGACTGATAAAATGGCTGGGCTCCTTTAGATACTCCGAGGGTGTTTTAAATGGGATAAATGCGGAGCAGCTAGCACTGTTGAAACAGCATTTGTTTCACTACAGAGCATGTGAAAAATGGAAGCTAGCCCCAGCATGTCTTTGTTTTGGGGAGTAAAAAGAAAGAAAAAGGGTATTTTGGTTTAGAGTTGGTAGTGATGGTTAAGAGTCCCTAAATGGGATTTCACATGCAAACTTCTCTTTCAACATTCTCTCCAATAATTAGACTGAGATGTGAATTGATATCTCTGTTACATAAGCTGCATTACATTGAGTCAGATCATTGGTCTGTTTAGCTGTTTAGTATTGCCACACTGGCTGGCAGTGACTCTCCAGGGTTTCAAGCAGAGAATGTTCTCTGCTCTACCTGAATATGCCAGGGATTGAATCCAGACCTTTTTACGCATGCAAAGCAGATGATAATATGCTTCTTAAATTGTCAGACTTCTCTAATTGTCAAGTAGTTCTTGCTGAAGGAATCTGTAGGGAGAACTGAACTCTTCCTGCCCAATGTGTATTTTTGTTCATAAGGCAAAGTGCTAAATCAAACCCTTTGAATATGGCAAAAGGCCACATGTATACAACTACATGTTACGTGCTATTACATGCACATTTCTACAATAAAACCTACTGAGTCCTTTTTTTGGGGGGGAACCTGTTTTGGAGAAGAGAAATAGTGGAAGGAGAGGATGCTTAACACTCCCACAAACCGTTGCTTCACTGTCACAACTCCCGCTACACTAACAAGTTTCCAGATACCCCTCACAAGGGGAATTCAACCGGAATAGTAGGTGCAATCCCCATGGGTAGAAATACTCAAGGAAGAAGGAGTTTAAGATGGGTGGATGTTTTGTTTTGAAAAGGTGGGATATTGAAGGGACAATTGCAGTATTGTGTAAGAAAAATGGGAAGTGTCTAAAGGAACTGGAGGGGCTGCATAAGGGACTTTGGAATTAAAAGTGACATATGTACAAATGAGTAGTAGCTAAAGCAAGGCAGGAGAACTTCAAACCCAGGGTGTACATGTGGTCCTTGGGGCCCCTCTGTCAAGCCCCTAGGACTCTTTGCAGTCTGTGTCAAGTACTTTTGCCTGGCCCTGCCTAACACTGGCAGTTGCTCATGAAAAAATGTGACTGTTGAGTTGAAAAATTCTTTCCACCCTTAGCTAAAGCTTGTAGGGAGAATACTAGGAGAGCTAAAGCTCAGAATGATAGTGCAATTCCCGTAGGTGGCTGCCTGGATGGATCCTGGGGTTGGCTTATTCACCTTCACATGATGGGGTTGTTCCGAATGCCATGAAGGAGATGACAGTACATCTGCTATTGTAAAAGCCCTCCCTGGATCCTGAAGTTTTGGCAACTACTGCCCAGTCTCGAACACCCCCTTTTTGAGTAAGGTGCTTGAGATGAAGGTGCAGGCACTATTGGAGGAAACAATTGAATCAATATCTATTCCAATTTGACTTCAGGCCTGAGTTTGTTATAGTATCGGCCATAGTCACCCCAACAGATGACCCTGTTCAAGGGAGAGACAAGGAGTACAATGCTACTGCTGCTGTAGGCTCTCTCAGCAGCTATTGATACCATTGACTATGGTATCCTCCTGGACTGTCTCCATAGGTTGCCAACTGGAGTCACAGTTTACAGTGTTCCATTCATATCTGCATTACCAGTACCAAAGAGTAGCATGTCTCCATCTTGGCAGCTTAGCTGTGGGGTGAAGCAAGGCACGGTTCTGTCCCCAATGCTTTTTAACAGCTATATGAAACTATGGAGAACAGTCATCAGGAGGTTTGGTGAACTGTGACACCAGTACAGCACTCAGATCTACTTTTCTACTTAATCTCCCTAAACCTAACCCTATCCTTGGAGATTGTTTGAGGCCGTAACTGAGAAGGCTGCTCTGTCCTTGGTCGCTACTTGTATCACCTGTGACAGCAAGCGGCCATGGAAAAGGGACTCTCATGATGATTACAGAATACAGACAGGTTCATGCAGGTGGAAGTGGCCCTTTTTGTAAATTGGTATCTTGAGCTCTGAAAGGGAAAGTGTGGTAATGACTAAAACAGACTAACTCTTTAGCCTCTGTACTTCTCTATTGGCAACTTCCTTAAACATACTTCTGGTTAGGTGGGCAAAAGATGGTATGGGTGGTGAGCCTTGGAGTTGTGTTATGGCAGATTTTGACACTTGGCAGAGCAAAACAAAGTGAGTTGGATCCCAGATAGCACAAGCCCGATTTGTATAACCTATGACCCTCTCCAAACCCAAATGCCCACTAGAAACTCAATAAATCTGCTTTTGCACCCTACTTTCTGCAGGACTGCAAAAACAGCAAGGTTGTTAAGAACCCAGCAGATTGTAATGCATGACTAGTGAGCCTTCATCTTGGTGGGTAACAAATCGTGCAGTCCCTGGTCTATAGTAAGGCCAAAAAATAAAAATAAAAAAAATCAGGTGAGAGTGTGGCAACTTCAAGTGGCCTTTAGCTGTCAATCATATTTGTATTCCTTCATAACGAGTTGTGATGATTTGTTAACTGAAGGAATTTGCAGAAGGCCGAGCATGACGGCAAGGTCTTATGGCCTCTTTGCCCACTTGATGACTGACCGACCAATTTCCGACGATGCTATGAAGGATCATAAAGTTTAGTTCCATGTGCATTGTGATGATAGTTGCATCTATATTTAAAGCTTTCTGTCACCGAAGCACTCTTGGTGTTGTCAGGCTGTCTGTTGGGCTGGATGAGCTGCAACTTCTTGCAATTGAATGTCAATAAGACCAAAGCAATTTTGGTTGATTCATAGCACCAGCTTAAGCATATTCACTTTCACAGATTACATTTGACAGATAGTTACCTTCAGTTGAACTCTGTGGTTAGAAGCCTTGGTGTACTCTTGACAGAGAGCTTAAGAGTTGATGCCTAATGTTTATTTCATGCCTTATTTTTACCTACCTAATACTGCATGGGAATGCCCACGTTTTAATATATTCAGAAAGGAAGTTATAGTCAGTCCAGCAGTTTTCTGTAAGTATGGTGCTATCCCGATCCAATTTCAATATTAAAAATAAGCTTGGTTTTCCAATTAGGCAGTTTAAATTCAAGAAGGTAATCTGACAGGGGGGAAAAAGGACTCTTCCCACTTCAACCCCCAATACAAAGTAATAAAATTGGAACCACAAACACAAAAGTGTATAGAAGGAACAAAGGTTAGGAAAGGTTGTGGGAGAGGCTACTGTTCAGAAATAGAGCACATTCTTTCTTTGCAGAAGATCACCATCACAGTCCAACCCCAGGGAATTCCTAGGTGAAAATGTAGTAGGAAGCAGGCTGGCTGGGAAGATTTTGGACGTCTGGTCGGAATGCAAATTGGGGAGGGGGGAACCACAGAGGAGAAGGTCCCCTGTAACAGAAAACAAAGAGACCAAGTCACAGGAACCCAATTAAAAATAGTATTAATTTAAACAGATACAGAAAATACAACCCGGAGCCACTAAGTCATGACAGACAAAAAAGGATCATGGTATAAACTACAATCCAATTCTCAGAACATGTAAACAATCATAGAATTATCCAAACCATACAGGATGAGATCTCTAGGGTTGAATCTCATTTCATACTTTTTTTGACACTTAGAGAATATTCATGGATAGCAGCAATTAACCGCTTATTGCCTCAATTTATTTATTTAATCTCTATACTCCAATTCATCCAAGGATCATAGGGCGGTTTACAATGTAAAAACAAAAAAATACGTACCATTGTAACAAAAACAATACCCCCTCACACATAGTTTAGAAGGCCATAGATTGTTTAATTAGCCAAAGGCCTGGGAGAAGAGAGATGCTTTTTGCCTGGTGCTTAAAGATATGTAAGGAAAATGCCATGCATGCCTCCCTGGGGAGAGCTTTCCACAAGCAGGGAGCCACTGCAGAAAAGGCCCATTCTCATTTTGCCACCTTCTAGACGTCTCTCATGGAAGGTACACAAAGAAGGGCCTCAGATGATTATAGCAGGGTCCAGGTCGGTCCATATGTATGTAGAGTGGAGAAGACTATATGTATCAGTTCAGAAAAATAAGAACTATACATCCATAAATGTTAAGAGTAGTTTCAGAGTTGACTCCATTTTTAACAATGGGAAAGAGTAACAGAACAGCAAAGCAGTGGATCCAGCTTATCTGAAATGGTAGGGAAACATCTTTTTGTTCTTGCTCAGATTAGAGGAGAATTTTCAGCTATCTTGACCCACACAATAGGGTGCAGACATGGTCATCACACAGATGACGGCACCCCGGCCGGCAGCACAACCCCCCTCTCAGTCAGCGCCTGCCCTCTTGCTCAGGCAAGCGACCTTGAGCACTACCAGTCAAGGTACAGCTGAAGGCTTTCTCCACCAAGCCCAGCCTTCTGTTCTATCGTCGAGATGTGCAGAGAGCACACACATGCCCCCTAGAAGAGATGTTTGGAGTTACAACCCTTTTTTGAATTTCAGTGGCTTTACTCTGAGTGGCGCTGTGGGTTAAACCACAGATCCTAGGGCTTGTCGATCAGAACGCCGGCGGTTCGAATCCCCGCAACGGGATGAGCTCCCGTTGCTCGGTCCCTGCTTCTGCCAACCTTGCAGTTCGAAAGCACATCAAAGTGCAAGTAGATAAATAGGTACTGCTCCAGCGGGAAGGTAAACGGCATTTCCATGTGCTGCTCTGGTTTGCCAGAAACAGCTTAGTCATGCTGGCCACAAGACCCGGAAGCTGTACGCTGGCTCCCTCGGCCAATAAAGTGAGATGAGTGCCACAACCCCAGAGTCGTCTGCGACTGGACCTAATGGTCAGGGGTCCCTTTACCTTTTACTCTGAGTAAAACTTAGTTCAATACCACCTATAGTAATTTTATTGATTCCATTTTTAGTTCCTTCATGAATGCATAAAGATCAGGGTTTACAGAGGACAGTTTTTCAGCTAAAACAGCACCATAGTTGGCATCATCATCAGGAAGTTTTGCTACCCAGCTTAGATGTTACCATTGGTCTGTCAGACATTATGCAGATAAATTATCTGAGCTGGCTTGTCCTCCAGGACGTCATCCTTTGATTTCTGCTGTGTTAACATGGCATTTGCATTTTTTTTTTGTCTTCTCAAGAACGAGGGCCCAGACAAATTCCTCGTGACATATGCAGAGAAGCCCTTTCATGTTAAAGTGACGTGTTTCTTGTTCTCATGTGTTTGCTATATAAATTCATTATCTCTTGCCAATCTTTAGATCTGCCAAGAACCCTCTGTGTTCTCTCAATTTTCATTCCGAATCAAATATTAAAATGCAAACAGGAAATGATTAAAAATATTCTCTCCACCCCTCCCTCACGGTGTGCCTCACAAGAGGATAATGATATACAGTAGATTGCACAAATACAATACAGTACAAAGTTTATTACAGACGGGTGTGCCACATAGACTATAAGAGGCCGGGCACGAAACCAGGGTAGAAGCTGCCATTCTAGCAATCACTGCCATGGCGTTCAAAGGCAACACCAAATTGGAGGGTAAAGGGAATGCAATAGGAGCAAGATGTGTGCATCAGACTCATTTGACTTCTAAAAGGCTTGTCAGACACTAGATTAATGAACTCTAATCTTTACCTCCTCCCACATTTTAAAAGCTTTTTTTTTTTTTGAGATTCAACATAGGGAGAGAGTTGCTGAAACAAGAAATATGGGGAATGCTGAGCATGCCCATACTAAATTTGGGGGTGGGGAACCAGTTGTTGTTGAACTCCATCTTCCCCAGCCAGCATGACCAATGGTCAGGGATGATGTGAGTTATACTTCAGCACTATTGGGGTGGCACAAGTCCCACATATCTGTGCTAAGTCTAGTGTGGTGTAGTGGTTAGAGTGTTGAACTAGGACCTGGGAGACCAGAGTTCGTAATCCCCACACAGCTCACCAGCTGCAGGATCAGCCCTATAATCAACTTCTTTCATGCATTATGCTTCAGTCATTCACCCTCAACCAGTCCATCATGGAGCCCAGTTTGTTTATATTGACCGATTTGTTTCTTAATCCAGAATCTGAATAATCAGCAGGCAGTCTTTGATTTATTTATTAACTTGAAACAACACGGCTTCAAGAACCTCTGAATAGGAATGGTGTGGGCATTCCTAGCAGCAATTTGGAAAGCCTTGGGATTAATCAGTCTTCAAGGGTAGATTATTGGTTCACCAGCCCCACAGATACCTGAAATCACAACTTTATGCTTTCTCATAAGGTAATAATAATCTGTCTGTGATAAGGAAGTAGCAGTTGTGTTCTCCCACCCACAGGGCACCATTAGCCCATGCAGTATGTGGAATATGGAGATAATCCATTCTGGGATGCTGCACTACTAATTCCAATGCCACTTCCACCTCTCAGCCAGCTGCTTGGTATACTTGCAGAATTGATGCCTTGCTTCAATTCAATTGATGCCTTGCTTCAATTGTTCACAGGGTGCAACAATTTTGTATGTGTAATTTTCCTTATTGAGAGCTGATGGTTGAGGCTGAATCCTTGACCACCAGAACTCACCCACCCTCAACAGTTCCTGGAGACATAACACTCAACTGGGTTTGAAACTCAGGGGTTTCCCTGCTTCACCCAGTCAGATTTCACTGAAGTATACCAAATTGGCACCTTCATCCAAGTTCAAGTCCTGGGTGATTGTTACTTTATTAACAACTTTATTGACATTACAAAACACTATTCATAGCATCAGAGAAGAGCTAAAAGGAAGGTAACTTTCAATGCTGTTGCCCTACTGCACTTGATCTTCTCTGTTCTCTCCACAACGCCACATCTCCCTCACCTTTAATTGGAATGCCCATTACTCTGCCCAGCCCGTTTCAAGCCTCCTCTAAAAACATCTAACAGCCAATATTAAAAGGCATTAAACTAAACAGCTATTCTAGTTAAAGACAAGGAAGAACTCCACTTTAATAAATTGCATTATAGTAGAAAGCAGAATAAAGAATCCTCCTCAAAAGCAAGCAAGAAAGTATACAGTAGATTCCACTCTACAAGCGCTCACATGAGTCCTGTTAAAAAATAACAACAAAACACTCTGCTACTCTCACCAGGAGAAAACCATTACTATTTATGATACTGGAATGAGAGATTACAAGAACAGCAAACTCATTTTTACCTGTGACCAGTGCCTTATTAACCCCTACACAGTCCACTGACCCATAACCATTGAGTTCCTATCGTTCCATATAATTAACCATTTAATGCACTTCTAAAGCAAGGCATCCAGGAAGCACAGATCACAGGGTAACATATGCACCACACTTTGACCCCTTTCCTTTTGGTAAGCCTCCTGTTCTCAAGGTAGCTAATATGCCCCTCACTTTGCTTTACCATGACTTTATTCTTGATTCAGTAGCTTTCACGGCCATACACTTCACACACTTTTTAAAAAATAACTTAATGTGTATTTGGGTTGCAGTTGTACAATAGTTAGAAGAAATTATTCATGCCCTTGGGCATCAGATAGAACTATTCCTGCGTAACTGATGGCAGGGTTGCACCCATAGTATTTACCCTTAAATAACTCTAGAAGGGAGGCCATCCATTGTTTCTAGATTAAAGATGGGGGTCCATCATTCATAGAACAGAAGCTGCAGAAGTTACTTGTGCCATGGTTATTTCGGATAGGGGCATAACTGGAGAGGAGCATGCAGTGACAAGTAAAATTCTACCACCATGGTTTTGTTTTCAAGTTAGAGTGATGGTGGAAGTCCAACTGATTGCTATATTTGTGGAGAGTTTCTGACAGCATATTGGGTGGTATCTTGTGGACAGGTACAGAAAGTCAGATAAACTTATCCCACCTTCTCTTCCTTCACTACAAATGGCTTGGTTCTCATTTCTAAAATCTCCCACCTCATGCTCCACCACAACTGCAGTGGTCACCCTCTGAATGGTGCCTTCCATACAGCATATTGGGAAAGGAATATGCTGGCCCAGTTATAGAACTCCTGATCTCTTGATAGATGTACAAAGTCTTGACCTGTATGCTTTCTGAAATGATTTAGGTCCTACTTCTGGGTTTCCCATAACCATTTGGTTGATGACTGTGTGAACAGGATTCTGGATTAGATAGGCCTTTGGTCCAATCTAGCAGTGCTCTTCTTATGTTTTTGAATTAGCTTTGATTTTCATGTGTAACCTAGTAGCTTGGCATCAACAGGATAACATATATTTTTTATATGAATTGGGTTTTTTAAAAGTGCTGAATCTAAAGCACAGAATTGGTTCTAACTAATAAATGTGCAGTCAAAACAAGAATGTTTAGAGAACCTGAAGGGATAATTCATTATATCCTTGAGTTTCTTGATTTCTTAATAGAAAGGTATCACTAATTTATTCTTTTATCACCTGTACTATCTGTTGTATTTTCTTGTATCTGTTGTCATCGGTAACTACTGTTGATTTGTTGTCTCTATTAAGCCATTCAAGGAAGCTATAGACCTGTCATTTTGGTCATAACCTTAATCTGTTTTCTCACCTTGGAATTAATGTAGTGTCTATTCCTCTAGAGTGAGCTTATTCAGAAGGAACTTGATATGCACCAGTATTGGGATTGAGGAAAGGTGGGGTAGTGAAGAGGATGGAAGAAGATATATGCATATATTAACCTAATAACAGTCTAAGTTAAGTTGCATAACAGCTCATATGTAGAGAATGCCTGTTATGATAACTCAATGAATGGAGTTGATAGAACTTCAGTTTACTTGATTGTAGAACACTGGGCTATTTTTTTCTTACAATCTAAGGTTGGTGAATTGAAGGTCAGCCTCCATGTCTGCTCTATATAACTAACAAATTTAAACTGGATATTATGTAAGAGCCCAGCATTAATTTGGTCCCCTAACAAGTACAAGAATTGCAGCAAAAAAATAAAATAAAAAAATACTAGCCTTTCTGTCTATTAACTTGCTGGGGACACAAAGTGAAGCTGGATTGTTTCAAGATACCACAAAAGAACAATCTAAATGGCCAACTCCTTTGTGTAGAGATGCTCATTGTGTAGATGGAGACATATCTACACACCCACACAAATCTTTCCCTTGTGCGTGTTTGTGCAAGTATGAAGAAAATTCTTCCATATTCTGTGAGATATGCACACATACATCACATGATATCATCTACCACATAGAATGACTTGAAGGGGCCTCTTTGTGGAAGCTGTACTATGGTAAGTATCCCTTAGTGGATATTAGAACAAGGAGGTATTAATCTTGGTTTCAGCAAATGTTCTCCTATTTCAGTTGGGTCAAAAGTAGTGCATTCAGATGGGAGGGGAAAGAAATAATTCTCAACACACTTGAATTGTGAAAATATCCAACTATTCAATATCCTGTTTGCTGCCATTGTTTGGAGTATCTGCTGCTGCTGTTTTTGGGGCACCACCCCCTCCTGTTACTGCATCTTCTTCTTCCATGATTAGTCACATGGGCAATGCCAGCCAATTAATGCCTACATGTAGTGAAGCAGGATTATGCTAAGCATTGTGCTAATCAGTGTTGGCTATGTAATGTCAGTGCTAGAAAAGGAAGCCAAAGGAGAGGAAAGGCAATGATTTCTGAATCAATTGTACCAGTAATTACACTGCAATCTCAAAAGGGTGCATTCAGACATGGGAATTATGGTATTCATTTTCCTGGTTATAAGGCTAGTGCTTCTGTTCCAGTTTCTAACATTCATTTCAAACCGCATATCTGTTGTGTCATGGAACTTTGGCTTGTTGATCAATATACCACCACATCTTACTAGATCGCATTCATACCAGTGGCTGTGGTGTGACTCTACAGCAGATATATTTGGGGATGTCGCACATGCAAGCTTCTTTCCCCCCATGATTTACCCATGGAAATAGGAGGTAAGAACTGTATGCTGGAATACTATCCTAAAATTTGTCTCGTTGTGTGACTCACAGAAATGGCAGGAAAATCACAGTGCAAAACTCCCATGATTTTGGGGTGTGTGTGTTAATGGGATTGCAAACAGATTTTTTTCTGGAAGTGATTGATGCAGGAATTAGTGCTAAACTTCCGCAAGATTTCCAAAAGTGGCTTTCACATGGCATGAAAGGTCATATAAAATATGAAAATTATCAGGTAAGGAAATGCTAGGAAAACAGAATGAAGTGCTGTCTGAATGCAAGCATAGTGAGTGCAATAAATTCACAATGTTACATAGCCAATAAGAATTAGTTATGTTCTGGTGTCATTGAGGACAGTCAAAGCCAATTTGGAATGAAATGAAAGCTTCCTGAATGTGCATACTTTCAAATACCATTATAAAATTGCTGAAGGAGTCTAGATCCTTCAGGGATAATGTTCACAAAAGCCATTTCCTTTGGTTCTCCCCTAATATTAGCTTATCACTTCTATCCTCTTAGACCAGGGAAGGAAACCAGTGGAACTCCAGCTGTTGTTGAACTCTCATCAGCCATAGTTACCTCCTCCATGTCATTGATTCTGGGAAGAAAGACTTGAGAATGGTTCCCCAGTATTACTGGTGGAGATATGTATTTGTATGTAATGTGGAATGGCTTAATTTGTAAATTGTTAGCTGCTTTGACATAGAAAGGGTAAATTGACTGATCCAACAGCAAAAGGTGAGGAAAGAAAATCCACTATTAATAATCACAAATTTTGAAATACACAATTGCCTGATGTTTTGGGCCAATTCTGACGCTTCTCCTTCTCCTTTAACCCCGTAAATATTTTCATATGTTTAACTTAGACCACGTTATAGAGAAGGGTGCCTCCTGGACATGTACTAAGAAGAACCAAATGATAAATATAGGAGCTATAGCAGAATATTATCCTGAATTATTGTAATAAGCACATTTTTAATAGAGGCAAGCAAGCTAATCCTCAGCCAGAAGAACAAACGTTCCTACCACAAAAAGAAGGTATAAGATGCATTTCATTTCTGACTTAAAAATAAAGGTGCACTTAAACTTGTAAAAGACAACATTTTTATTTGAATGATATGACAGAACTGTCACCGGACTGTTACCTGCTATAAAGCAAGCAGAAGAATTATTACCTTTATTAGGCCAGTGACACTGAGCTTTAGCCATACATTTCTAACTTCTGTCCCTCTACAGAGACAATTTTCTTTTCTTAAATAAACTGTCATGCTAGTGTTAATATATTGTTGGCTCTCTCATACTCCGAGAATACTGCTGATATAAAACATGTATATGTTAGATTGGTAATAGTATCTTTAGTGTAGCTGACTAGAACAAATGCGTTTCCCTCATGGCTGTGCTAATGTGATAAAGGAAAATTGGCTGTTCATCAGCTTTTGGCTGGGTAAAGACAGTGGAGATGGAACCACATTCTTTTTTATGCATTAATACCACTAAGAACTTTTCACTAGTTATATTTCATGTTGCCTGTGTGTGCAAAGATGTTGTAAAACATGAGATAATGCTACAAATAACAAAGCAGAAAAGGCTGTATCTTTTATAATGATAACAGTCAAACACCAAAAGGACAGTAACAGGCTGTAAAAAAATGTGTGATGGAAAAAAGAAAATCATTGCAAGCCACACACTCTCATATCCCGCCCCCCCATTCTCCCCTCCCATATATAGACTTTGTATTAAAATGAAATAAAAAAAAATATTCACATGTTCATTGTGCATTGTTGTATCAATAGATAAAAGCTAACTCCAAATGAGAGTGATGTTCTGTGAGTAGGAAAATTCCCATATGCGAGAACTTTCTTGAACCAAATCGCACTGCCTAGCCATTATGATAATACCCTTCAGATTTTTCTTCAGCGGAAGGGCAATGATTCCATATATCTCAAATTTGGACAATATTGACTGCTTCTGGAAATAAAAATAATAAACCCCAGCATCTGTTTTTATTTATTTTTATTTAAGGAAGGAGAATTTGTCTCCATAAAAATCAATTTTCTATTCATTTCACATTTTCTTAGTTAAAATAGTAATGCAGCCGGGGTGCCTGAAGCACTAATGATAACCATTCAGGCTTAGATTTCTAGATAACTGTGGCTGTTTATATTGGTCAGAAATGTATGTAGCTTTATTGACAGTGGAATGGGATTTTGAATGCTCATGTTCTGATTTTCCAAATGAATTTTTCAGGGCCTAGCTTCTGCACCAAATTATTCTGGCTTTTCATAAGCCTTTTGTTTGTCCTTATACACTCATTGTTTCTAGGATGCAATTATTCCAGTCCCATTTGATTTGATTAGAGTGGATATCAAGGCAGACTAAAGCACTCTAGCTTCTCTCAGCATCTATTTGGAGAGACGATTCAGCAGCCATCCCTTTAAACTCATGAGTACCTGTTTATGCAAAATGGAAATAGGTTTTCACAAACTGGCAGCAAGAACAGTAGCAGCAGCAAGAACAACAACAACAACAACAAAAGCTTTAAAACCCCAGGCTCTCCAACCTCTTCTTTGAAACAAGCTGTTCGCTGGTAAAAGCTAACAACTTTCATACAGAAATATTTTTCAAGGTTTATTAAAACATGAACAAGTAATTCATCAAAGCTGAAGTTACACTTGGCAGTTGTTGGCACCTGGATGGGGAAAGGGTTCTTCATGCACATCAAAAGATACATCCAGTTAGTAGTTCAGAGGAATCTGGGTGAGCTTCATAATGTTTATGGGGATGTATGTTCAGATGTGCATCTGCATTGGCTATGAGTGCAGCAAGATGCTCTGCATATGAGTAATCCTTGTGGTGTGTGAGTGTGTGTATCGCCACCAGTGTGCATGGGGCTTTCCAGAGTACAAGAGGATCGGTAAACAGAGAAGCAATAGGCAGTTGTTTCAGTCGCATGTCTGTTGATTTTGAAGAGTGGTGATGTCCCTTGAATTACCTGTACCACTGCATCATCTACACTTTCCAACAGCAATTATTATATTGTTTAGCTCTGGACTAAACATAGTAGTAAATTATTTTTTCTTTCTTAAAAAAGAGGCCCTCTCTTCATTGGGATACATTTTTTCATAGTTCATGAGTGAATTGCCAGAATGATTTTTGAGAGTACCTGATGCACTGAATAAAAATGGAAAGATCTGGCCACAAGGTAATAAATATTACTGCAGTTTCTTTCCCCCATCTTTCCCTGCTTTTAAAGAAATCTTAAATTCCAACATCAGACCAAGAATTTGGTTATAAGATTTCACTCTGTTTCAAAACTCATAACTACCTTTAGAGGAGATTGACACGCTATGTTGGATTAAGCAGCTATTCAGGGCTAATATGGCTTTTACCCCATGACTTCCTCCCAGTAGTATTACAGTATCATATGTACCCTCTTGGGTAAAACATGGCTAAAAGCCAATTACTTCAACTTACCGGTAAATGTTTCATCTGAATGCACCATTGAGGGATTGTTGACAACTCATTTCAATTCACCATGCCCCAGTTATACATTGGCAGTCCTTTCAGATTCTTGAGTAAGAACTGGACATGTTAGTTGCAATGCTCTTAGTGTGATGCAGAGAGAACTGTGAGCTATAAACGCAATCCATGCCAATATCTCCTCATAAAAGCAGAAAGTATTTTAAACAGAAAAGACAGAATGGGTAGGAATAATTATTATTATTATTATTATTATTTATTTATTTATTTATTTATTTATACCCCACCCATTTGGCTGGGTTTCACATTACATGCATCATCATGACTGTTGTGTCCCATGTGAGGGAACAATATGCATCCCAGAAATTCCAGAGAGGCACAAACCAATATTCTGAAGCAGCCAGCTGAGAGCCAGTGTGGTGCAGTTGTTAAGAGCGATAGACTCGTAATCTGGTGAACCGGGTTCGCGTCTCCGCTCCTCCACATGCAGCTGCTGGGTGACCTTGGGCTAGTCACACTTCTCTGAAGTCTCTCAGCCCCACTCACAGAGTGTTTGTTGTGGGGGAGGAAGGGAAAGGAGAATGTTAGCCGCTTTGAGACTCCTTCGGGTAGTGATAAAGCGGGATATCAAATCCAAAACTCTTCTTCTCTTCTCTTCCTTTTGGTAGCACACAAAAACTCAGGGTGGCAGCGGCCCAGAATACTGCATTCTCTGTGGCAACCCCTAAGTTATGAAACTCCCTTTCCCCAGAGGTGTGTCTGACAACTTCATTATATAGCTTTTGGTGAATGCTGAAGATGTCCCCCCCCCCCCTGTTCTTTGATACCTGAGATGAATAATTTCAGCCCCCACCTCATGTTTTGTAATTGCATATTTTTTTTGTAACTAAGTTTTTTTAACCTGTTTGTAATGTTGTAACCCACCCTGGGACATTGGGCAATAAATTTTAGCACCATCTGCTAAAAAAAGAAGTGAAATTAAAGGTGTGGTTTTTTCCTAAGGTATATGATGCAACAAATGTAGGGAATGATTTTATTCATTTACTCTTATAGGATCCCGGTAAGCATTGCAATATAAATGCTTGAGAAGCATTTTAAACATTTAATAATATTACAAAATGTTTGTGAATACTTTGATCACTACATTGCATGCACACTTTTGACACATGGTGGAAAAGAAGAACAGCTGTAGATGGAGGTTGTGGACTGTGCTTTCTTGGATGTTTTTAAGCAGAGGCTGGGTGGCCATCTGTCATGGATGCTTTAGCTGAGATTCCTGCATTGCAGGGGGTTGGACTAGATGACCCTTGGGGTCCCTTCCAACTCTACGATTTTATGAGTAAGTACCTCCATATGTTTTTCTCCTGGTCTTAGGAGGGGCTTTTGGTGGTGAGCAGTCCTTTGATACCATTCAGTATCTTTTACTGTCTTTCATGATGGTAGACATTTAAGAAAATCTGAAGTTGATCCATGAACACCCTTCCTTCTTAAAGCAAGAAGATTGATCAGATATGAACTCTTAAGAGCAATGACTTCCAATCTACTCAAATACCTCCTGACAAAAAAAAATGGAAGAAGATTATCCTGCATTACTTATTGCCATCTTGGAATCTAGGAAGCAGGGAGTTTCCATCTCTGCATCTGGTTAGCACACAGATGCATGATGAAAGAGAAGTTATCAATCAATGACATACCAGTATAATTAACTATGCTTGCCTACAATTTATTTGTTATCATCAGAATACTGACAGCAATAATTCAGATTAGTATCTACACATGGCTATATAACGTTGGTGTTCAATTATATCAGTGTTATTTGGTGATGCACATGGGACAAAGAAGATACTAAATGTTATCTTGTTATAGGATAAATGTTACCCTGGTTCATGTTTAATTTACCCATTGAAGGACTTTTCCTTTACAGTAGTTGTATCTTCTCTAACAGGGATTGGTTAGAAAATCGATAAGGTGGTTTTCCGGTGATTTAACTGAAACAATGGCACACTGTATTCCACGCAAGGCGGTAAATAACAGATGAGATTAGACTATTTTGTTTCATTTGTTAAAAAAATAATAAAAAGGGCTCTTCCTTCCACATGTAATTTCATAGGTTCACCACAGCAGAATCAATTTCTTTATAAATGGCTTGGAAGATGACAACACAGCTTTTGACTCCAGAATTCTTGCTGGGTTAATTGCAGATCCCTCTGCTGATGGTGAATGGCGAATTGGGCAAAATTTAAATGGTAAGTCTGAGTATTAATGGAAGATCATATTCTGTGGTATGGCTTTCCTGTATTGGCTGGAGGTTGGACTAGATGACCCTTCTGTTATTCTACTATCTTTTGCAAGAGATATTTAATTGGACAGCAAAATGCTACTCCACCTGCTTCAATATCTACTTTTATCATATATTTCCATCTCGAAATGTCACACCATTGCCAGGTTTGCAGATAGGGAGGCACCTAGTGCCTTGCGTTCCTCTTCCATCCCAGTTTCAGCAAGCGTAGACTTGTCCTCTATTCTTCTCCTAACTGCATAGAATTGCTACTGTGGCCAACCACAGGATAATGTGGGGGAAGAAGGGGAAGCTGAGGCATTTTTATCTTCTCTGAAGCTGGTTGGAACAGGAAAATGTCAGGATTCTTGAATGCTAATGTCACTAAGTTTATTATTCATTTATCTAAATTTGTATACCACTTTACTGTAAATAAAACCTCCAAGCAGTTTACCAAAAATGACATTAAAGTTCTCAATAACAATCAAAGGGTTTTTTTTTAATCAAAATATAATTAAAGTCATCAGTGAAACCAGAATTACATATTCAAATACAAGTCAGTTTTTACATGTCTGGGTAGGCTTGCCTAAAGAAACCTATTTTTTTGCAGGCAGTGAAAAGAGTACAGTGAAGGTCCTGCCTGATGTCAGTAGGCAAAGGAGTACCATTGTGTTGCCATGCTAAAAGATCTATTCCTCACAAATGTGGAACGATTATTTTATGGCAGTTCCTCAGATTGGGCATAGGTGATCCTTCAAATAAACTGGTCCGAAACTGTTCAGGGTGTGTGTTCCAAAACTGGCTGAGCCCCAGTTTTGCAAAGGACTAACAGAATCCTGTCAGAAGTGTGGTGATGCCTATAGGTTGTTGAACTCAGCATTCATTCCCCCACAAGGTGACTTAGAAATGTAAATGTTTTGAGTTCCTTGCAATGTGATATACAAGTTCCTTTGACAACTGAAAACAATTAATAGAAAAGCAACTTTGGAAAAGAAATGGAAATGAAGACTGAGTTATTACCACAGAAATACCAAATGTTTTGTAATTGTCCTGGCTGAATATTTGGTGAAGCGGAGATAAAATAATTTTTCACCATGTTCTGAACATTGCCATCAATATAAGGTGCCAGTGGTTTTGCAGCTCCCTTAAATTCTGTTTTGTGATGAATTGGTCCTGCAGATTTATTAAGGCTGAGTATCACTGATCCAGAACATACTGCAATTTGGAGCTAAGTCCTAAATATATCTGCATCTGGCTTGGAGAAATGTTTGATTCATTCCAATAGAACCACCCAGCTCCTATATATCAAGAGTTGAAAATTCTCATTTTGAAGTGCTTCTTGTTGACACTGTCACTTTTGAATACCAGACACACAATAATTGTGTGAAAGAAAAAGAAATCTTTAAAAGCATACCTTTCACCTTTATTGCATAAAGTGACAGCTACAGTTGTCCCTACTGTATCTCTTCTCTAATTAGAGGTGGCACATGGGCTGCCTCATTACTTCTGTCTAATGAGCCAGCCTGTGTGCCACCTCTGTAATCAGATAAGAGATAGGTACAAAATGTTCCTATAAAGTTATTATAAATCATTTTAATCAAAAAAATTAAGTCACTGCCCTCCATAGTTTTGTCCGGAACCAAGATGGTTTCATTCAGAAGAGGTAATTGTGCAAGAGAGATCTCTGTGTGCTGAATTTAAGATCCCCTCATGCAGCACAGAGCTGTTTTCTGGTTGATGGGACTGGATTATTTATTTATAATGTATTTTCGCAGGTTCAGAGCAATTTGTTGGGAGGATGCAAGATTTTAGATTGTACCAAGTGGCGCTTACAAACAGGTGGGGAAATTTTCATTTTTACAAAACCCAAATGTGAAATGATCAAAGGAGAGAAAGGCTTACAGCTACGATAAGTTTGCTTCAAAGTTTAATCAGTCTTTTTGGATATTTCTTTATAAAATGGCTAGATTAGATTTGGAACTGTAACTGCATGTACATGGATTCCAACAGGGTTTTTAATTAACTGTATGGGTGCAGGCTGATAAAATCGTAGGAAATTGTGCTGAAAGATCAAAGGTTTGATCGAGCTCACTTTTGGCACAACATCCACTCACAGAGAGATCTCCCTAGGCCCTAAAAGCATATCAGACCATGATTCCCTTTGGCAGTAATAATACACACAGACACCACACCAGGCTGCTACCAGGAATGTGGAACCTGTCCTTGCCTACCATAACCATAATTAGTATCTCCTTTCTATTTGGGCAAGAAAAACTCAATAGCTTAGCACTGTGTGCATAAGCCTCCATCACCTTCTGATTAGGCCTTCCATCCCACATAAAGATCTGGTATAATACCAGCGTGTGAATCATGGGGATGTGACAAAGGGTCTCTATTTTTCTCAATGGGGAATTTCTTTGTTTTCTAGCACTGCTCCTGAGGTGGACTGTATTGAGTTCCAATAAAATGTATAAATGCAATGTAAACACATAGTGCCAGAAGAACACCAATTATAGCTGCAATATCAACCCTACCCACTTAAGAGTGGGCCCCACTGAATTCATGCTTCTGAGGAGACATGATTAGGATTGTAGCCTAAGTTCTTATAATTATTGTTACTTTAACACTGTTATTAATAATGTGGAATCTGTAACACGGTGGCTTATGACCCTGGCTTGTAGCCAAAGCTTGTTTAAAGCAGTGGTTTTCAACCAGTGTGCCGTGGCACCCTGGGGTGCCTTGAATGATGGTCAAGGGTGCAGCCGGCAACACTGGCCTCTATCCCTCTTTCCTTCCCTCCCTCCTCTGATGCCCTCTCGCGTCTCTGCCTCCCAAAGGCTTGCACAGCTGTTTGTTGCAGCAGCCCTGGCTACAAGCTCCCCAGGAGAATGGTGCCTCTGGGGCTGGCAGGGGAGGGGCTTCCCAGGCTCCTGTGGGGAACTGTGAGGAGGCACCTCTCTTTGGGCAGGGGGACAGCTCAGAGAACAGGGGCGGCAGCAGCAGCTGCTGCCTGGAGGACTCCCAATGAGAAGGGAGAGGAGAAGAGCCTGAGGGAACACTCCACAAGGGAGGGTGTTTGAAAAAGGGTGAGAGGCTGCCAGCTCAGCAGGCAATGGGTGACAGAACTGGGCTCCTGAACGCCACAGGGGTGCCACAGAAAGAATATAGCTGATCAAGGGATCTGTGGACTCAAAAAGGTTGAAAACCTCTGGTTTAAAGTAACCAGAGTTCCCAGAGTGTTGATGTAATAGGAAGCTCTAGTTAGTTTGAAAACAGAAGCAGTTTCTTCCAGCCTCCATTCTCATGGCTGTGCCAGAGGAGGAGAGAAGAGGCAGGAGGTGGAAGCCCAAGGTATGTTGCAGGTCATTCACATAGTGCTATGTTGTTGTTGTTGTTGTTGTTGTTGTTGTTGTTGTTGTTGTTGTTGTTGTTGTTGTAATAATTTATTAGTTAAAAGGTAAAGGGACCCCTGACCATTAGGTCCAGTCGTGACCGACTCTGGGGTTGCGGCGCTCATATCACATTAATGGCCGAGGGAGCTGGCGTACAGCTCCAGGTCATGTGGCCAGCATGACAAAGCCACTTCTGGCGAACCAGAGCAGCACACGGAAACGCCGTTTACCTTCCCGCTGCAGCGGTACCTATTTATCTACTTGCACTTTTGATGTGCTTTTGAACTGCTAGGTTGGCAGGAGCTGGGACCAAGCAACGGTAGCTCACCCTGTCGCGGGGATTCGAACCGCCGACCTTCTGATCGGCAAGCCCTAGGCTCTGGGGTTTAACCCACAGCACCACCCGCGTCCCTAATTTATTAGTTAGTTGCTTGTAAAACAAACAGACAGGTCTCTAAGCAACTTCCAACATATTTGTGAGCATAAGCATAGGTCTATATAAAAATAGCTTTGTAGTTTCATGCCAACAGGGAATAAGGTCATGTAAAAGATAACAGCATTCTTAAAATACATTCTTTTTAAAGAGAAAACCATGTAGTTAAATTGGCTTTATCAGCCATCTTTTAAGTCACGCTTATGTGTTGGGGCTAATTATAGATGGGTCTTTACAAATAGGGCTTACCGCTCTTTTTATTGTGTGCACAACTCTTTTTTTATATCTATTTTTTAATGCTAGAGACATTTTTGAAGCATGGTCTGGAAAATTTCCTCAACTCCACAGTCAGTCAGAATGTCGCTGTCCTGGAAGTCATCCCAGGGTACACCCTTTGGTGCAAAGGTACTGCATCCCTAATGGTGCTGATGATACGACTAATGACAGGGTGCTCAGACTCAACCCCGAAGCTCATCCTTTGAGCTACATCAATGATAATGATATTGGAACTTCGTGGATTTCATCTGTCTTTAGCACCACTGAACAACTCAACAGAGGGATAGCCATTACAATAGACTTAGAAAATGGACAGTACCAGGTAATTTTAAGATTTCTTTATGCAATATACTATTCACTTATAAATGAAAATGGAAATTGGTTTATTTGTTCTGCATTTTTTTGTTTTGTTAAAATTTAACACAAAAAGCTAAAGAAAATTACTTTACATTCATTGCTCACTTAGTTCGAGGAAATTTCAAATGAATTGGAGATAATGTTCTGTTACACTGGTGTGATAGTTTGACTGTCAAAATGAAAAGAACCCAATTCTGATGAAGGCGGCTGGACTGAGAATTTCCCAAGAATTTAGTGTGACATAGTACATGATATACTCAACTAGGGATGGAGTAAGATTGTACTTGACATTTAGAACTCCACAGCTTGGATTCTTGCATTGTGGACACAGCCCATCCTGGGCCCTCTGCTGGTTTTTGGTTTTTAAGCCTTTGATGGGCTCCTTCCACCACTGTCTCCAAGCAAAGATACCGTAAAAGCTTTGTGCTTTCTTCCTTTCCCCTTAGCTTAGCTTGTGAGGTGGGAATATAATCATGGTTTTGCGAACATTCTTTTAGATCATACCAAAGCCCCTGAGGTTTTGTATATACTTAAAGGGAATGCTCACAAAACCAAGTAATTTAAAAGGGAAAACGGGAATATTTCTCTATTTCTACACACAGCTTCAAATGGGATTTGGAGCTGGTTTTCAGAATCCTCATTACAGGAGTTCCTTTGCAGTTCTAGGTAGAGTTGAATGCCTCACACTATCTTTGGAAAGCTATTCCTATTCTGTGGTTTGTCTTCCCCAGGGAATGAAAACTCTTGTTGGTACAATTGCTTCTGCATTAGCCTACATTACAAATGGCAACAGAAGCCCGCAAATCCACATATAGTCCATTTTTCCATTATTCTCAATCTGAAGTCTATATAACCAATCATCAGCAGAGAGGAACAAGTGGCAGTCTCTACAAGCAAGTTCTGATGGCATGCTTTCATGATCCACGTTTACCATTATTTATTTTAGAATTTCTAGTCTTTTTGCCTTACAGCACTCAGGGAAAACAAAACATTCCCTCAAAGGAGTTCATTATAAACATAATGGGCATTACTGCTCTCTCCCCACACATGGAGCTATCTTCTTAGAATCCATAAGAACCCAGCTGGATCAGGCCAAAGGCCCATCTAGTCCACTAGGCTGTTCTCACAGTGGCCAGCCAAAGGCTTCTGGGAAGCCGGAAAACTAGTCATGAATACAAGAGCACTTTTCCCCACCATGTCAGAGACATGCCACCTCAGAAAATCGGTGTGATTGTGGCTTGTAGCCATTGATATCCTCATCTGATTATGCACTGAGCAGCCACCCCAGTGCAGTAGCTCTGGCCTGCTCCCCTTGAGTGGTCCCCCCCACGCACCCAGTCCGCCACTATCTCTGCCCCCCTCTCTCTTGGTCTTAATTTTTATAATGCACCTTCCTATGTTCCTAAATTGTAGTTGCTTTAATAGATAACTTCAGCTGAATCAAGGACCAATATGTATAAAGGTATTTCAAATGACTTCACATTTTGCTGTTGATTTGTAGGTGTTTTACATTATACTTCAGTTCCTCAGCCCACAACCCGAAGCAATACGAATACAAAGGAAAAAGCAACGTGACTCTGACTGGCAAGACTGGCAGTACTTTGCAAGGGATTGCAGTGCATTTGGAATGGAGAACAACGAGTCCCTAGAATATCCTGACTCTGTGAACTGCCTCCAACTTCCTAGGTATGAACAAATAGCATTGTGTGGAGTGCAAATGCACTTGTGGAGCCAATCCAGTGCTCCTGCCAATGTGTTTGCTGATCTCCCTGCTACCTTGTCCCTCTTCTTCCTGGTACACAGCAATGACTCAGTTGTCAGGAGGCCTGGAGATTCCTGCATTGGCGGAACTGCACTTTTTCACCCTGGCGCTGTTCGGACGGCCCTCACTTAAATATAGTGCAGCTACCTCACAGTACACCAATTACATGAATTTCTACAATTTACCCCAGATTATCTAGTGGGGGACTTGTGTGAGGGGAAACTTAATGATTTGGAGTCTCAGGCAGGATTTGATCAAACAAACAAGAAAGGTTTTATTAAACAAAGGAGGTTTATGACACAAAGTGGGTAAAACAAAGGATACTTCAGGTTATAATGTTATTTCAGGTAACCGCTCACCTAATAATATTTATACTAAATCTAACTGATGTTATGGACTTCTAATCAAGCACAACTTCTTTTAAACTTCAGTTGCTTATGTTCAGTTCAGGTATGTGTTACAGGTTTTTAGACTAAATGGTAAATGCGCAGCTTATTTCCAGTTATTTCATTTCAGTTCTTTCTCAGTTGTTGCACAGCTGTTGCAGCTTAATACTGTACTTTGGTTCTTAAACAAGGCGGTACTTCCTGTCAGTTACACACCCCTTTGACCCCTCTACTCCTGAGGTACTCCAATTAACAGACCCAAGGGATCACCACACCCCTCTTAACTGGTTTGGGAGTCTTCTCTTTTTGTAGAAGAATCTAACCCCTCCTGACTGGAATGAGACCTAAGTAGACTGTATCTTTCCAGCTTCTACTTCTCCTGGCCCAGCCACAGCCTCCCAGTTAATTCCTGGCCTATTACTCTCACAGGACACCACACACTGTCCTTCACACTAAGCTTATAGACTCCTTTCTCTAGCTTTTGATATATTCCTCAGAGTAGATGTTTCTACCCAGAACAAACTCTCTCTCCTCTCACTCCCTATCTCCCAACCTAAAACCTGTCTCTTCAAAATCGTTTGCTGGCAGGAAAAAGAAAAAGAAAACACTTTGTGACCCAACCTGCCCAGCAAAACAAACTTTTCCGTCACAATTTCCTTCTAGAGATAATGAATGACTAAGCCTCATATTCCTATCTAGAATAGCAGCATATTAAAAGCTTGTACCCAATAGAGGAACGCGGGTGGTGCTGCAGTCTAAACCACAGAGCCTAGGGCTTGCTGATCAGAAGGTCGGCGGTTCGAATTCCCGGTGACGGGGTGAGCTCCTGTTGCTCGGTCCCAGCTCCTGCCAACCTAGCAGTTCGAAAGCATGTCAAAGTGCAAGTAGATAAATAGGTACCGCTCCAGTGGGAAGGTAAACGGCGTTTCCATGCCCTGCTCTGGTTCGCCAGAAGCGGCTTAGTCATGCTGGCCACATGACCCGGAAGCTGTCTGTGGACAAACACCGGCTCCCTCGGCCTATAGAGCAAGATGAGCGCGCAACCCCAGAGTCGTCCACGACTGGACCTAAAACGGTCAGGGGTACCTTTTACCTTAATACATTTCTTCTGGAGTAATCTCTAGGGATCACATGAACACAGTTGGCAGGGCAATAGCTAGAAGAGGATGGTGCCAATCTTTTATTTCTCTGCATCTTCCATCCTTTTTCTCTTTCTCCCCTCATTCTCTTTTTCCTGCCCCCTTCTCTCTCCATTTCAGTGTCAAACCCAAGCCAGCTGCTGGGGAAGGGGTAGATTGCTCTTTCCAGAAGTCTGGCTGCTTGAAGAAGGCTTCTGAAATTAGGCCAAGAGGGCCATCTGGCCCAAAGGCCAAGTATTGAATGACTGTACTGAAAGGCATTTGTATCTAATTAAAAGATCACTATACAAATTGTTAAAAAGACTGGATGGCCTTTGATGAATTCTAGGAGACAAGTGAGCGTTTTGTGGACTTAGGTATTTTCTGCAGCCTGAAGTAGTCTCATAGTAGGCAAGGCGAGTAACTGAGGGGTTGCAAACATTTCCTAGTTACTCTTCTTGAGCAGTTTTTGTGTAGACAGGTCCAAGACTGCTAAAACTGGAAGTTTTAGAGGTTGGCAAACCTCACAAAAAAGGGGCAGAGGAGACGATATGTCTTAGACCTGCCTACACAAAAACCTGGCTTTTCAGACAAGTGTTACACAGGTTTGATGCTGACTAGGTTCTGAATTATGCCAAGAGTTGGTGCAATCAGACAGTTATGAGACTTGTAAGACTTACTGCTACACATTTGCTCTTAGCCCAGACAGTCACTGTTATGTCTGTTTTGCATGATGCAAGCTTTTATTTGGGGTTGGGGGATTTTGCGTTCAGCCATAACTGTCTAACTGCAACCAACTCTTGGCAAAACTCAGAACCTAGTCAGCATCAGACCTGTGTAGCACTTGTCTGAAAAGACATGAGGGAATGTTCCACCAGGTGCAGTCGCTGTTTGTTTTGATGGTGTTGTTATTTTTGTTTTGTTTTTGCTGTTTCAGTCTTGGCGGCTAGGCTTTTAAAGTGTCAGCATCTTTCTCTGGGCTTTCACGATTCAACATTCGAAGGGAGGAACAAGAGGTCATTGAGGGTACAATTCATTTTCAGCAAAACATATATTTTGCATTCAGTTGAAGTCGGGTGGGGTGGGGGCAATAGCCAAATTCATTGGCTGAGCAATGAATAATGTTTTTACAAATAATAATAATAGAACAGGTTTCTTTTTTTAAAAAAAGAAACAACTACAATAACACTCCAACAGAAAAATTACTGCATCTTAGAAAAGGAATTCAAGAGCCAATGTGTGAAATGCTGCCATAAATGTTTTATAATGGAACATTGTTTTCCCTTCAATTACAAGACATAAATGATAATAGGAAGTGATTGAAGTGAACGATGTTATGTAGGGAAGATGTACAGTGAACCTAATATAAAAATACCCTCTAAAGACTTGTGTATATTCATTGTACCACAGGAAACATTACGTGGTAGTGAACAAGAAGCTACTCTGTTGTATTTTTAAAGAAGAAAATTAACAGAATGTGTTACTTGCTTGTCCTAAAGATATAAATCAAACTTACTAAGGCTCTGTCTGCACTATATGTTTATAACAGTATTATACCACTTTAAGAAGTCATGGCTTTCCCCAAGGAATCCTGGGAATCTATTAAATGGTAGAAAATAATAAATCCTTTGCTTTTAAAGAATTAATCAAGCAAAGGATTTATTATTTTG
Organism: Darevskia mixta; assembly: GCA_034641385.1. NCBI lineage: Eukaryota > Metazoa > Chordata > Lepidosauria > Squamata > Lacertidae > Darevskia > Darevskia mixta. Next base: position 6,527,935 of record JAWWNH010000054.1, on the reverse strand, counting down.
TGCTGCTTAATAGGTATATAAATTGATTTTCACTTGTTTCTAATTGTACTTTATGGATCTTGTATATCTTGTTATGCTTTGAGGTCATGCCTGATGAAAAGCAGTATACAACTACTAAATAATTAAATAATTATACTAGCCGTTTTTATTTTATTTATTTATTATTACATTTCTATACCACCTTTCCTCCAGGGCGCTCAAGACGATATACACCTTTTTACCCCCCCCCTCTTAATTTCATCTTCACAACAACCTTGTGAGGTAGGCAAGGCTGAGAAGGTAGTGACTGGCCGAAGGTCACTCAGCAGGTTTCATTTAAATCCCTGTTTCACTTTCCTATTTTCTTTGACCTTACTAGAGCTGCAGAGATATGGTTGGATGACAATTCTATAATGATACTGTACCTTTAAAATCTATCATCTATATCTATCTATCATCTATATCTATCTATCTATCTATCTATCTATCTATCTATCTATCTATCTATCTATGTATCTATCTATCATCATCCAAGATAGCCTGTGGATTTAATCACCTTCTGAAACTTGTCCTGATAAAAGGTATATTTGGACAACCAATGTGCTTTGAAAATGTGATGTATTCTGGGCATTTATAAAAAAAATTCTGTAAAACAGATATTTTGTTTTTTGTTTTTTGTTTCAACAGCATTACTCCATATTCCCATGGAAATGTTACTTTCAGTGTTCTCACACCAGAACCAAATCGTCGGCCAGGATACAATGACTTCTACAATACTCCAGCACTTCAGGAGTTTGTCAAAGCTTCAGCAGTAAAGATTCATCTACTTGGCCAATATCATACCGCTGTACCTTCAGTTAACTTTAGACACAGATACTATGGAGTTGACGAAATTACTGTCAGTGGGAGGTAGGCTACTCACAGTTTATATTGAAAATGAAGTATATTTGAGAGTGAACGACTCACTGTGGATTTATACTCATTCAAATGAGGTGAAGATGTACTTCGTAGCATTGATTTCAGATCCAAAATGGGTTTGCCTTACATCAGATAAAAATCTAACTTAACAAAAATAATCTTTAACCAATTTTTATCTGTCAATAATGCTTTTACATTCTGGATTTGCTAACTCTTAGAAACAGGTATGTTTGATTGAAAGCCTGATTGAAGCTTTGCTCTAGTGGTGCTTCCATTTTTTATTATGGACTCCCATATATGGCAGTTGTAATGGTCTTAATAATGAACTAAACTCTTTGTCTTAGCTGGTTTTTCCCTTTAAAAATGAGGCTTCTGTCAGCGAAAGTGTTGCATTATCTATGACTGACAACTTTATTGTATATGTTAAGTCAGAAGTCTTGTTGAAGGCATAATTACACCCTGTAAATAAAATGCAAATTAAGTAATGACTGAGTCTCCAGTGAAAGATGTGCTTTTTTTTTTACTTTGGAATTTATGTTTTAAAGAATATGTATTAAATCAGCTTTTCTTAGTGAGAAAAATGAATGTGTGGCTATAGTGTTTTGTTTTTAATTTAATGTTGCATCTCAACTGGTTTTGTGCATTCTTTGGACTTTTAGAGAAGGCAGGATATATATATGTATATATATATTAAATAGCTAAATTTAATAAACACAGTTTTTCTTCTAGATTACTGTAGCATGGCAGTCTGAAATGGTATATAGTCTAATAACTTTAAAAATAATGTGTGTGTGTCTGTCTCTGTGTGTGGATTCCACCCCAAAGAACAATAAGAGCAACTCTGAAGTCGCAATGAATAACCCCTAAAGTGTACTTTCTTTTGCCCCAAGGGCTGGAGGGATCTTAAATTAAATTAAAGTCCAATGGAATGAATTAATAGAAACTAAGTTAAGCTCCGTTAACTTCAATGGGATTTAAGCATGATTCTCTGCGCTAGGCCCATGTGTTTTAATAGAGAGAGTAAAGGTAAAGGTAAAGGTAAAGGGACCCCTGACCATTAGGTCCAGTCGTGACCGACTCTGGGGTTGCACGCTCATCTCGCATTATTGGTCGAGGGAGCCAGCGTACAGCTTCCAGGTCATGTGGCCAGCATGACTAAGGGTTCTTGGCAGATCTAAAGATTGGCAAGAGATAATGAATTTATATAGCAAACACATGAGAACAAGAAACACGTCACTTTAACATGAAAGGGCTTCTGTGCATATGTCACGAGGAATTTGTCTGGGGCCTCGTTCTTGAGAAGACAAAATAATAATAATGCAAATGCCATGTTAACACAGCAGAAATCAAAGGATGACATCCTGGAGGACAAGCCAGCTCAGATAATTTATCTTCATAATGTCTGACAGACCAATGGTAACATCTAAGCTGGGTAGCAAAACTTCCTGATGATGATGCCAACTATGGTGCTGTTTTAGCTGAAAAACTGTCTTCTGTAAACCCTGATCTTTATGCATCCACGAAGGAACTAAAAATGGAATCAATAAAATTACTATAGGTGGTATTGAACTAAGTTTTACTCAGTGTAAAAGGTAAAGGTACCCCTGACCATTAGGTCCAGTCACAGACGACTCTGGGGTTGCGGCACTCATCTCGCTTTATTGGCCGAGGGAGCTGGCGTACAGCTTCTGGGTCATGTGGCCAGCATGACTAAGTTGCTTCTGGCGAACCAGAGCAGCGCACGGAAACACCGTTTACCTTCCCGCCAGAGTGGTACCTATTTATCTACTTGCACTTTGACGTGCTTTCGAACAACTAGGTGGGCAGGAGCAGGGACCAAGCAACGGGAGCTCACCCCGTCGCGGGGATTCGAACCGCCGACCTTCTGATCGGCAAGCCCTAGGCTCTGTGGTTTAACCCACAGTGCCACCCGTGTCCCAATAGAGAGAGTACAATCCAGCACAAATTAAATGCAAGTAGGAGCTGATTCACCTATGACTTCAGCATGTAGGCTCTTTCTTGTGGCAGGACCCTCATGTCCCTCTCCTGGCATGTAGAGCTGGTGAACCCGTGGATCTCACCTACCCCTACAAAACTTTTTTGGGCCCCTTGAATCTCCCAAAAGTTGTCATTAAAAATAAAAATAAAACTAAGGATGATGTTAGGCATTTTACTACTCCCCATACCCCTATTCAGGTGTCATAATTAAGTTAAACATCTGGGAGGAAGGGCAACTGCAATGGAGCGGAGGCAAGGGTAGCGTTGTTCTTAATACTTCTCCATAGATATTTCCTTTAACCCTCTTGTCCTGACTAAAGAGGGTTTGTATGTTGATAATCTGGGGCTTTGTTTTTTATGATATTTTAAATTTTGTTCTGTTTATTGCTCTTCAACCCGGGTAGCCTGGAGAAGGAAAATGATATAAAATAAAATAAAATATACGTACATATACTCCATGCCCTTTTAAGGAGTTGTGGTGTTCCAGATTGAAAGGTTAATGCTGAACGAACAGGTGTTAACTGTAATAAATAATTAGAGCCTTACATCTGCATAGTATACAATGAAAGCACATAATGCATGTTTGATCATTTAATAGTTGGTCTACAACATGTACTGTCAATTTACTCCCTTGTAAAGCAGCATTTACTTGACATTTATAAATGCTGAACGGAAAGAGACATGAAATGGTTACTACACTTAAAGGACCCTTTTCTGAGATGGTTATCCTTAACAGAAGCAGGCAATTACTTTCATGATAGTGTACAAATAACAGGGAGATGCCCTCTCAAATGATACATCAATTCACTCTTCTAAATAGCTTGATTTTGCGTAACTTTCATGCTGCTAAACTTTTGTTTTGTGATAACTGAATAAAAAAAAAAATGAATCTGATCTGTTGTACAGGTGTAATTGTTTTGGCCATGCTGATCGCTGTGACACAAGTATTAACCCATACAGATGTCTTTGCTCCAAGGAAAGCTATACAGACGGCAACAACGTGAGTTTCTTTAAATTTCAAGTTCTCAAATCCGAATCCGAAGGCTATTAAGAGTACACCCTCCATAATGGTCTATTGATGTTTGGTTTTTAATTTTTTTAATGTGCTTTTAACTTGTTATGATTTTACTGTCTGGTGTTATGCTTTTTTATTGTTGTAAACAAACAAACAAACAAACAAACAAACAAACAAACAAACAACTTTGTTTGCTGGAGGAGCAAATCTCGACCCTGCTGGAAACAGGAAAGAATGATGAGGGATTCATTGATGCTCTAATGGTGTGATCTGGCTAGTGAGACTCCAGTTCTACACCGTAGAGGTTCAGGGTTGGCTACTGCTCATAGCTATTTCAGTTTCCAGTGTGCTACCAGTATCTGTATTTCCCCCCTAACTACCAGTGTGGTGTAGTGGTTAAGAGTGGTAGCTTCGTAATCTGGTGAACCGGGTTTGCGTCTCCACTCCTCCACATGCAGCTGCTGGGTGACCTTGGGCTAGTCACACTTCTCTGAAGTCTCTCAGCCCCACTCACCTCACAGAGTTTTTGTTGTGGGGGAGGAAGGGAAAGGAGAATGTTAGCCGCTTTGAGACTCCTTCGGGTAGTGATAAAGCGGGATATCAAATCCAAACTCCTCCTCCTCCTCCTCCTCCTCCTCCTCCTCTTCTACAAGCATTAGGTTGTAAGTCACTTTGGGCTGCTCTGGGCAAGATGAAGATAAAGTCTGTAGTTCAGTTACAGGTGATTGTCATAAATTTTCTGTTGACCTCCATGGATTCTACTTGCCAGTTATTATATATAATATTATAGGGACCTGTGAATGTTATATGAATGTCCGCAATGCACTTGCCAGTAGTGACTGATGGGGCCGTGTGGGTTGCATTGGGTTGCATTGCTTTTCCATTTTCCACACATAAGTTGCTGCCACTAACCAAAAGAAGTCCCACATGTGAAGCCCTGCTGGCCACTATTGGCACTTGCAGTAGTACTTTGGCATGAGTTTTGTTATTTATGATTTACTACAAAATCCATGCATTGTGTGAGTAAACTTAATATGCACAAATGCATACAGGATCTGCATAATATTAAAAAATAAGATGACAATGCAAAATTAAGCAGATGGACTTTGAAGGCCAGACAGATTTTTCCTCAGATATTAATATCTCTGGAAGAGTTGCAAAGATTTGATTGTAGACAGTATTACACATATACGGTAAGTGAAATATGTATGCAGATTAGAGTTGCCATATCTTGAAGAGGGCAGCCTGAGCCACTGCCAGCCCAAGCCGGGGAAAGAGGTGTGCGTGTGCGTGGGGCCACTGGTGCGCCTGTGTGCCTCTTTCCCTGGCTTGGTCTGACAGTGGCCGCAGCGTGCAGATCAGCCCAAACCCAAGCTGCTCAAGCCGGAGACCCCAATCCCAGACATTTCCTTTAAAATGTAAAAATCCGCCCAGATGGGCATGTTGGCCTCCCGAAAGAGGACATGTCCAGGTTTTCCTGGACATATGGCAACCCTAATGCAGATATCTCATTTCCGCCAGGAAATACCCAGTTATAGAACTGATTTCTCTTTCCACTCCCTTCCACTGCATTATGCTTTTATACAATAATGCATTCAACTCCATCCTGCAGTAACTTAATTCACCTCTGCTAGGTCCAGCTGCTGTTGCTCTCATTTCTTTTTCAATCCTAGAGAGAAGAATATTGCTGCATACTTACCACATATTTAAAACCATCTATCCCCTGCTCAAAGGATTCTGAGAACTGTGGTTTAACCCTCACAGAGCTACAATTCCCAGGATCCTTCACATACTACTGTTGCCAGTATTCTTGGGGTGTGTGTGCACTGCAGTGTATATGAAGATATACAGAAAGCTGCCTTATACCAGATTAGACCATTTCCCCTCTAGTCCAGTATTGTCTTTCCTGACAGACATTGGCTGACCAGAGTCTTATGTAGAGATCTCTCACACCACCTGCTGCCTGATTCTTTTCAGTGGTGCTACCAGGGATTGAACCTGAGATCTCCTGTATGCAAATTGAGCTCTATGATTGAGCTACAGTCCTCCTTGTTCTGCCAGCTGTATTGAAGGACAAGGCAGTTTGTTTTCACCGTGAATAATGCATTTCCAAAGTGTTCCAAGAAACAGAAAATTATAAAATCACAATCTCTGATAGAATGCTCAGAGCAACATGCGATAGAGGGATAAAAAATATTATCAGTTATCTACAGCTTAAAACATAAGGATGACAATAAAACCACTAGAGCAGAGAAACAGCAACAAGGTAAAACCTTGATTTTTACCTTGCAGATTTCCATCGGCAGAAAGCTTGGGCAAGTAATGTTCTAAATTGCCAGTGGAAGCTGTATGGGGAAGTTGCAAATTGTTCTCAGATTTGTGTATGTATTTAAAATAAAGTAGACTTTTACAGAATACTGCACTTTGCCTACCTACCTATATCCTTCATATTCCAAATATCCTAAATAAAAAAATAGACACGAGTTGTGCAATTTGTAGTAAACAGTCCTATAGGAAACCAGTTTTGTAGTAACCTTACTTTAGCTCATGAGTTGGCTGAAGGTTTTCCAATTCAATGTTGTTTTTTGCCTTGCCAAAAAAGCCCTGTGCTCACAGCGGCATGAGACTCTTTGCAGCTACCTACTGGAATGGAAGCGATGCCACATAATGTTGCATTGTGTTGGGTGTGAGGTGCCATAGCTCAGTGGTGGAGCGAAATCTCAGTCTCAATCCCTGCCATCTCCTGGTAGAGCTGTGTCAGGTTCCCTGCTTGAAACACTGCTGACCTCCTAGCAGCCAATGTGGATAAAACTAAGCTCGATGGACCAGTGGTTTAACTCAATATAAGGCAGCACCCTGTGTTTTCATATTCCTATTTTTCTATATTCTCATTTGATGCCTTGGGAGTGACAGCATCACATTGGCTCACACCATTCTCAATGTATTCCTGGTAGCATGTAGAGAAACTCATAGGACGCGGGGCTTTCATTTTAAGTTATAAAAGCAAGCAACACACACATACCCAGCAAAAAACAACAACAACAACACACCCCACAATTGTTCACCTCATCAGTTACCCACCCTAAATTTCTCCCTCACACAGAAGCAGCAGAAAACCAGTGCCTCTTGCATGGGAGGAATTTTCAGGACATGCGGGGAAAGGGGGAGGGGTTTGGCCCCGCCTTAATGTTCAGTATTGAAGTGCATTTGGCATTATGTCTGCCTTGCCCAATTGTCAGAAAAAACAGTAGTGTATCAGAAGGGATGGATTTGCTCAGTTGAGTGGAATACGTGCCACTTTCTGGTATTTAGCATGGAGGAGTGGGGAAAGCAACAGTGGAAAGTGCAGAAAATAATCATAACATCATAACATCATTCATATTTTGTTTTGTTTTTACCCCCTTCCCTTGTTGGATTCACTTTCTACTTTGGAAGAAACTTTTTACCTGCAAGTGTAATAGATTGGTTTCATAGCCAGAAACCATCTTACTCAAAAACACATTGCAATGCTTTTTATATTGTTTAATTGAAATAAAATATGAAGGGGCTTTAGTACAAACTTGTTGTTTTCTACTGGAAACAGAAGCAAAGTCCTGTTGTTGCTGCTGCTGTTCTTTTTTCTTTTCTTTTCTATAAAGAGCTGGATATATTCCAAAAAGGGGGGAAAATACGCCTCAATTTCACTGAGTCCTACTAGCCATTAAAATAATGCTCAATAAACACTGGCTTTTGTGGATTACATTGCAGTCAATTTGGCAAGCGATGGCAAAGTTAAACCTTGATAATGTTCCAGTTCTTGACATTGGAAGGTATGAAAAGGAATGTTTTTTACTGACTTTGCCAAACATTAGAGAAGCAAAGGGTTGAGGGCACAGATGTAGTGTCCCAGCAGAACCTTGTTCATACTCTCTCTGCCACAGGAACCTTTGAAGCTGCTTTCAGTCAGAGCACTTCAACGAAGCCCGTGGCAAACACAGAAATATTGTTTGATTTCTTTCTTTCTGTTTTTCCCTTTTGCGTTTTCTTCCTTTTACCCCTCCCCCCTTTTTGTTTTGTTTTATAGGATTTTCTAATGTAAACGATCAAAAGAAAAAGCATATGGAGAATAAAATAACAAAAAAAAGAATATATTGCGTTTATATTATTAATAGCATAGCACCATCAAACTGCCTGCCTGTTTGCAAGAAAAGCAAACCACAAACAAGTAAGCAGGCGCCTGCCCCAAGGACCTTACAGTGTAAAATAAGCTAGTGAGAAGAGAGGAAAGGGAGATCATGATTGATTCTGTAATGGTACTGGTAGAACCACGTAGACAAGTATACCAGACTATGTGTCAGGACCTTCTGTATTGCACACTCCTGTATATAAAAATTACATAGTAAGCTGTCACTAGATGTCCAGGTTGCCTAATGTCCAGTAGTGGGTAAGCTAAGCTCCAGCTGGTTCACTTGCTACAGCTATTCCCAGACCAGGACAGCCTGGCATCAGTAACTCATGCTCTGATAAACCCATGTTTTAACTACTGCAATGTGTTCTACATGGGACCACCCCTGGAGATAGGAAAGAAACTGCAGCTGGTGCAGAATGCAACTGCCCATATATTAAGCGGGAAAGTACACTGGGGTCATGTGATACTGCACTGCCTGCCTGTGCACTATCAGGCCCAAGTCAAGGCATTGCTCCTCATGTTCAAAGCCTCCATTTCACCCTCCTCCTTACTTTATAGCGAAAACTCTTTAGCATGGAAACATCCCCTTTTAAGCTTGATAAACAACATAGCCATCTCTCATTTTTAGACTTTATCACACATTGCGGCTTGCTTTTAGCAACCTGAACAAATATGAAGCTCACACTGTTCCAGTGGATTTGTAAGAGGGCATTTAACAGCATAATTAGACCAAAGTTTCTGAAAAAGGAGTGAAAAGCTTGCAGGTGTACAGGCAGAAAGGTTGTGGGGGGGTATTGCAAGATGTTGGCTTCAGCATGCTTTGTATTTGTGGTCAAAAGACTGATTTAAAGCATTTGCTAAAAATCAGATTGATTCACCAACTTATTTTAAAAGTTGAACCTCTGCAGTTGAAATGATGGTCTATCACAAAAATGAAGTAAGTCTTTTAAAAATACAAGTTGACACTGTCCTTTTAATTAGAATGAGTATTGTGAAATGGTACTTTGTGGGGATTAATTATAAATATTTGATAGGATCTGGAATTCGCCAAGCACTCTGGCAGGACCTGTGATACCATGTGAAAACAAACTAAATGAATGGTGCAAATGCCCTATCAGAATTTTTGGTGGGTCAATGTTTGTGTTGTTTCAGTAGGTTTCCCAGTTTTAATTAGTTTGCACACTCTGTGACTCTAATTATACTTATCAAGGCTGTAATCCTATGTCCATTTATCTGGTAGTAAGCCCTATTGAAATTAATGCAACTTATTTCTGACTAGACATGTACTTTATAGGATTGCACTGAAGTATCCTTCTTTAATAGTCAAGTATGGTAAATTGTATATTTTCATGTATACAGTACTGTCAGTTTCTTCTAACAAAGTATTAAAACAAAACGTATTTCACTCAACTTCAAATATTGGGTGATATTTTAGTCAGTTTTCTTACTGCAATTTTGGTGGTGTTTGGTGCTAGCTAGCTTAACATTTTGCAGTCTTACAGTACTTCTACATTGTTGCCCCCTGAACAGCATTCAAACATCTAAGAGAGGTTGCTTACAAAGTTTGAAAACTGACAGATTTGTCTCAGTGATTAAATACAATCAAAATGCTTAGGGTACATTGTTTAGAGTCCCTGCATCTTTGTTGTTCTGTCATCTTTTCACTGCTGCGGGGATAGAGAATAGTAGATCAGGATACGTTTTCTGGAGAACAGCATACAACCAAATATCCTGCTGGCATCCGTCTGCCTCAAGAGACAGAGGAGTGTGCCTCTGGGGGTGAAGTGACCTCTCTGGGGTGCAAGCCTGGGCAGTGTGCATGGAGATCCTGGACTGCCCAGATGACAAGACCCTTCCTGGCCTCACTGATGTGATCCAAAGGAAAACAGAGCAATACGTTTGGCACAAGCTTGGCTTCAGGAGTTGCTGGAAGGAGGCTTACCAGTCATCCAACCATATTAGGGACTCCACTCTGGATTTGTATAGGGTTTACTCCTTGGCATTTTCTTCTCCTGAAGATGTCCCACAAGGCAGCAGGTACAGATTGTTCCTTGGGACTTACTCCTTAGCCTTTTCTTCTACCAAAGATATCCCACTCAGCTGAGTGCAGGGTGGGAACCAAAGGTAGACAAACTACCCTAGAAGGAGCTCAACGTGTCCCCCACCAGAAGTGCTACCCCTTCCCTAACATTGAACATTTCCTAGTAGCATAAACTGCCTTGGTGAAGATACAGCATGGAAAAGTAGCTTAGATTTTTTTGGGAAATAAATAAAAGTAGATTAGATAACTTATTGGAAAACTGGGCTAGTAACAGCCATGATAATGAGATGGAGCCTCCAGACTCAGACATTCTCTGTTACTAGCAGTTGTTGCGGGAAAGTGGTAAGGAAGTGCTGTTACCATCATTCCCTTGATTCTTCTTCTGGCATGTTGCCCATGTTGTGGAATGCCTTACCAAGTGAGGTGTGTTAGGCCTCATCCCTACTTTTTTTATAGGTGACTTGTAAAAAAGATTACTTCAGGTGTTCTATGATTGGAGTAGATCAGTTGGAAGACAGAATCACTAACATGCATCTTTTCATTTTAGTGCGTCTAATCTGAGTACAACTTAGTTGGATACAACTAAGCATCTTAAAAATATATATTATTGTTTTTTATTTGTAGCTTGTAAGCCACCTTTAAAAAAAAATAGGTGGGGCATTTTATTTATAAACAACCCCCCCCCCAAAAGCAACAACCCAATGTCTGGCCGGCTAAACCACTGGTCTGATCCAGCAGCGTCATTATGTTCTGTTTACTGCTCAAGGAAACAGCTGTCACACCCATCATTTTTAAATGAAGAAATTTACTATTTGACATTAATAAAATAAAAAGAAAAGCACTATATATAGTTTTTATGCCCTAAAGAGTGATGGGAATGAATTATTCAACATTTATTATGCCCGTTTTTTGTTTTACTTCATTTAGTACACATACTTCCATATTGCCTAATTGGGTAATATGAATAACCTTAGTAGCTTTATGATTTTCTTCCAACCGGTATTCCGAAAGAATCGATGCCATAGAGAGGAATATAAGGAGACTGATCACATGATATCCTTGAACTTCTCATAAGGATCTTATACCCTGATCTAGTAAAGCGGCTAGATCTAATAAGGCACTTGCTGATGTCCCTTTTCATTAAAAGCTTTGGTGTCAAATGGAGTAGAAAAGGGTAATATATACCTTACTGTTGTTAGTATTATAGAATGATTTTATTGTATTATAGGAGGATAGCTGTAGGATCCTCCATCATTTTCTTTGGGTAGATGAACACTCACAACAAACTTCCCAGGCTTACGAGACAACGGCTAACAATATCATCTGAGGGCTCTGTAAGATGGGGCCTAATTTGAATAGTGGAATGTTTGGTATCTGGTGGGGCTTGTGCTCCAGAATCCGCCCCTCCCTTCAGTGTGTGTGTTCCATTATATTCAGTTAATGTCAGTTAAGAGGGACCAACTGTCGCTTCTTGTTTCTTGCCTCCGACTTGCCTCATGTTGTTGCATTTAGTTTATCTCATTACACTATTTTGCTGCAATTTTCTTTATTGTTAAAGCTTAGTTTACATTTACGCAAGCAGGTTATTTTTTTCAAAGCAAAAGAAACTAAGCTGAAGAATGGTGGAATATCCTAAACTTGAGTGAGTGAGGGGATATTCTCAATTTGCCAGGAGGATTGATTTTGTTAATCACCCTCCCCACCTCCACAACAGGCTCTGCAGCTGAGGCACCGGCAGACATTTTTCTATTGCAGCAGCCATTTCGAAAGCGTTTCTTGAGGAATGGATCCTAAGTAAGCTGCTCAAAGCACTCCTAAGATCCTCAAATGTAACCATTTCCCCTTGCCTTTCTTGCTATTGACTTGATTCAGTCCCTTTTGCCTTATAAAATATGGACAAGTTACTGAATTGCTTTAATAGCTGGAGACACCAGTGCATAAGATTTCATAGAATCATAGAATTGCAGAATTGGAAGGTACTCCAAGGATCATCTAGCCCAACCCCCTACTATGCAGGATTTAAGCAGCTGCCCCATATGGGGATAGAACCTGCAACATTGGTGTTATCAGCACCACACTCTAACCAACTGAATTAAGTTCATAACCAGAGGTACCACTGTATGTGCTTTCCACCATTTCGCTGTGGAGAGGCTGGGGAGTTTTTTAAAAACCATTTTTGCTAGCATTGATGGCACTGCACTGTTATTACAGTCTCTATGATGGCTTGCATTACAACCTCTAACATTTTACAGATGAAGTGAGGTCATCCCCCTGCCCCCCGCTGCTGCATTTCAAGTCATATTTGCATGTGGCTGCACACACCAGGGAGCAGGCAGGGATGTTTTCATCTGATGTGCACAATCTCTTTGGTTTCCCTACACTTGCAACACACCAAGCTGTCATGTGTGCATGCGCTAATGTACACACTTCAGCAAATTCAACGTGAATGTGGGTTACGCTTTCAAATCAGATGGAAGCTGGTTTGAATGAAAACACATCACACAGCAATATTTCTCAAGTGTACACAGTGTGAAACACCAGCAGTGAGAGCAAGAGTGAATGGTAATTGTGTACACAGCCAAAAATAAGGACACACATATATCATCTATATTCGCAAAGCAAGGGACACTGCATCTTTCAGTGAAGTTACCACTATTGCTGGAGATACTTGCCAAAATTTGAAAGCAAACTGGAAGCAGCAGCAAGTGTATGTGACCCAGATGCAAACATTCATATAAGAAAACCTTGCCATGTCTTCCAAGCCAGCCAGCTGCAGTAGCTGCTGCTGATCCATATACCCTTTGATTCCCTTGGTCATTTTCCTTCCCTTTCAGTGGTTTTGCACCTTCCACAGTAGTGGTGCTTCCTGTGCTGCCATTGAAGTGCATTTCTTCCAGTCACAGCATGCAGTAAAAGTCCCGTTTTTCCTCTGCTGTTACCTGCTCAGTCCCACTGACCTTAAGGTATTGGGGTGGGTGGCTGGGTGGGAAGAATAAGATGCTGCAGAACTGCTAAAAGAACCAGGGAAGACCTGTTGCTGTGATTCACAAGTGGAGAGATTGGAATTGTGCACAGGTTCTACTTATGGACTACTTGTGAGAACAGGATGCTGGACTACCGTATGTGGGTTTCTGGCATGATCCAGCAGGGCTCTTATGACTGAATGCTCAGACCTCCACTCTATGAAACATATTGCATAACAAATTGCACTTCGCACACATGCACTGCCCTGGTATTTTGTGAGAGGCCGATATGTTAATACTTTTATAAGTAAATAAAAATAAGTTTGATGGGGAAAGTAGCAATCTGTTTATTTTAATTATATATTATTATTTTTCATAGACAGACATGATAGCACCTTTCAATGCTTGCTTTATCTCTTTTCTATAGTCTTGGGACAGATGATGTAGGTTTAAGAGAGAGAGAGAGACGAAATATACACTTGGTAGAGAGAATGATAGGTTAGACACTTTCATAAGCTTGTTTTCTTCAAATTCACTTTCACCTATGATATAGAACTGCTGAAAACTAGCTTTAAAAAACAGCAATAGCAAAATCCATCTAACATCTTCAAAGACTAACTTAACTCCAGTTTAATATTTATGCAGCAAACAGTGAGAATATTTCACCCTAACTTGATTTCCCCCCCTTTAAATTTATAGCATACCTTGGGACAGGTTACTATGGATTTTAAAATGAAATTCCACTTAATTTTGCCTTCATTCACAACAACCTTAACCAGAACATCAGAAGAAGCATATATATTCTGCATGAATGAAAATGAAATATCCTCAAATTGATTCCCCTGACTAGTTTTGACACACAGCAACGGGGTGGGTGGGAAAGCTATCTGGATGAAGCTGGAAATTTTACAAGCTGGAAAATTCTGAATAACTTTCTCAAGATGCCTGTGGTAGTGATGGGTTTGTCCATGAACTCATCCTTGGCAAACAGATTTAATTTCACAGGCCATAGATCTTAGATTTCTAAAATAATTTGTGGAAAGTATTTGTTGAAATAGCAAGGTGCTGTCTCGAATATCCTAAGACAGATGTCTAGACAACCTGGTAATACACAGAATTGTGAAGGAGCCATTGTATTATCAAAAAAAACAACAAAAAACCTTGGTTGTTATCCCACAGGAATACAATTTATTTTGCTGAGCTGATGAAAATCCATATGAGATTTTAGTTTCAAATAGCCAATTAAAATTGAAGTTGTCAGAGTTATCTCAGAAAGAGCAAGCTGGAATAGTGACAGCAAATTAAACAGGCTCCTATTTAGGTTAGTAAGAAGTACGGTGACCAAGAGGATTTGGTAGCTTTCTGTGTTGCTGAACTGACTCTGGTTCAGTGGCTCGCTGTAGAGATCCCTCTAGCTTGTTTAAAATGGATTCCTGAGGAATAAGAGAGGGAACAGTTGTGCCCTAAGGGTGTTATTCTTCACACTAGTAGACTGTAAGCCCGTTAAATTAACGGGCGCTAGAACATCATGGAAAGTGGGGACGGCGAGAACTTGCTGAAGTGCTCGATGTACTTGGGCGCCCCGGTCAGCGCCGAATGGCCCTTCAGCAGGCAGCGCAGGAGGCGCATTGCGGCGGCGGCGGCACTGGCACCAGCAGGCCAACTCAGCCGCCACTTGTAACGGCCGCTGCCGCTTAGAAGTAAGCCCACGCGAGCGCGCACCTGCCGCTTCAACAGCCCGGCCGCCCGAAGTCTCTGCGCTCCAATCCCTGTGCCCGTGGGGCACATGCGCAGTTTTGCCCGGCCGCCCGAAGTCTCTGCGCTCCAGTCCCTGTGTCCATGGGGCACATGCGCAGTAGGACACAGGGACGGACACAGGGACTGGACGCAGAGACACTTGCACTTTATTACTGTAGATGGTTACTGCCTCCATGCTGCAGGAAGCAATTTAAAAATCTAAAAATATAAATATAACAATGGCAACAACAGGAACTAATCCAATCAGTATTTCAAAATGCTATGCAAACAAATATAAATGTTTTCACAAGACATCTAAACTGAAGCAGCAAGGTGGCTTGGTGGTCTCTCTGCTGAGGGTCTTCATGCAACCATGGCACATTATTGAGAAGGTTCTGTGCTGATGGTCACAACATCAATTTTTTTCTGAAAATACAGGGCCTCAAGAAGATATTTCCATAGAAATATGTTTATAATGGAGCTTAAAATCTGAAGGAGGCCAGTTGCTAATGACAGTTCCTGGACTATCTGAAGACTTCTAATTGATAGCTTTGTTGACACTGTCCTCACCTCATAAAAGTCACCACTGGTGGGGGAGAGACTTTGGATTTGTACATTAGTGCTGATTCTACGAACAACAAAAATCTCAAGCTCTGGTTCAAGGATCAAGGGTTGTCTAGTCCAAGCTTTGTCTAGCCTTGAAGCTGAAGCTGGAAAGTACAGGAAGACATGGTTTAAGAATAGCAAAGCTTAATGAATAATTTGTAGAGGACAATTTATTTGAATAATTTAGCCTCCCTTTCTGAATGATGGAAGGATCATTACAAGGCATTATACTCTTCCTACTTGTCTGGTTTTAGCAAAGCACCAAAAGTTAGTGAATGTGACCTCTAATATAACCACAGGGACTTCTAATAGGTAAATATTTCTACAGTCTTAATATTAACAGTTGTTCTGTAGATTCAAATTGGAAATTTATTTTACTCTTAATAATATTAATATTATAATCAATTTATAATTATAAGTTTCCCAGTTTCTAAACTCCAACTAGAGTGTTATACTATAGTGATATACTTCGCAGCTGAAGCTTTTGTTTATAAAAGAAATCTAAACAACTAGTGTGAAATATTTTAGTGTCAATCCATCAGTCAATATAAGTACCAATAAAACAATACAAATCATACATCCATAATATGAGGCAACATCCATGATGTAAGAGAGGTTACCAGAGATACCAGCAAACACAAATTCAGCTTGATTTCAAATTAAACATCTGAATCACCACAGCAATTTATACTGATTTTATCTAACTCATTTCCCCTGATTATTATTATTAATAATAATCCTGCTTGGCAGGGGGTTGGACTGGATGGCCCTTGTGGTCTCTTCCAACTCTATGATTCTATGATTCTATTAGCAGTCAGTGTATAGAGGGCCACTCTGTGTGTTATAAAGCTATTGTTGCCACTCAAAAGAAAACAGATCATTGCTGCTTAGTATACCTGCTTGCTTGTGTGAAACAAAGGTTTCAGAAAGTGATCTCATGGCTCTCTATATAAGGGCAGGCCAACAGATGTCTTCCACCTGAGGTAGACTACAAATACAATGTCTGTCTGTGTACAGGAGCTTGTTGTAGTGGCCATCCAAGACTGCAGTGGGCATCACTTGGAAACCCAGCTGAATACAGACATTTCTTAAGGAAGTTTGATCAGATAACTAGCTCTAAAATACTCTGTTTTCAAGAGTGAATACCAAAGGGAAATGCTGGTTTTTGTAATCAGTTGCAGCTCCTTTCTGGATTCTATCAGCTGACTTTAGCAGCATCGTGGCCTCAAATCTCATGCAATGCAATCAAAGATCAGGCCAAACATGCATAATGCATCTGGAACTTTCCTTGGGCAACTCCCATGCACTCTTGTGTTTCAGGCAGCAATATGATCTACACATTAGTTCAGGAGGCGTTGATCCGGTCAGTTTGTACCAGAATTTGCAAAGATTGAATTCCTCAAGCATCCCTATGGAGTTGCACAAATCGCAACAGCTGTGTGTATAGGCTCCACATGGAGGCACTGGGGTGGGAAGCAAGGGCTTCTATTTGTGCAAATGGGCTTTCCCCTCTCTCTTCCCGATGTTGTGCAAAATTGAATTCCACCCAACATTCATGTAATTTTTAGTTCTTCGTTGACTGCAAGTTCACTTGCAGGCTTGCAGACTCCTGTGAATAATTTACCGTATTTTTCCGTGTATACGACTATATTTTTTCCTAAATTTTTGAAGTTTAAAATAAGAGGTCATCTTATACATGGATAGTGCAATTTCTTAATTTTGGGTTAAAAAAATAGGGGTCGTCTTATACATGGGGGCGTCTTATACACGGGAAAATGCGGTATGTGGAGGGTGGAGAATGTCAACTCTAAATGAAGGCAAAAGGCATGCGATTCTGAAAAAAAGCCATGATGCAGCAAGCATGGTCTGCATGTAGGAATAAGTTTCTTTGTATGGACATTCTTCTGTATGTCATCTGAAAGCACAAAAAGTGCTATATCAGAAAAAGAACCTATATCCGACTTGGAGGTTCCTGCATCATATATGATCCACAGGTTCAGATTAGTTAGTGCTTCCACCTATGACATTGTTGAACAAAGCTAGTGTATGGAATAATTCCAAAAATCCAATCCCTGACCAGTGATGTTGACCTGACCATCAGTTGGTATGAGAAACACTCAAGAGTCAGGAATTTCCATGCAAAGCTTCATATGTTGTCCTCTGGATCAGAGCCAAATGCTAAAGTTGATAGATCATTTTCTAGGAAGCGAGTACCATCAAACTCAGTGGGTTTTACTTCTGAGTATACAGGGCTGTCTTAAGCATATGCGGTGCCAAGGTGCAAAGATCCGCCTAGCACACCCCCCAGGTTGGCCAGTCCCAGGCGCGCAGGAGGGCAGAGCCGACCGGCCGCCTCAGCATCTCGCTGGCTCGGTCGCTCCTGAACTCAAGGCGCAGTGCCGCCCGCAGGAGAAGAGCCCACCGCGGCGCTCTGACTGAAGGGTGGGCTCTTCCCCAGATGCAACTCTCGGGCCCTGGACTCTTGGCCTGGCGCCCCTGAGAGCCCGGCATCCAGGTACCCCGCACCCCTAGCACCTATGGGTAAGACGGCCCTGTGAGTATACATGCTTAGGGTTGCACTGTAAGTTTTGTAGGAGTGTCTTGAGTGGCGTATTGTGCATCTCTGTTGTATCTTTAAAAATTGCAGCACACGACACAGAACACACGGTGACGGTATATACACTTGTACCTAAGTAGACATTTTGAACCATAATCTCTTTATTATTCTCCATTTGTTCCAGTGCAATCACTGTTGGCCACTGTACAATGACAAGCCTTTTCATCCTGGAGATCAAGTTCATGCTTATAATTGCAAGCCTTGTCAATGTTACGGCCATGCAATAAGCTGTCACTACAACAGGACAATGGATTCTTTTCCTAATGAACACTATAGAGGAGGTGGCGGAGTCTGTGATAACTGTCAACATAACACTACAGGTAATTAACAGAACAGAATATATCCATGGTGGTTGGCTCTTGCAGTCATTCCAAAGCATCATTACATCTGAGGTTGAATTGTAAGGAAATTTCCATGGTACATATCAGACCAGGAAAATGAGATTGCTTTGCACTATCTGCATGTATTATAGAATCAAGTAAACTTTATATAAAATAAAGTTCCAAGGCTGTTTGGTTCACATGGTTGGAAAAGGGGATATGATCACACCCCACATAAACAACACAGTGGGGGATATTCAGCTAACCAATTGCACTTAGCAGAAGCCATTGCGAGGATTCCTGCTAGCACAATGGGGTGTGCCATCCCCAAATCTGCACTGGAGAGTTGCGGGAACCTCCAGAACAGATTTAGGTGGCACGAGGGTAGAGGAAAGTTTATGTTGCTCAAGGAACATCCTTGTGCTGATGGAGCCTTCGCCTTAGCAGTATGTTTAATACAAGCCAATGTGTGTATCAGGCTGGGTGCATGATTCCCCTGATGCCTGTGATCTTCCCAGCACATTTGCACACTTTACATGTAATATAATGCAGCAGGGGAAAGTGGTAGCTCACAGGTAGGACACATGTGCTGCTTATCAAAAGTCCTGGGTTCAATCCCCAGTAGGTAGGCCTGGAAAAAACTCCTGCCTGAAAACCTGGAGAGCTCTTGCCCATCAGGTCATGAATAAACAGGAGCAGGAGCAGCTGATGGAGTGGTGCAATATCTTTATTTATTGTCCTTTTATTGTCCTACACTTCCTCCTAAAAGGGAGCTCTGCGCAGCTAACAACATAAAATAATATAACAATTTATAAACAATTTAAAACAACCATTAGTCAGCCATCATAAAACTTCATATAACACCGGCTAGGCACCTAGCATCCCTTATCATTATCAAATGTTTCAAGATCTTGTGCTTACATAAGAGCCAATGTGCCTCGGAAACTATTTTGCCCTCACCTTGAGACTGTTGTTTTAGCCAGGGAATCAGCTGTACAACATAGTACCTGGTGTGCCAACAGAATCTACAGTCTTTCAGGGCCATCAAGCACTGGAAACAAGTTCCCTATTGGATGCATTAGCCAATGGATATGGTTGACTGGCAAAATGTCTTGTGGTTTGTCTCAAGTAGAAGCAAAGCCCAAATATTTTGAATAAAGAAGTTTAGCGGAACCACAACTCATGTCTGCTAAGTCATTTAGTTTGTTAATCTGCTTCACTCTAAAATGTATTAAAATAGAACATACTTGTTGAATTTCTAATTCTGCATGCCATGTTTGTGGTGGTTTTGGGACACTTCCTTTAGTACTCTTGGCTTTCCTTGTTAAGGATGGTAGGGAAAGTTGGATGTTTAAGAGTAATGTCTCTTTTTTAAGTATAGAATATATATTCATACAGAATAGCTTTATAGGAGTGTTGTGTTATGTAACAGATGGAAGTTTAATGGAGTAAAACACAGTTTGTAACAGGTTCATTGTTTCATATGCTCTGGATCACTAAATTGGCAGGTAGAGATGAAAGGTGCATTAAAATGGACGTCCTGAAAATTATAGAATTCCCTCAAAGGAATAGTCTTTAATTTTGAATTATACAGCTAATTTTAATGAATTGGAAGCCATAATGCATAACCTTTCCTTCATGCAGGAAGAAATTGTGAGCTGTGCAAAGATTTCTTTTATCGGCATGTAGATGCAGATCTCTCATCTGTGGATGTTTGCAACCCTTGCAAATGCTACATAGCAGGCACCAAAAACAGTAGTCAGCACTGCAGTAAGGTAGGTGGATTTAACCTATAATGTCACCCTATATTCCCAATATTCAGGCTGTGGGAACCATTGCATATGTAGCCAAAACAACACCCATGGACAAGAGGGAGGTGTTAGCAGGCTTGGAGAGCCTTGGAATTGGAGAAGTACAAATACATTTATGAAAAAAGCCTAAAATGAGGGTAGGGGAGCCCAAACCCATCCAAATAAGGACTGAACATTCCATCTATCAAAGATGCTTTAGCTGACATTCCTGCATTGCAGGAGGTTGGACTAGATGACCCTTGTATACATTCCAACTCTAAGATTCTATGACTCTATGATTTGCCATGAAATGCCGACTGGTTGGGTGTGGGTGAAAACTGGAGATCGAATAGAGTCGTTGGAATCTTGCAGGTACAACAAATAATCATACTTGTTATAATTGGCAGCTGTTGGCACTAATGTGACTTACAATAATTCATGGGATAGATAACATTTTAAGTTTTTAAAAAGAATGAAATCCTGTTCCAAAATAGTGGCAGATTCACATAGGACTTATGAATTTATTTATGTTATCTGGATCACCACATCTCCAAAGACTGAAGTATGATAATAATATCAAAAACACCTGTAAAATGCCTTAATATACTATTTTTTAAAAAGGAAAACCCACTTAAGTAGCCCACAACACCTTCCCACTTGCTAAATAGTTGCCTGAAGCCTTATGAAACTTTCAGCAGACACAGAGCAGTTCACAAGTGCAGAGTGACTGCCTTCATTTCTCCAATTTTTGCTTTCCGTGGATATGGGATTATGTGAAGAACTGTTAGACAACAATGCCAGGCTAAGGATGAGTTGGAGAACTGACACACACAAATGACCACAAATTTGTTACTTTATTTACAAGAGGAAATTTATCTTAAAAAGCCAAAATGGTACCAATTATTTTAAGTCACTGCTTTCATTTGCAAGCAAAAACATATAGTGCAGTAATAAATCCATTTCTTTCAAAAGAGCAGGAAAATGTGTAGAAAATCCTGCCTTTGGCTGAGAGCTGGATCAGTCCAAACCCAATTCCCTTATTGTATTCTTGCCTGACACTAAACTTTCTTCATTGGTGCAATGATGAAAAATCCTTTTATCCAGTAACGTTTTGTGGCTTTTTCTGTCATTTCATGTTTGTTTTTATGCTCACTGGGGACATTCTTTTATTGGTAGCTTTGATCCTTCAAGAGGCTCTGTGAGCACAGCAAGATTTGATATCTTCTACCTGTGAAGAGCTCATTGCTAGCTTGGGGTTTAGGCTGGCAAAAATAAATGTGAAATCCTAGAGCCCTGTACTTATTAAAACAGCGACAATAGTCTAAAGCAGAGGGTCTGATTTTCTGCCTCTAATAATGAGACATTTTTGGCCAATAGCGCAACTCCAGAAACAATTTGAAAGTCGCATGATATGGTAAGAATGGGAAAGAGAGGGGAAGGGAGGGGAGAATTTAAATGCCAATTTTGAGATTTCTTGTTTCAAGTGGCAGCTTTTCAGCGCTGACAGCAATTTAATGCTGTCTGCTTCAAGGTGGCAAAGTAGGGTGTTTTGTTTTTGGATGGCCAGAAATTTAGAGATGGCTAAGACTGAGAAATGAGTCGAAAAGCAAGATAATATAAAAAAGAAAATAAGGAAAAATGGGTTGAACTGTACAGCTCAATAAGGCATCAATAGACTGCTGCAAAAGGAGCAAGGTAGAACAAAATGATTAAGAGGCATTAAAAAATAGATTAATAAGGCTGGAGAGTATGGGCTGAAATGAATTACATGAAATAGAAAGGCATTATTGAAGGGAGTGTTTCCAGGTCTGACCCAAGGAAGATGGAATCATAAGGAATAAGGCCTTGGCTCATGAAAATTAATTGTCACGTCACAGGGATAATTTTCAAGGAAATGTGTTAAAAATGGGCCACAATACACTTTCTCTGCATAATTTACCATTCCCTGCAGTTTATCAATGCTTTCCTATACAGAACCAGTTATCTGTCATTTAGCTTAAACGAAGATGCAGGATTCCGGAAGAGAACAATCGCAAGTTCTTATCCTGTGGATTGGGGGGGGGCACCCCACAAAAAGTTGGTTTAGAGGAGGAAGTGGTTCTTTTGCAGTGGCAAAACTTCCTTGATGACATTGTCTTCTTTTTTAGGCACAATCTAGAAAAGAGTTCAGTTCTATACTGTACATATCATACAATTCCAGATCAAGGAATAGCATTAAAATACAATACAACAATATTGTAACTTAATATAAAAATGCAACTTAATATAAAATCAAACAATATGCTAACCACATAACTACTCCAGCCAAATAAGGGGCATCACTTTAGCCAAATGCTCAGGTGAATAGCTGCATTTTTACTGGGTGTCAAAAGTCAATTAGTGTAGATGCTGATTGCAATGAAGAGGAGAGCATTTCGGAGGTGGAATGTCACTGTTGGAACTGCGCTCTCATGAACTGTCATGTACATGGGTGTAGCTTGGGGGGGGGGAGCAAAGGGGCAGCTGCCCACCCTAAATCAATACAGTTCAATAAAAATACTTAGCAAACTGAGGTTCTTCC
The DNA here is from genome assembly GCA_034641385.1 of Darevskia mixta. Classification (NCBI taxonomy): domain Eukaryota; kingdom Metazoa; phylum Chordata; class Lepidosauria; order Squamata; family Lacertidae; genus Darevskia; species Darevskia mixta. The sequence continues at coordinate 6,505,223 of JAWWNH010000054.1, read as the reverse complement.
CCCCACCCCAACAAAAGACCTGCCCCACCTGCAAAAATCCTGGCTATGTTCATGGCCATGTACCATATCTGAGAAAGAACAGTGCCATAGTGAGAAGGGCACCCATTTGCACGCTCCGTGGGCCGCTCCTCTGCTGCTCTGGGCAGCCCAGTGATCTTCGCAGAGTTCTCTGGGCACCTTGATGGAGGAATCTGGTTGCTGGCCTGGGTCATCACAGCAGTTAGCCGGCTCCACAATTAGAAATGTGAGTGGAGCTCAGATGGTGGAAAGACAGGGTGGATGAGAGTTGCAGAAGGAGGAAAAAGGAGAGAAAAGGAAGGGAGGGAGGAATGACGCAGAAGGGAAAGCAGCAAGTGGAGGGAGCACAGGAGGCAGGAAGTCACTGGCAGAGGACGAGAGGTGATGAAAAGCAAACTTTTGAGTTTCTAGTCCATGGTCTCTCCCATCTTTGGAGGCATACAGCTCTTTGGCAAGGGGGTAAGGGGGACTAAGTGCACCTCTGTATATCACAGACACTGTGAAGTAAATATAAAGTACAGAGATAATGCTAGCTAGCCACCCATATCTAGCTATCAGTTGTTGTGCTGGACTTTCTTGTGGGTAAGGTGACTTCTTCATTGGGGACAGACTGGATTCTTTTTGCGTTGGGCTGTGTGTTATAAGCCTCATTTTTCAGGTCTGGAACCAAAGAGGAGTACTTCTGCTACTAGAAAGTATCTCACACTGTGACCTCGCAGAAGAGCATTGCTGGAGAAAAGCAAAATGATTATACAAACAAGTTTACGTACTATGCACCAGAGTTCATTTACTGGTGATATTCTTGGTGTTTCTCATAATGCCACACCCAATACATTATGTCACTGCACTGTAAAAAGTCTTTTGCCACCTTGCACAACATTCATGGAACAAAGCTGCTCCGTTATTTTCACTTCCCCGTAGGGGTGTTCCTCTCCAATTATACAAGCCTTCCTTCATAATATTATAAGAAGCTGTAATCATCATTCAGCTGGGCATTAAAATGATTTATACTTCAACAAACTCTCACTGGTCTCATTTTTGCTTCATCGTTTTTGATTGTTTATTTGTTTAACATATTTATAGCTCACTTTGTAAGGAAACTTTCTTCACAAAATGCACATAAAAATAGAGTCAATAAAGCTTAATAATCTAGTATTATTAAAAGTTAGCATAAAAGTAACAAATAACTTAGCAAATGCCTAAACATACAAAACCGAAACTTTGTTAACAGTTATCACTGTCACCACTACAGGGAGTGATCTTTGCATAATACATTTAAAATAAAGGTTTCTTGAAAACAGTGTGCGTGTAAAGAGCTGAAATCACTGGGCACACACCACTGCCATCTCCCTGAACCACCTGGCTCTGATCCTTTCTGTTGTCTCTTCTGGGCAACCTTCCAGGGCCATATGCCAGTGGTGGGTCTGGAGTCAAGAGCAGAAAGTAGGTGGGGCAAAGAATAAAAAATTCACCTTTGTACAGTAGATCACTGTCTACTCACACCCTTCCCTCTAACCTCCAAACAGGCAAACAAAATGCATTGTCCTAGTTCAAGGATGCGTTCTAGTCTATTAAAAACACCCAAGGGGTGTGTGAAGCAGGGTCAGCGAGAGGGGTGGCCTGGGGAGAGAGGGTGCATCTGGGAAGAGTTCAACAGGCCAGGTAGAGAGGCCTGGAGGGATGCATTGGGCCTAAGGTTTCCCACCTCTGATTAAAGCAGAGACAAATGCAAGCAGCCCCTTGACTTGATTTGCTCTTTCCTTCCAGCCAGTGGTGTGGGTGGGGTTTAGAGGGCGAGAACATGCAAATGAGCAGTGGTGAAGAAGTGAAATCAGAACAGGGTCTGACAAAACCTGGAGCTGGAACTCATTGAAAGCAGAAAGCCTGTTTAGTATTTTGTGGTTCTGTGTGCTTGGTGGTGATTTTGCATGCTTTGTGTCCAGTTTATGTTTGATAATAGATCTATTCATATTCATCAATGCTCCCTCCTCCTCCTCCTTCTTATTCAAAAGTGTGCTCTTCCTTAAAGTCATTCTAATGAATTTTTATTCTCACAGTTTCTATAGTTTTATTTTATGGTGAGTTAACTGCTAGAATATACTATGGAGGCCTATTTTGTCCCTGTTCCCACTTAAAGATTGTCCAACCTGCCAACCCACCCATGTTGCTAATGAGTGTTTACGGGGGGGGGGGGGGAGAGATAAGTTCATCATTCCTCAACATTTTTCTTTTTGTATCTTTTTAGATTGGAGGCCAGTGTAATTGTAAGAGACATGTGTCTGGCAGACAGTGCAATCAGTGCCAGGATGGATTCTACAATCTACAGCAGTCAGACCCTGATGGCTGCAGCCCCTGTAACTGCAATACCTCTGGGACAGTCAATGGAGATATTACCTGTCACCAAAATTCAGGCCAGTGCAAGTGTAAAGAAAATGTTATTGGTAGGTGCAAGGCAATAATTTACAGTCAGATATCTTTCTTTTGTCTACAAATTAGAAATAAAAAACATGTGCTGAACCTTCTTTTTTAAACACATCAGGTGAAATGTATTCTTTTTCATGAGAAATCACGGAAAACTGACTAAATAATATGCAGTTGTTTATTTATCCTACCCAATTACAGCTCAAAGCAAAGTATAATCAGCTCTTTGGGTTATTCTACATTTAGTAGGTTTTAGTAGTTACAGGAGCACCTACCACTTTGTAATAATAAAGGACAGAAATAATATAATTTGCTTACTGCTGCCACAAATGATTCTTTCAGGAAAACCGCACTTTTTGCATGATGCTATAAACGTAATGAGTTTTAAGCAAAATAGTTTCTATGTCAGTTTCCTTAACAGACAAAAATAAATGGATTTCCCCCTCAAAAATATTCTGCGCTACAGGGTCCTTTGTGATAAATCTTTTCATTCCCCCCCATTATAATTCTTTGAACTGTTCCTATGAAATGCAAAATGTCAACATAATTCTACAGATCTTACACATTGCTAGGGTTAGTTATCAAGGGCCACATAATTTTAATTTTGTAATTCAATGCCAAGTTGATTATAATAAACTACTACCTTCAGTGTTATTTATCATTTTTTTAACAAGACGTGCTTTTTTGTTTGCTATTCCCACAGGTATTTTCCAGAAATTAGATTTGATTATAGCAATTTATTACTTCCAGCATATTTGAGGGGAGCCACATCTATGTAAGGACAAAATTTATCAAACACCCAAAATATACAGTGCATATAATACACTTTGAAATGTTGATGTATGAGAATATTATGCAAGGAAAATTTCTTGATGAAAGGAACTCTGAGTGGTAACTGTACATGCCCCAGACATGTGGTTTTAAAATAACATTTTGTATTTTAGTATCTATTTATACACCATTTCATTGCAGAAATAACTGTGCCATGTATTGATGCTAAATGTGTTTAAGTGTAAAAAAAAGCTTTCCCATTATTAAGACCTATTTTATGGAGAAATCCTATGGGCAAACATGGTTAACTACTCTTTAATTTCATTGATTCCCAGGGGACTTGTGCAATTTATGGATAATCAACAGCATCAAGTGATAAAGCTTCTTCTGGACCTAACCGCTCTAGGCTGCAGGTTGTGGGGTGCATGCTTGACTCTTCAACCCCCCACCCCCCAAAAAAACAAGCTTTCATGCAATTGTTTTTTTCTGTGTGCAGAGAAAGTAACAATTCCATATAATCTCCCATGGAATGTGTTGGATCCAATGAATGGTGCCTTCCATTCATGGAACTGACCAAAATTCAGCAGAGGATTCCCACCTGAGAAGGGAGGATGAAGGCAATTTTTGCTGATGCTTTCCACTACTATTCCACACACCATCTCTTATGCTGCTGCTAAGTGTCCCCCAATCCTCCTGATCAGATTTTCAGAAGGGACAGGAGCTGCAGTGCGACAGCAGCACATGGGCATTGGGCAACTCCCCATTAGTGTTTTTATATTGTAAACTGCCCTGTGATCCTTGGATGAAGGGCAGTACAGAAATGGAATAAATAATAATAATACAATAATGCACTTCTTTCAGTAGGAGCGGAACTCTGCTGAGTATATGTCTGGATCACTTACAATGCTTTTGGCTATTTTCAGACATTCATTGGTGTCACTGAGTTGTTGTTTAGTCATTTAGTCGTGCCTGACTCTTCGTGACCCCATGGACCAGAGCATGCCAGGCACTCCTGTCTTCCACTGCCTCCGGCAGTTTGGTCAGACTCATGTTGGTAGCTTCGAGAACACTGTCCAACCATCTCATCCCCTGTCGTCCCCTTCTCCTTGTGCCCTCAATCTTTCCCAGCATCAGGGTCTTTTCCAGGGAGTCTTCTCTTCTCATGAGTGTGGGATGTAAACACTAGAGCAGTCAAGTACAACAATGCTAGAGCAGATAGTGGAGATTGCCTCAGTCCTCCAGCCACAACTTCCTGGTCACATGGATTGAGGCAATTTCCTCTTGCAACTAGATGTGGGAGTGGCTTCACCTGGGAAGGTATGAACAAAGAACCTCACAGGTCAGCGGCCATTCCATTCCTTTCTACTCTCTCTCTCGAACTGTGAGGAGGATGCTCAGTTGGCTTCCACCCAACTGGGGCCTAGCGGACTTCTCTCCCACATGGGGAGATTCCAATTGTAAATATCTTTACTAAGAATAAGCCTGCCTTCTTTGGGATTTGTCTTGAGCTGGATATATGTGAGTAAACATTTTATATCTTTTTATAGAAGACGTGTGTTGTGTCTTATTTAAGAGGGACAAAAGGGGAAATATAGTGACAAACCAGGAAACTAGATTAAGTTGATTCTAGCGAATCAAAGCAACTTCCGCTGTGTGTATTTTAAAAGGGAATGTTACTCTGCTAGTTGAACTTGTTAGCACAAGTTAGGATGAGATATATTAAATTATAAATCTCCATCCACGTTCCAAAACATTCCCACAAAGGGTTATGTATGCCCAGCGCTACGTATTTTGTGTATTTTTGAAGGATTGCGTTGGATTGCATTTTTGAGTTGAGTAGGATTTTTCTGAGAGCATTTCCTGGTCAGACCGCATGGTCTTTTGTCCTATTGCCTAGAGAAAGGGGATTAAGCTACCCCTCCCCTCCCTCAGAGCTCACAAAAGACCCAAAGGCAGTGAAGATTTATTTTGAGGCTTTTGCTTTTTGCATTTTGAGAATTTTGAGATTTTGATTTTGAATTTTGACAAATTTTTGAATTTTGAAATTTTTTCCAAATTTTGGATTTTAAGATGGCTAGTGCCAGTTTTTATAGTGAAGCAAAACCAGGCTTAATGCTGCTAGATGAGGACAATTTTGTGCACTGGAAAACGCGCTTAATAGCATATTTAGAAGCAAGGGATGTTTTGGATGCGATAGAGAAAGCAAAGCCCCAAGGTACAGATGATGAAGCCAAGGTTAAAGTCTGGAAAAGGCAGAACAGCGAGGCCAAGCACATAATTTTGAGTGGACTTCGCAATAAGCATCTATCATTAATAAATAGCAAAGATGATGCATCTCAGATCCTAAAAGATATTGAGCGCATGTATGGAGAATCTACAAAGAACTCCTACAGAACATTGATGGGCAAATTAACTAGACTGAGAATGAATTCAAAAGAAGAATTCACAGAGCATATTGATAAATTCACAGAAATTATTCAAAAGCTTGAACTTACTCCACAATCTTTTGATGAAGTAACAAAGGTATCATTTCTGTTAGCCTCATTAGGGCCACATTTTGATGCATTTGTTAGTTTGATGGATCATAAAGAGAATCTAACTTTTAAGGAACTGACCAGTGAATTAAGAGAGGAATGCAGAAAGAGATTTGATTCTCCAGAAAGCAACCCTAGGAGAAAGGATTGTAATTTTGTTTCAAAGCAATTTACAAAATCCAGAGAAATTGTGTGTTTTAAATGCCTGAAAAGCGGCCACATGGCAAAGCATTGCAAGGATCCAAAGGCTAAAGCAAAGGATTCTCATCTTTCTCACCAAAAGGGAGAAAGGAAAGGAAAATCTGAACGCAACATGCTGTTGCAAGAAAGGAGTTTAGCTGTCCAGAGCCAAGAAAACACACGCAATAAGTGGTTATTAGATTCTGGAGCCAGCAGCCACTATTGTTTTGAAAAAGACTGTTTTAATGAATTAAATGATAAAGAGACTGAAATTGAGGTTGCAGATGGAAATATTTTAAAGTCCAAAGGTGAAGGTTCAATGCATTTGGAATTCAATGTAGACAATGAATCTTTTAGGACCAGAATGTCCAATGTTGTGTATGTACCAGGACTGAGCTGCAATTTACTCAGTGTCTCTACTTTGGACAAGAAAGGTTTCAAGATCACATTTGAGAATGGACAGTGCAGTGTAACTAAAGATGGTGAAGTGTACATTGAAGCAAAATTAATAAATGGTGTTTATGAGGTTAATCTTTCAGAGAACCAGTCTGCAAAAGTGGCACGCTCCAGCCAGAAGGATGACGCAGATTTGACGCTGTGGCATAGAAGACTTGCACACAGAGATACCACCATCATTAAGAGTCTACAGGAAAGTGATCTTGTCACAGGTTTGCAGGTAAAAGGGAGCAGCAACCAGACTCCAACAAAATGCATAACTTGTGTTACTGAAAAGGCAGTAAAACCTTCTTTTACACGTTGCACAGAACAAAGGAGTACTAAAGTTCTGGATATTGTGCATTCAGATTTGTGTGGGCCACTCAGTGTTCCATCACTTGGACACAACAAGTATATTTTGATTTTTATTGATGATTTTTCGAGATATTGTGTGGCATATTTCATCAAAGACAAAAGTGAGACAGTAGAGATGTTCAAGAATTACATTGCCATGGTTAGGAACAAGTTCCAAAGAGCTCCAGGTGTCTTAATGTCTGACAATGGAGGAGAATACTGCTCACATGAGATGAAAGCCCTTATGGCAAAGGAAGGAATTACACATGTAACCACAGTTCCTTACACGCCACAACAGAACTCCATAGCTGAAAGGAAGTTCAGATCCATTATGGAAATGACAAGGTGTATGCTGAAGGAAGCATCCCTGCCTAAGAAGATGTGGGGAGATGCTGCTTACACAGCTGTCTATCTCCAGAACAGGTTGCCAACAAAGGCAACACAGCGCACACCATTTGAACTTTGGCATGGGAAGGTGCCTAGTCTGTCGCACATACGTGTATTTGGCAGTATATGTTACTACCACGTGCCCAAGGAACAGAGGCACAAGCTTGACTCCAGAGCACAAGCAGGTATCTTTGTGGGATATGCTGCTGGAGGCAAAGGATACAAAGTAATGGACTTACAGACAGGCAAAGTGAGTGCATACCATGCAATTTATTTTGATGAACATGCAAAAGCAGACACAAAGAACACTGTTATTGGCTGCTCCAAGGAGTCAGAATGGACTCAAGAACTCATAAACTTTCCTTCTGAAACCCCACATGGTACTAATCTGCCTTCTAGTGTCATAGCACCCCCTATAGGCGACGCACCAGAAGACGCAGATGACCAGACCCCTGGCGGCTCCAGAGACGAAGAGGAGGACTCAGATGGGGACATGGAAGCGTTGGAGGATGGTGAGGAAGCTGATGCGGTTCAGGAACCAGAACCAGAGGTCAGACGCTCATCCAGAACCAACAGAGGTGTCCCACCGGTACGACTGTCCTACCTTGCAGGGTCGGTGTCTCTACAGGAACCTTCCACATGGGAAGAGATTCAGAAGATGCCATCTGCACAAGCCAGTCTCTGGAAGAAGGCCGCTCAGGAGGAGATGGATGCACTGCATCAGAACCAGACGTGGACCCTCACAGAGCTACCTCCTGGTAAGAAGGCCATTGGGTGCAAGTGGGTGTTCAAGGTTAAGAAGGGGTCAGAAGGGGAAGTGGAACGCTACAAAGCAAGGCTAGTAGCACAAGGTTTTTCACAACGTTTTGGTGAAAATTATGACGAAGTTTTCGCACCAACCGTAAGATATAGTACCGTCCGAATGCTTTTGAGCATTGCAGCCTCTAAACAATTGGACGTGAAGCACGTTGACGTATGCACTGCGTTTTTACATGGGAGAATTTCAGAAGAAATATATATGAAACAACCTAAAGGTTTCACAAAACCAAATGAGACGCACCTCGTGTGTCGACTCCAGAAAGGAATCTATGGGCTTAAACAAGCGGCTAGAGCCTGGAATCAGAAATTGCACAGTATGCTTGTGCAACTTGGGTACAAGCAAGGAAACGCAGACAAGTGCTTGTACACCAAGTCAAGTAATGGACAATATTCATATATATTGGCTTTTGTCGATGACTTGATTATTGCTACTGCAAATGATAGAGACTATACACAGATAGTAAAACACCTCAGCAAGGAGGTACAAGTAAAAGAACTTGGAGATGTCAAATACTACCTAGGAATCCAAGTGGAAAGAGAAGAAGACGGCTCATTTCTTCTCAGCCAGAAGCAAAAGATTCATGAACTGATTGAGTATTTGCAGATGCAAGATGCACACCCGGTTGCAACGCCCATGGCCACAGACTTCTTGAAGAATCAGCAGGATTCGAAGCTGTTGCCAGATAACAGTCAATATAGGTCGGTAATTGGTAAACTTTTGTATATGGTTACCACATGTAGACCTGACTTAGCTAATGCTGTGGGGATTCTGAGCAGAAAAGTGAATTCTCCCACTGAGCATGATTTAGCGGGGCTGAAAAGGGTGATTAGATACCTGAAAGGTACAATAAATTGTAAATTAAAGTTGCCAGCTGTCAGAGACCCTAAGTTGGTTGGGTACACTGATGCAGATTGGGCTGGGGATAATGCTGACTATAAATCCACAAGTGGTCATGTTTTTATGTTTGGGGATGGACATGTTGTGTGGGGCAGCTATAAACAGAGTTGTGTAGCTTTGTCTTCAACAGAGTCCGAATATGTTGCTGCTACAGAAGCATGCAGAGAAATTGCCTGGCTTGATGAACTCATCAAAGACTTTGGACTGGTGAGAAGGGAACCTGTCAGCCTGCTAGAGGACAATCAAAGTTGCCTGAAGCTGACGCAGAGTGAAAAGTTCCTAGCCAGAACCAAACACATTGGGGTCAGGTACCACTATATACGCCAGATGGTGCAAGATGGACTTGTGGAACTGTCTTATTGCTGCACCAAAGAGATGACTGCCGACATCTTGACAAAACCCTTGCCAAAAGAGAGTTTCCAGAATCTACGTGTCAAGCTGGGACTCTGGGTGGTTGAATAAAGTTGTTTATGTTTTGTATGTTGTATTTGCCTGAGAAGGGGTTTGTGGGATGTAAACACTAGAGCAGTCAAGTACAACAATGCTAGAGCAGATAGTGGAGATTGCCTCAGTCCTCCAGCCACAACTTCCTGGTCACATGGATTGAGGCAATTTCCTCTTGCAACTAGATGTGGGAGTGGCTTCACCTGGGAAGGTATGAACAAAGAACCTCACAGGTCAGCGGCCATTCCATTCCTTTCTACTCTCTCTCTCGAACTGTGAGGAGGATGCTCAGTTGGCTTCCACCCAACTGGGGCCTAGCGGACTTCTCTCCCACATGGGGAGATTCCAATTGTAAATATCTTTACTAAGAATAAGCCTGCCTTCTTTGGGATTTGTCTTGAGCTGGATATATGTGAGTAAACATTTTATATCTTTTTATAGAAGACGTGTGTTGTGTCTTATTTAAGAGGGACAAAAGGGGAAATATAGTGACAAACCAGGAAACTAGATTAAGTTGATTCTAGCGAATCAAAGCAACTTCCGCTGTGTGTATTTTAAAAGGGAATGTTACTCTGCTAGTTGAACTTGTTAGCACAAGTTAGGATGAGATATATTAAATTATAAATCTCCATCCACGTTCCAAAACATTCCCACAATGAGGTGGCCAAAGTATTGGAGCCTCAGCTTCAGGATCTGTCCTTCAAGTGAGCACTCAGGGCTGATTTCCTTAAGAATGGATAGGTTTGATCTTCTTGCAGTCCATGGGACTCTCAAGAGTCCCATGTCACTGAGTACTATGGCATAATTAGTCAAACATAGAGATGTAAAATTTCCTGGAATCCAGGGTTGGGTAGAGATGGAGGAGACATTATTATCAGGAAAAAATGGTTTTTTGGGGTGTGTGTGTGTGAAATATATGCAATACTTTCTTGTAGACTCCTTTATTATCTTCCTTTATTATTTTAAGAACAGGTACATCATCTATGACTTTGTTTGCACAAGACAAAAGACACCCACAGTGATAGGGGAAAGGTTCAGAAAACTAAGCATCTCTGTCATGTAATTAGGGAGTAGTGATATAGTTGGATGTTCAGTCACACTTCATAATACCATTGAGCAGTTCAAACTTATTTTGTTATTCACATGGTGATCTCATATTAGGTAAAATTATCCTTATTTTTAAATTATATCCTGTTTCTCAGTAAATAATATATCACTGAAAATGATAGGAGAGGTTAAGTTTGTCTACTCAGACTAAGTGTCTATAGCTACTGATTTGGTATGTGCACTTTGAGTACCATACACTTTGTGGGCTAATTTATTCCTTAATCTTTATGTCTTTGACTGAATAGTTCAGTAAGGCGCTGCTTCTTACTGGGAAGGAGAGAGTGGAGAGTAAGGTGGCAGGGATGTTAGTGCTGCCTAGATAGAGCCGTTATGGTGCTCCTGCCAGTGTGTTTGTACCAAACCTCCCCACCACCTTGGACCTCCCACTCGTACTCTTGGTAAGCAGCAGCTGCTCCCTTGCCAAGAGGTCAGATAAGCACTGTCACTACTATCCAATACTGGAGGAATTTGAAATAACAGGAATTAGAGCCTATACTGGACCTTGCCACCATGTTGCAAAATCTGTACTCAGGCAGACTCCCAGATTCCACTCTTGTTTCAGGAACACATGAAAGTGTTTGGTAATCTGAAACATTTGAAACTTTTTGGTCATATTCAGCTGGTCAGGGAAAGCAGTGCTAAACCTCATAATTTGCATGTAGAAAGTCTTAGATTAAAATAATCATTGGTATCTTCAGATAGGGATGCGGGTGGCCTAGGGCTTGCCGATCAGAAGGTCGGAGGTTCGAATCCCTGTGATGGGGTGAGCTCTTGCCAACCCTGCTCCTGCCAACCTAGCAGTTCGAAAGCACTAAGTGCAAGTAGATAAATAGGTACTGCTCCAGCGGGAAGGTAAACAGTGTTTCCGTGCAGGGGCGAAGGAAGCCTCCTTGCTACCCGGGGCGGTGAACGGAGGCACCCCTGGGGGCTGGGCGTTGTGATGTTGCGTCGTGCCGTGCACGCGCACTCTGTCACCGGGCCCATGGGCTGCCGCGAGCGATCGGCGGCTCATGGGGCTGCCCCCCTGCTGCTTTTCGCGCGGCGGCTCACAAAGTCGCCACAGGAGCAGCAGCAGAGGCCCGCTGATGGAGTGTGCAACATTCTGCACATACGCACTCCATCTAGACGAACTGCCATGCAAAAAGCAACAGGGGCGGGGCAGCCCCACGAGCCGCCGAACATGCGCAGCAGCCCCATAGCAGTGCCAGCGGATGGGTCGCAGGGCGGAGCGGCCTCGCTCCGCTGCTTGCTCAGGGCCCGCCGGCGGGGCAGGGCGGAGTGGGACCAGCCCAAGTGTCACCCCCTCCCCTGGACCCCGGGGCGTGCCACCCCCACCCCCTCGCGACGCCACTGTTTCCGTGCGCTGCTCTGGTTTTGCCAGAAGTGGCTTAGACATGCTGGCCACATGACCCAGAAGCTGTACGCCGGCTCCCTCGACCAGTAAAGCGAGATGAGTGCCACAACCCCAGAGTCATCTGCGACTGGACCTAATGGTCAGGACCCCTTTACCTTTTATCTTCAGGTAGGGCTGAGGAAAGCACCTTTCTGAAACCTTGGAGAGCTGCTGTCAGTTTGCTACTGTGCTAGATGGACCTGTGGTCTGATTTGGTATAATGTTGCTTCCTAGATGTCTTAAAGTATTGTATTGAGTAACCCAACCAAAAGCCACAGAAAAGTTATTGTTAGTACTACTTTTGAGCTGAGTATTTGATTGCAGCAGCATGAGTCAGCTACAGAACAATATTACTTGAAAATGTTGAAAGTATTTAACTAATTCTGGAAGAAAAACTCTGGAAAATAGTATTTATTTTCCTTCCATTTCCACCCAACTTTCAGTTTTTCCACTTCAGACTGTAGATGTGCACATTATTAACAGGAGTGAAGATGGATTCTAGCAGAGGCATTTTTGTTGTATTCTGATTCAGCTATGTACATTTTATTCTTTCATCAGGGAAGCCTGATCCAAAGCTCTTGGACAAGTGGGGATTTCTTATTTACTTCCATAGAAGGTGAAACCTCATGCTTGCATCATCTGTATATACTATATAATAGCTCCTCCCAACTACCCATATAATGAGAACTGGGGTGCCATTTTACTACTGAACAAAATAGCGATATTGAAATGCTATGTATTCAGCATGTGCAGCTATTTAAATATATGTGCTGACTTTCAAAAACAACAACAATTGGATATACTAGTAACCTTAGAGTCCATTGTCATTGTGCCTGTTTAAACAAGCTTGATAACAGAAAATGTAAGTAAGTGCTGCAATGTTATGGAGCATGAGCTGTTAGAGTTAGCACAACTGTTAAATCTTACTAATGATCCTATCACTGGTAAAATACATTAGCACCAATAATTTTATTAAAGTAGGTCATTCATCTAGAATAAAAAAGGGAGAAGAATGTGAATTAAATGCCAAGCGTGCTAACTCCCCTGTACTTGTTAACATTGAATGTGATGCCCTGTAGGCCTTTCTCAGTATCGTTAGGAATAGATTACCTGTCAGGAATATGTATGGCATATTCAAATAAGCACGGTGCATATTTTTAAAACTGATATGATATGAATCCATGTAGACCAATTTTAATAGTTCAAAATGAGTCATAATTCTTGTTAACAATACAGTTATTTTTAAAATTTGCGGCAATAGTGGTCCTTTTTTATTTTCCTTATTGAAATTAAATGATATGCCTTAGGTGAGCCATTCATCACTGCTAAAGGAACTTGCCGTCTGTTGGAGTTCTCCAGTTTTTATCCATATATAATGTATTTCCCACCGTTTGGGGAGATGCTTTTTCTACATAGGAGATTCTAAATATATATATTTGTATTTTTATGTAACTTTTTTTGGAAAAAGAATGAACTTGTTAAAAGACGGGACTTCCATTTTATTTTATTTTACTGTATGGTGCAGTTAAACAATGGCAGGGTGGTGATAATTTTATTTTCATTACATAAAAAGGCGAGAGATGCATAAATGTGGGTTGGCATTTCTCAAATTATATTCTGGATTAAATTTTTTTGGTAGTGCAGTTTATACATTAGAAACAATGTAATTCCTGAATGAAAAATAGAAGTTAAAAAACCCCCTCATAATCCATGCTCGAGGCAGCATAAAGTCATGACTTTGGAAGGGGAAAACATGTGGACTTGATATACTGGTTTTGGTTATACATGTATGTATGTATATAAAAACAACCCAGCATTAATCATGATTTCAGTCTACTTTCTGAGAGCTCCAGCCTGCACAGCATATGGTCTGTCTTTGAGCCTAGCATTCACAGCTGAATTGGTTTCTAATATGAGAGTTGATTCATCATTGATTGCAGGTGTACTTGCTGGAGACGGGGCATTGTTCCTGTGTAAGTTGTGCCTATTCTTTGAACTGTATTTGGTTCTTGGCCAAGCTATATTCTAGGTCAGGAAGGAATTTCCCCCAGATCCTGTTGGCTGTTGACTCTCTGTTCTAGACTGTTAAAAGTATTTGACATGGGTTGCTTTCCTGAATTGGCTGGAATTTGTTCTTCAGGCACCTTTCTGTGGTTCTTCTACTTATGGTGTGTTGCTGTTTGAGTTCCATAGCTGGTCAGAGTTGTAAGATAGTGCTGGTTTGGAATTGGCCTAGATGTCCTATTAGTCTCTTCCATTTCAAGGATTCCTACAGTGGAACTTCAGCCTTGTAAAGTTTATATCCCACCCCCAACCCCCGCTCAATTTTCTTATTGGATTTATAATGATGATATTTCTTTCTTTAGGTTTAAGATGTGATCACTGCAACTTTGGATATAAACTTCTTCATACTTTAAAGAACGACGGTTGTGAACCTTGCCAGTGTAATATCCATGGGTCTGTGAACAATTTCTGCAATCCTTCTTCTGGTCAATGCAACTGTAAGGAAAATATCAAAGGACTTCATTGTGATGCTTGCATTGATGGTTTTTATGGGCTGGATGCTTTTGGATGTAAGCCTTGTGACTGTCAAATGGCAGGATCTGTTTTTGGTACAGCGTGTGATCATAACACAGGGCAGTGTATCTGTAAGCCTAACTTTGGGGAAAGGCGATGTAGTGACTGCTTAGATGGGTACTACAAAGTGCAGCAAAATGATTCCTTGGCCTGTCTACCCTGTAACTGTGATAAGGCTGGTACAGTAAACGGCTCTTCGCTGTGTGACAAATCAACCGGACAATGTCCTTGCAAAGCTAGTGTCACAGGCCTTCGGTGCAGTCAGTGCATGCCTCATACGTACAATCTCACTACTCAGAACCTTCTTGGCTGCGAGATTTGTGACTGTGATCCTCTGGGAACAGGACCAGGAACAGTTTGTGACCAGCTCAATGGACAATGTGTTTGTCTGCCTCATCACCATGGAAGAAGGTGCAATGTTTGTAAACCAGGTAAGGAAATGAGAACAAAACCAGCTTGAAGTCTATTGCAAGATGTGGCTGTTTCTTTTACCATATTTCAAATAATGTACTCAAGGGCATGTCTCTGGATCTCAAAAGTGCTGATTCTGTGCAAGCTGCTTAAAAGTAAAGGGTAAAGGGACCCCTGACCGTTAAGTCCAGTCGCGGACGACTCTGGGGTTGTGGCGCTCATCTCGCTTTACTGGCCGAGGGAGCCGGCGTTCGTCCACAGACAGCTTCCAGGTCATGTGGCCAGAATGACTAAGCTGCTTCTGGTGAACCAGAGCAGTGCACGGAAACGCTGTTTACCTTCCCGATGTGCTTTTGAACTGCTAGGTTGGCAGGAGCAGGGACCGAGCAACGGGAGCTCACCCTGTTGCAGGGATTCGAACCGCCGACCTTCTGATCGGCAAGCCCTAGGCTCTGTGGTTTAGACCACAGTGCCACCCGCATCCTGCAAGCTGCTTAGGGGAAGAGATTGAGAAATCGGTGGACAATTTAGGTCTGGTTTGGCATATGGGGCTGCCGCTGCCAACCCACAGCTCCCCTAAGCTGGCCACTGCCTCAACCCATCCCATCTTGTTGGTGAGAGGACACTGCTGCTGCTTAGTCCCCTGATGTACCACTGTTGCATTGATAGATGGGACTGCCCCTCTCCAACCCAATACCCAGTGTTACTGACCCACTGACCCTCATTAGCAGGCATTTAATCAGGCTGGGCAAGGCAGAGAAATTATGTCATGACTTCCTGGGAAAGTAAATCACCTTTGTCCTTGATAAGGAAAGGCAGGGATTTATCCTACTTTAGCTTTTTTTTATGGTCAATTGACAGCAAAAACCACAGAGAGCAAACTGTTTATGCTGGCTATGGGTCTTGCTATGACCTCCGTACATGCTTGTGTAAACAACAATGAACATGTGAATATTATTGCGCTTTTAGATATTTCATTTCTACTACCCTAAAGAACTTATATCTCGTTTACATTACTGCTCTGTTTTTGCTGGCTCAGAAATGTGGGGTTTTATCCAATATTAGTCCTATCTAGAGTGGTATTCAACTAAGTTTCACTCAGGGTAGAGCCACTGGAATTAAAGAACACAACTAAGTTAGATTCATTAATTTCAATGAGTTTGCTCTGAGTAAAATTTAGTTCAATACCACCCATTGAAATTAATAGACATAACTATCTCATATCCATTTATTAGGGTCTACTCTGGGTAGAACATAGTTTATTGTTTGTATTTTTATGGAGCTTTCCATTCAAATGAATCCCAAAGCGGCTTACAAACAATAAATAATGATAACAGAACAGAACATCTCAAGTACAGCATAAATCATATAACATAATTTACAAATAATCAGTAAAACAATTACAATCTATAAAATACTAAGATAAACATTATAATTACAACATAAAAAATCAGTGCTCATAATGCTGTTTTAACATCATTTTCCTTCTCAGATGACAATGGTCTTATTTTCTCACCATTGTTTCTTCTTTATCAGGATTTTATGCTTCTCTGCGTGGTATTAATGGTTGCATTCCCTGTTTATGCCACCAAACTGGTTCAGTAGAAGAGGTTTGCAACAGTCTCACTGGCCAGTGCATTTGTCAAGATTCTTCTGTAGCTGGGAAGAGATGTGACCAGTGCAGGGACTACTATTATGGATTTGATTCTGAAGCTGGGAGGTGAGTGTTCATTGCACAGAAGAGTTGACTTGTTAAAGTTGTCTTTTCAGAATTATAGATTCAGGTAGGTAGCTGTGCAGGTCTGACGCAGTCGAAATAAATTAAAAAATTAAAAAATTGTTCAGTAGCACCTTAGAGACCAACTAAGTTTGTTCTGGGTATAAGCTTTTGTGTGCATGCACACATGCATATGAAAGCTTAGAACAAACTTAGTTGGTCTCTAAGGTGCTAGTGGACAATTTTTTAATATTTCTTTTCAAAATTATGTGTGTTTGGTGAGGACATATGCTTGTCAAATGGCTAAGCAAGTCGCATGGGGAAATTCTCTATGCTTTTTGTCCATATCCTGGACAAAAAAACCACACAACTAAGAGGTGTGAAAAATCCCCCCCCCCGTCTAATTTCTAAGTCTATAGTAAACTGTGCAATCCCTGTGCACAGAACCCCCAGGGCACAGATCAGAGCAGCTCCCAAGCTTGAGAGCAAGAGGGCCGCCAAACAAGTCTATCAGCTTGTTAACTGAAGTTCAGAGAAGCTCTCTATTCTGCATGAATTAGATAACTTCATTGGATACAACCCTTAAAATTCGATGCCCAGAAGTGGCCATAAGTAGTCGGCCAGAGGTGGTGGGGAGCGAGTGCCAATCGGGAGTGGGACTGTAGTGTAGGTAGGAGCGTTTAACACATTGAAAATCACCATTGCACCATTTTAAGCGTGTTACTTAAGAACACTTAACTGTAGCATGTAAGCAAGCTGTAATCTCTCACTCTTGGCCCCTAGCTGTAATAGAAGGGTGATAATCCATCTACTTTACAGGGCTGTTATAAGAATTTAAGTAGAAATAAAGAACAATAATGTTTGCATAGCATTTTACATAGATCATATATTTCTTATTCTGGTGTAAAATGAGTTATGAGTGAATCACAGAAACTGAAATTCTCAGGGAGGCTGATATTAAGGACCTCCAGAAGATAAAATATTTGGGATAATCTTTTTTATATATAAAAATGTATACTTTTGGAGACACCTTAAACATTTCCAAAAAGAGTAGAAGCTAAGTATCAATACAAAATTATAAAGTACTAAATATTGAACTGCTGAGCATATAGCAGCTCTCTCAGTTTCTATATACTTTTCTACACTTATGATGACATTTAATAGTCTAAACAGAAACTCTGTTTGACGGGGGAATTGTATGCAATCTGTGGTTGAAAACATTTAATGCAGTTTGGTGGGAAATACCCTTTGCTCTTGATTATAAAAGGGGGAAATGCAGTATTACAGTTTCCAAGGGAATTTTTTTATTTATTCCCAAAGGAATATTATTCCACAACACAAATTTGCAGCTTATTTTGCAGCCTTAGCTTTTATCAGTCTTTTAAAGGGTGTTGAACTCAGGAGATCACACAGCAAGAGTTACTGAAGAAATTCTTTTGCTAAAAGGAGAGAGATGCAATTGTCAAATGCATGTGAACTGTTTTTTGCAAATTCATTTTAAGCAACCTTACATATTTTATTTCAAACAAGAGTTGCTTGATTAAAAAAAATAGCAGAAACAGTAGTCTCTAAAATTTCATTTGAACTGTTAGCAAGAAGGCTGGATCATGACTCATAATGTACACTACATTTAAAAATCTCAGTATCCTCTCTGGTAACACAGGTTTTGAAGCTTCCTCAAAACCTGCACAACCTGTTTGACCAGAACACAGGTTACAGTTTGCTATTGAACCTACTCTGTAGCAGTGATGAGGGTGTCTTTTTTCCTGCACCATTGAATCCTCTCAGTGTTGCCTAACACAGATTTTCCAAGTAGTCTTCTGCATTCTGGCCTGGGGGGTATATGGTGGAATCCCCAGTAGTACTCTTTGGCATATTTGCAAGATGCTTTGATCATAATGTTATTTGCATCTGCTAGTGAATACATTGTCACTAGTGAAGGTGTCCACTGTCCAGAGCACAGTCTTATCCAGCTTTATTATTATTATTATTTATTAAATTCGTATGCTACCCCTATACCTGTAGATCTTTCCGTTGCTGAACCTTGAGGATATGGACAAGGTGGTTGGTCAAGTCCAGCTGTCGCTTGTATTCTCCACCTCTGTGCCTTATGTCCCAGCTGGGTTCAGGAGGTAGTTAGTGTCTTCTTGAGAGAGGGCTTGGCTCTAGGCAGTAATCAGCTATGCTGTACATGGGATTGCCTTTTTTATTTTTCCGTATGCTTTTATTTATAATAAAAGATTAAAAAATACAGACGCCAGATAAAATAAAAGTAGAACGGGTCATCTAGAACTAAATCAAGGTATTGCCAACCCTGCCTGTGTCTGTTAGTCAAGAAAGCTGTGGCTAATTTTCACTTATACATGTCTCAGTTATTTGTTCGCACTCTCACCTAGGCCATGATACAGGCCATCAGGGCGACTGCACCACAGTTTCCTTTTAACATATAAATTGAAAACAAAGCCAAGCTGACCACTCGAAGAAGCCAGCTTCCATAAGGTACAGAGGCTCTACTGCCATCCAGTTTGAAAACGTGTCCTCAATACACCTAGGAATGACTGTCTTAGACAGTCAGAGGTTTCCTTAGGCTTCCCATAAGAGCAGACCTTTTACTTTTTTTACTTCTTTTTTTTGGAAGTTAAGAAAACACTTCTTGCATAAATAAGGTGTGCCAAACCTTCCCTCCTCCAAAATGTTCAGCACAATTCAACTCTCCCCTCCCTAAAGGAACAGATATTCCCCTGTCACTTTAGCAAGGGATGAATTGTCCCCCGACAATTGGAGGGCATTACTGTTGGTCTAGAAGTCTAGGTCATAAGTAAAAGAAATACTATACTTGATTGTGAATGGAATCTTTTTATATAAATGGATTGCAGTTTTTACTTTTTCTACTACAGACCAGTTTCTAAGGTTCTTCACCTGCAATACTTAATTATGTGTCTGAAAAAAGCCACGGAATTAAGCCCTACTATGTCTAACTGAAGTGTTAATGTGCTTTCATTACTTTCTTGATTTGTTTTTGTTTATAGATGTCAGCGTTGTAATTGTCATCCTGCAGGAGCCATTAATGGAACTTGTCATCCTATTACCGGACAATGTGTGTGCAAACCATTTGTAACTGGCTCAAAATGTGACAACTGTGTTCCCAGTGCTAGTAATTTGGACGTCCACAACCTATTTGGCTGCAGTAAAAGTAAGTGGTTGTTGGTTGTAAGAGCAAATCTTTCAAATTAACTGTTTTGCTGATTGTTAGTATTAGTGTAACACTCAAAATAGCTGCTACTCACAACCTGAACTCCTTCCCCATTAATATATTAGGAGAAATATTATGTTTTGGTACTTAAGAGGCATCACATGATACTTTGTATCAAAGGCAGCATGGATTTTTTGTATCAATGAAAGGAAGGAAATTATATTGATGCTCCAGTTTTCTAGACATATTGTAACTTGTGGTGTTGGAAAATGACTTTCTCTGAAAACCTCCTTTTCTTGAGCTTTATTGGGATCCCTACATTTAACAGAAGTCCTCTTCAGGCATTGTATGTCCCAGATTTCACTATATGGGAGGCAGGATGCATTAAGAAGCCACATCCCCTGGTGCCTGCACAAAGGGCACAAACATTTATCGTGATGAAACGTGTTGTCTCGTGAACATTGTCTCTTGAATCCCAATTGGCCTTGGTGACTCATTTCCATTTCCAGCTATGGCAAGGTCACCCGCTATGGTCCCTTTCGGGTAGAAATGACTTGGCCATGGTTCTCCATGCTCTGGTAACTTCCAGATTGGATTATTGCAATACACTGTGTGGGGCTGCCCTTGAGGACAACTTGGAAACTTCAGCTGGTCAAAAATACCGGGACCACATTAATGGCTGCAGTTGACTTTGGAACTCATAGAACTGTGTTCTAAAACAACTGTACTGGCTGCCAATTCAAGGTGTTCATGTTAGTATTTAAAGTCCTAAATGACTTAGGCTCCTAATACCACTTCCTTCCCTACAGACCCTCTGGGTTTTTAAGTTCCACCTCTCCAGGTTGCGGCGGCCTGGGAGAGGGAATTTTTTGTGGCAGTCCCTAAGTTGTGGAATTCCCTCCTGAAAGAAGTGCACCTGGCTTCTTCACTATGCAGCTTTCAGTGAATTCTAAAGATGCACCTCTTTACCCTGGGCTTTGATACCTGAGATGTGTGTTATTGCAATCTGCTTTAGCTGTTTTTAATATTGAATTTTAAATTGTTATAACCTGCCCTGGGACTTGTTGGTGAAGGGCAGGTAATAAATAAAATGTTGATGATGTCACATGTACAGCTTGTATGTTTGAAGGCTTCCATGACATCCTGAACGTTGGGAAATCAAGGTTCCAGGTTGTTTGGAAGCTGTTGTTCGTATGTGTGGGCTGCTACAGATGTTTGTGCTTTTTGCATAAACACCAGCGGGTAAGGCTACTCAGTAGATTCCATGTGTAGAGAAAAGTAGGAACTGTAATGCCTTAAGAGGGTTAATGGTCCACAACGAAGCAGTTTACCTTACAACATCTACTAAATTCCATAGGGGGCTTATCCAAGTCCCAGGCTGGGCATATTTTATTAATTTATTAATCATTTCCTATGAGGCATCTCACAGTGATTTACAGTGCAATAAGAACATATAGAAAACAATCACATATATAAAAACAGTTAAAGAAATTGCATATATAAAAACAATTTTTTTTATTACCTATGAAAAAACAAAAACTACTACACATATAAAATCAGTTTCAACTCCAATGTTTTAAAGACCATGTAAGGCCTTTATCACAGAGTTTAATGGCAAAACCCCTTCTGAAATGGCCAGGGCTCCCATTCATTTCAGGAAAAGGTCTTGTTGGATTGTGCTTTGAAGCTGCAATCCTATATGCACTTCCCTGGGAGTAAGTCCCATTGAATTCATTAAAGGCAGGTGGAGTTTACTTCTGATAATACATTTTAGGACTGCACTGTAAATTATGTAGCATAATTTAAGATAAGTAATAAAATTTAATTCTTCATAAGATATCATGATATATATTTAAAAACAAAAATATTTTTCCATTTGTGAGTATAGACAACAGTGACATTTGCTGAGTGAAATATAGAAAGCCCATAATGCTTCAAAATCAGTTGTTTCTTTAACTTTATGGTTCTAATGTACACCATACTTGAACATCTGTGGAGGTAATGAAAGTTTAGTAATAAGAGCACAATAATCATTTCCTTCTAACACAATCTCCTTTCCTCCAATAGCTACCAGTGTATTCTCTCTAGCAATTTTAACTTGACTTTGCTAGCATAATTGCTACCAATTGCAAGGCTCTATTTATAATACCTAATCCTTAAGGACAGTTATTTGTAATGGACAGGAGCAAAACACATGCTACCTTGTGAGTCTCTACATTACTTAATATAACCTGGTGTTTTCCTTCCCTATTGCGTTTAAGAGAGACCACCATACTCATTTCTATATTTATTTGAAGGAGTTTTACCTTGCTCTTCAGCCAAAAGAGGCTCCCAGAATACATTACAAAGATCTATAATAAGACTGTTGCTCTCCCTCAGGCTTACAATTAAAAAGGCATAACACAAAAGGAAAAGGGATTTACAGGGATGAGGAAAAAAGCAAACCCAGGCACTAGTTCTTCTTAGTCAAAATATTATTGTAACTAGTAAATTAAGCCCGTAAAGATTACGGGCTCTTGAAGAAAGGCGGCGGCGGGAGCCTCCAGGGACGGGAGGCTCCGCTGGAGGTGTGCGGGCGGCAGCGGCGCGAACGACCCGACGCCAAACGCTTTTCCCTCCGCCGCTAAACACCTCCCGGTTGCCGCGCTTTCCCCTTCCCCGCCAAGGTGCCACAGCGGCTGCTGCAGGTACGGAGGGGGAGAAGCAGCAGTGCGCGGGGAGCGGCCGCCATTGCGGCTGAAGCAGAGAGGTTCGGAGGCTCGCGAAGCGCAAGCGCTTCGCTCGCGCTGCGCTCCAACCTCAGGCTCCTCCTCCTCTCTCTCCTCTCCAATCCGTGTGTCAGTGGAGCGCAAGCGCACTTGCAAATTCCACTGACGGACGGAAAGCTACGGAGGGACACAGGCTCTTTATTATATAGGATAACCAGCTAGGTTGAAAAGCAGTTCAAGAGAGGAGGAGCCAAAAGCTGCTAGTCTAGAAAATCCCTGCTACCCAGGATGCTGACAGATGACAGTGGAGTGAGGAGCCTGATTACAGGTGGCAGCAAAGATTTTTCAACTCATACAAGCAATACAATGGGTGCATCAGATATTCTTCTGAGTTATATGTTTATGAAAGTAAAGTTGTTTTTTAATGTAAAGAGCCTGGAAACTGCATATAATCAAAATTTTATTTTTATATATACACACAACATGGAAGTCCTCTGTCTCCATTCATTGCTTCAGTGTTTTCTTCTCACTACTTCCAGGTTCAACGTTTAAGGAAGTAGAAGGGTTAATGTGTTCTCACAGTCTTAAAATTTTATTCATTGTGATAATAGTTTCAAAGTGTTGTTTCAAATGGGTCAATAAAACATTTCTCTCCTCTCTTTGGAGTTGTTTTGTTTCTCTTAGGAAAATTTTTCTGGCTTTTTAAAAAGAAAACTGCATTGCTTTTAAGCCTGTAAAATTCTTTGCTGTGTTGCTTTTAAGACCGTGAAGTGTATTGTGCGTAATTTCACACCTTAAAATCAAGATCAATATTTGTACACATACCCCACACTGTCCCTTCATCATACAACACAAGGAACCACAAGGTATGACTACAGTTTCTCACTTAAAAACAAAACCCTAAAACGTACTGTAGTTATCTGATCCTTATAGGGTTAAATTTATTATTTAAATAACCATTTATTGTGGGAGCAAGACATAACCTTTATGTATATTTCTTCCTTTTTCATGCTCACTATATTTCAGCAATATACAGCCAGTTTTCTAAGTCTGCAAGTGAGGAGTTTTATTCATACATTAAAGTGTGTTCCTGTACATATTAAAACTTAAATAAATATTTAAGATATTTAAAATGTAAAATATCTCACAAGCCTGATAATGCTTCAAAATATATTAGCAAAGCTCGGAATAGGAATCTAAAATTTAAAATCTGACATCTAAGGGAAGAAAGCAGAAAAGGCAAGATGTTCCTTAAAAAAAAAGACTGTAAAGCAATCCTCTATAGTTTGGGTCTCTTTAGGGATTTTGGCCTGCAACTCCTACCAGCCTCAGCTAGTATGGCCAATGGCAAGGGATCATGGGAGTTGTAGTCCAAAACCTCTAGAGGCCACCAGGTTGTGAGTTGACTCTATGGCTTGAGGAAATATCTTCCCCACCCATTGTCACATGCTGAAGAGTACTGTTACTGTGGTAAATTTTTGTGGGGAAGCCTTATAACTTGATGAGGCCCTCAGTGTTCATCGCACATTCAGAACATTCAGCAGGGGAAAATGCCCACCACATTTTCATTAATATGGAAAAATAATAAAAGTCATAGTAGAATATCTTTCAACTGAGTAAGTTGGTCATCTGTATTGAGTCTGTGTCAGTTTCCCCACAAGTAGCTTGCATAAACAGACATCTGAAGGGAAAACAAGCTTGTGGGTGTCTGCAGGGAATACATAGAAAAAGACCAGAATTAGGATGGGAGTGGAGAGGCAGCATGAAGCGAGGGATCTACTTACTCCTTTCAGATGTCTCTGCATCTGTATGTTTGCTCTGTATGTGTGCATTGTGCAGATTTTCAGCCAAAGCACACTTAGAGTGGTTCTTTAGGCAGAATTCTGCTATTTTATATGTCTTGCATAGTGATTTCTAATGTAGCCTATGCTGGCTGGCTGCTTTGTTTTGGCATTTCTTAAGATTGTGCTGGTGAAACTTTCCTCTGCTAGAAGAAACCTTTTCTTTTCATTTTTAAAATGCACTTCTGCTTATGAAGTCTGGTTGTCTTGATGCCTAAATATGGCTTTTATTGCATTGTAATCCAGCTCCTTCTCAGCAACCGCCGCCAGGAGGAGAAGTTGTAAATTCTTCTGCTATCAGACTTGTTTGGAATCCACCCGATTCTCCAAATTCAAACTGGCTTGTGTACAGGCTGTATAGAAATGGGAGTCAAATCTATATGACAGAGGATAACTACCCTTACCGTGAGTGCTCTTGAATACTACCTATGTATATTTGTATGTATGTATGTATGTATGTATGTATGTATGTATTTGAATTTCTATACCACCCTTCATCCGAAGAACACAGGGCAGTTCACAGCATAAAAATACAAAATGAGAACATAAAATACATTTTAAAAAACCAAAAATAAACCAATTAACCCCCCGCCCAACACATTTAAAAACCATAGAATCAGCCAAAGTCCTGGTTATAGAGAATTTTTTTCACCTGGAGCCTAAAAATATGTAATGAAGGCTGGGATGACTCAGTAGAGGATTAGACTCTTAATCACGGGATTGTGGGTTCGAGCAGAACACTGGGCAAAAGATTCCTGCATTGCTGGTGGTAGAACCTTCGTGGCGCCTTCCAACTCTACTAGCCTATGATTCTGTGAGTGAATGATGAAGGAGAGCCTCCCTGGGGAGAGCATTCCACAAATGGGAAGCCACCACAGAAAAAGCCTGTTCTTGTGTTGCCATCCTCCAGACCTCTCATGGGGGAGGCACACAAAGAAGGGCATCAGATGATGATCATAAGGTCCAGTTCAGTTCAAATGGAGGAAGACCATCCTTGAGTTATTGTGGCCCTGAGCCGTTTAAAGCTTTATAGGTCAAAAGCAGCACTTTGCATTGGCCCGGAAACTAATTGGCAGCTAGTGCAGTCGGGGCCAGGATCGGTTAATATGCTCAAACCGTCTTGACCTGTTGAGCAACCTGACTACCAAATTCTGCACTAGCTGAAGTTTCTGAACTGTCTTCAGAGGCAGCCCTAAGTATAACCTAGATGTTACCTGAGCATAGAGGAGAGAAGTTAAGCTATTCCTGTCCAGATAGTGATACCTTCTAATAACATTAGGGCCCACTGGTACTCCATCCAAGACTTGCTTACAAGCCTTGCTTCCTGTAGGCAGTCAGTTTAGCTCTGGTATCAGGTGATTTTACCATTTCCTGGTCAGCAGCCATATTTTCAAATGAGCAAATCCAACAAATTTAACTCCCCTTACTGGCTCACTTTCATCTATACCAAAGAACAGGTAAAGTGGTCTCTTTAACCACCACCACCCGCCGTGTGAATGGCAAAAGATTCTGTGGCATGGCAGCAACTTCTTCTTAAGCACCTCAGTTACTCACTCCAATGTCCTTGTGTCTTGCTTGCGCAGGAGAAGGGATATTACATAAATGAAAGACTTCACCACATCCTCTCCTGCTCATCATACTGGAGGCAAGGGGAGGGGGTTGAAGAGCCGTTTGCTATCCCCTCACCTCGAGGAAAGTGTCTAAGTTGTATAATAGTCTGTGTAGTGGTCATTTGAATTGGGTCTGTGCTGAGTTTCAGAGGGAAAACATTATGTGGGCAGATTTGCTCTAGTCGCCTATACCTATATCACATGTTTATCTGTCCTCCAAAAGAAGTCAAGTACTGTATCCTTGAAATCACAAGTGTAAAATCATGTGAGGGAGGTCAGGTTAAGAGACTGACTGATCCAGAGTCACCCCATGAACTTCATAGCTGAGCAGGGATTTAAACCCAAGTGTCTCCAGCCTAAGTCCAGCACTCTAGCCAATAGATCATTTTGGCTGTCATATGCTTGCATTACTCTTTTTATTGCCTAGAGATTGGTAGTAGTGCACAGAATGAGTCCTGATCCTCCAGCTGCTGAAGTCCTAAGTTTAGTACTTGCTTCAAGTTCAGATTTTGACACTTTTCTATGTACATACACTATCTTACTGAACTATTCTGAGATAAATTATGCTTTACATCTTTTATATCCTAACAAGAGTGTTTAGCAATTCAAATATATATCCGAGAGGTTTACTTAAGTCCCTGCTATATTCTTGGAATTGAATGGAGCAATCCTTCTAGAATAGTGTGCTGATGCCATTTCGAAATCATATTAACATCGATGAGCAGCTGCTCTTAAAACATTAACTAACTACTGGTTTCCTAATCAGAGACTGATATAGGCTTGTTCAACAAATCATTATTTTCTAAAGCCACAACTGTTCCTTAAAAAAAAATTACCATTCTGACATTTCCTGACAATCATGATAATTAATGATGTGAATATAATCTACTGTTTGGCATTTGAATACTAAGATAAATTTGTTAATGCTGCCAGATTCTTATGTTTATGACTATATTCTTAGTATGTGTGTAGCATCTGTAAGACACACAGGGGACACCACCTAAGTGCAACAGCGTGCATACAGGTCTTAGTACTAAATGAGAGTTTCAAATTACAAATGTAGAAGCATTGAACTTTTCAAGGAAAATTAACAGTAGTCTCCAAACCTGGCCTGATTATTTGACTGATGGCTTTGCAACATTACTGTGAAGTGATTTTGAGAGTTCTTTTAGAAGGAAGGAATAGGCAATAGATGGAGGAAAAAACCCATTCTTTTTCTTCTGTAACTCTGATGCTTTCAGACAACACATTCTTAAATGGTGAAGCTATTTAATACATAAAATAATGCAGAAACAACCATTACTGTTTATTAATGAAATTAAATTTATTGAGACTTTACTAAAGCAAGGAATATTTTATTCAAGTTTACCAGCAGCAGCGGAAAGCATTGTTGGGGAAGGCCCTTACCTGATCACCCTCCCAGCATTGGTAATTACAAAGTATCCATTGTACTGCAGGTTTAAAAAAATAAAAATGAGAAATTTACATCTGGCTCCTTGGGATCTGACAACTGAAATATAACTTTTAATGTTTATATTGTAGGCATCCAGATCTTCACAGATACATCTCTATCTCCCTATTCCTTCTATTCATACCACCTTGAGGCCAGCAATGTCCATGGATCTACAAGCAGTGCAGCCTTGACATACAGAACACAGCCTGGGATACCTGTAGGAAACTTGCATTTAAACCCAGTTATTCCTGTTGGACCACACTCTGTTTCATTCAGCTGGACAAGCCTATCAAACGACTCTGGTCCAATAGAGAAATATGTATTGACATGCACTTCTTTACTTGAACTTCAGGCCTGTGACCAGTATGAAGGCTTAGAAACCTCAACAACTATCTGGAATCTGATTCCATTTACAAAATACAGTTTTTATGTTCAATCATGTACCCGTGGAGGCTGTTTGCAGAGCCAGGAGGTGGCAATAGTTACTGCACAGGCCCCACCTGAACAGCAGCACCCTCCGGTTGTACAAACTATCAACTCTACGTCACTGGCTATAGAATGGAACCCACCTAATAAAGCAAATGGTAGGATTCTATTTCTTTTGCTTAAGTAGGTACAACATGTTTTGCTCATATAAGTGCATTTAACAAATATTATTTTTACTGGGCACAACTTTTTCTCCCCAGGAGAGGTAAGCGGGGCTGGTGAGGGGTAGGTAATGGTAAAGGGCCTCTGGATGGTTAAGTCTAGTCAAAGGCGACTGGGGGTATGGTGCTTATCTCACTTTTCAGGACAAGGAAGCCAGCGTTTGTCCACAGACAGCTTTCTGGGTCATGTGGCCAGCATGACTAAATCGCTACTTGCACATGGAGGACCATGAGAAGTGCCAGAGCGCACGGAAACACTGTTTACTTTCCTGCCGCAGTGGTACCTATTTATCTACTTGCCCGGGCATGGTTTTGAACTGCTAGGTTGGCAGAAGCTGGGCCGTCATGCGGATTTGAACTGCTGACCTTCCGATCAGAAAGCCCAAGAGGCTCAGTGTTTTAGACCACAGCACCACCCATGTCTCTTACCTGGTGAAGCGTATAGTACCAAGGACCACAGAGATAAGCAGAGTGCTTGGTGGTGTGACATTTACTTCTGGGCCTAAGGTTTCCCACTCCTAATGCAAGCATTCTTAAACAAAATTTCTCTTAAACATGTTGCTTTGAGATGAAAACTACATCACAAAATTTGAAGTGCAATTGGAAGAGTCTATCAGAATCCATAGGAATTAAATTCCTCAAGCCTGTGGGAGCATAGCTGTCAACCTTTCCCTTTTCTTGCAAGGAATCCTATTCGGCATAAGGGAATTCCCCGGGGGAAAAGGGAAAAGTTGACAACTATGTGTGGGAGGGCAGGTTTTGCAATGTATTATGGTTGTAGTTGTATTTATACAGTGTCATCAGTGGACAATGTTTCTACCAGTAGGTGTTACTACCGGTAGAAACAGAAGAATTTTAGATCCTTTCCTGCTGACATATCTTTGGTAAACCACTGTTATTTCTAGGTATAATTATTAGATATGAACTATATATGAGAGGAACCCGACAGTCGGATGGAACACATATTCCTCCTGAAAATCGTGTTTTCGAAACAAGTGGGTGGTTCAGTCCTCACCCAGTGATAGAATCTGCCAATGAGAATGCTTTGAAACCACCTCTTACTAGCACCAACATCACTGATTTGGAGCCATTCACAATATATGAGTTCCGTGTTTTATCAATCAATATGGCCGGCCGCACATTTTCTCGTTGGACATCACAGAGAACAGCAGAGGCAGGTAATTGTTAACCATTGTAAACTCATTTTCAAGACTTAGATTTTTCTTTCAGAATATGCCTTTCGAACTTTACTCCTTGACATTGCTTGTTCATTTAGGTTTCACCTTATAAGTGCTATTATAGGATTCTTTGCCATCCTCTTAACAATTTAAATTCACTAGTATTTCCTCATAACAACTGTGCTTAAACGATACTACATTTAGAGTAGTCTTATTTACAGAGTCTTAAGACAGTATACCAGCAGTATGTCTTTATTTTATTTTGTCACATTTATCACATATTACCTTCATGTCAGAGTGAGCTTTATGATGATCATTGACAGTCCACAAATGAATTCTGGAAGTAGATGTTATGGAACATGTATAGCTGCTGCCAAAAGCTAACCCTACCCCTCTGCACAGTAAATTCTACTCAAATGAAACACATAAAATGGCATCATTGTTTTGCGTATTTTTTTCCCCAATTCTGCCAGCAGCAGGTTGAATAGATATGTAAAAATTTCACATGTAGTTTGTGATAGTGGATGACCTGTAGGCTTTCTGCTTTGATGGGATACATACATGGGGTGTCATAATGTCTACACCTAGCCTTATGCTGCTGCATTTAAATTACCCATGGCATAAACAGACCCACTCTCCATTGAACTCGGTGTAACTGAAAAAGATTTAACTTTGTCTGGATTAGGCCCTTACTTTGAAGTCTTATTTTTTCATGGGTTGATTTGAAAACATTTAAAAACATTTGTGGCCTCTGATCCTATTTTCATGAAATTGGTGGATGTGGTTGATGTCCAGGTTCAATCCAGTTAATTATAACTAATTAAGAAGGGTTCATAAGCATAATTTTATTTTAAGAGTTGTCATATTGAATTAGCTGGTTGTTTATAATTGTACATTACTTTCTAGCCAATGATTTCTCTTTCACTTAATTTTATCTGCTAAACAGATAGGAAGTGTTCCACTATGTTGGATAAGAGTGATTTATACCTTGTTATGCTACATTTAAATGAACATTTGAGTCCCATATTTACTTACTTGGAAGTAAACCCTACCTATTTCCATTAAATTGACTCTCAGAATCATTTGGTTAAAAAAGATCATAACAATAGTCTAACTCAAGTCAACCATGTAGGTATCTCAAACCCAAAGACATTTCAGTTGAACACAAGCCCCATTGATTTCCCTCAGCTGGAACTTAACGTATGAATAAATGGCTGAAAGCCAAGGATTGTGGATTGGGCTGTTAACTTTTAAAAACCCAGCATTTTTGCTGTGGATGGATTTGTAAATGGTATTTTCCAAAAGACAACCATTTTACAGTGCCTATATGTCTTGAAAAATGGAGGCTTATCCTGCAGCAGTCACATGTGACATAATTACCATAAACATCTCTGAAATACCAGCTATTATAATACAAGAGAAACATGTTGATTTCAAAACTGCTCAGCAATTAAATTTTCTTTGACAGTGTATGTGTTCAATAATTTTTCCTCTAATCAGGGTTTTCCTGGGTCGCAGAATGGCTGTGCTTTTAAAAATCCATCTGCATTATTCTGTGAAACTTATATTGTGTTTCAAATTTTAAGTGGTGGTTAGTGCACCATAAAAATAATAGATCCCATACTTTGCCTATAGGTGGGATACATTTACTTTAAATTTGTAGCATTGAAAACCATATGAAAATTCCTTTTAGACCTGAAAATTAATTTCTACAAGCTGCTTATTTAGGAATTGGATGCAAACAGCCATTTTATCAAGTTTAACAGATGGTATTTTACAAATATAGTGGGAAAACTTGCCTGACACATGTTGTTCATTTATTTTATGATAAATTAGCACATTTATTTGTGTTTTAGCTCCTGTATTCATGCCACCTCCATCAGTATTCCCTCTTTCACCATATTCTGTCAATGTATCTTGGGAAAAGCCACAAGATAATGAAGCAAGAGGAGAAGTGATGGGGTACAGCATCAATGTAATTACTGAACAAAAAGTATTGCCAGTGTATTCTCAGGTATTATTGTTATTAGCAATCTGTTTTCTCTGCTTATTGATATATGGATGTTATAAAGTGGTCCCAGTCTTGTTGGCTATGCCAAATTCAAATTTGCCAGTGGAGCAGTGCTTGCCATTATCAAAGTGCAGTGGGGAGTATCAAAGTTGTTACTATGGCATTTTGCCCAGGGTGGAGCTGACTTTCTGTCTGTTTGTCTCCGTATGGGAGGACATGGCTTGTTCCTGGCAAATTGTTCTGAAGGGAATGTCTGATGGCTTGTATACATGAAGTCATGGTTTAATTCTGCAAGGATACCCAAGAGGTCCAGTACAGACAAAACATTTCTTAGTCTCCTGGCCATTGTTAAGAGATCAGGAATGGGCTGCTTGCTGGAATGCTCCCTCCCTATTGTGGATTTTTTCCTTCCTCTTCTTTTCACTGTTCCACTGAAATAATGCCCATGTAAACTACCTTAAGGAAAATTCATTTTCTTAGTGGTAAACCCCCTAGTGCTGATATATAATTAATATTGGTGATGATACTAATAAATTTATCTGTTTGCAAGATACTGCACTTGATCTTAGCCAAAAGGCCGAGAAGCGATCTCTATTATCTCGAATCCAGAATATCAAGAAGAGCTTTTACGCTCACCCAAAGCTCGGTGTTGCCTTCGCCAGTGCTGTTAGGCGCCTTTGGAAAGATCCCATACGAGCAGAGACTCTGTCCCTGCTCATCGGGGGAAGTAGGTAGCCCTGAGCATCTATTTTTTAGATGCCCGCTGTATGATAAGGCTCGAAGAGAAATCATCGCCCCCATTCTGGAGAACCTGGCCGACCTCCCAGAAAAGACCAAACTAAATGCCCTATTATTAGGAAAGGACCAAAAGTTAACGCGGATGGTTGCCAGATTCTGTACGCAGATCGGCAGGACCAGTTTTCTATCCCAGAACAAGCCTGCCAACGAAATAGCGAATTCGGTGTTGGACTGTGGGAAGTAATTCCCCTGCTCGGATACAATACTGAAGATCTAGAGCAGTGCCTGGGGAAAGGCCAGTTGGACTCCCCCACCCCTGGAAATTTAGCCCCTTCAAACTTATAAGACTTTTATATCCACTCCGCGTTTTAACCCCCATAGCTCTGTAAAGCATTCTTAGTTTTAATAGCTGGTGTATGACCGTAATAAAGCTTTGATTGATATCTGTTTGCAAGAGACAAGTCTTGTCTTTGAAATACTTGTTAGTCATCCCTCTTATTCCATGGTGATTGGATTGGTAGATTTCATCACAAAATGGTGACACTGTTTGTAAAAATAACCATTTCTGTTTATTTGTTTATTTATTGAGAATCTGCTAAATCTGTGATGGCATAAAATCAGTGTAAGCTGCGACACTACAGTTTATATTCAATTACAATTTATATTCTAGCTCTTTGAGGTTCCTTGAAATTGTCCTACTAATGGCTCTTGGCAAACGTATTAAGGTTAAAAAAAGTTTTTTTAAAAAATTCATCAAAAGCTAATTTCTTTTTGCTAAATGTACTTTCTTATCAGTGTAAAATAATGGAAGTGCTATCAAGATAGCTGTCTTAACTCTATTTGCTTTTTAGGTTTTGTATGTTGCTGAAGCTGATGAACAGTCCTATACAGTGGAAGGACTGGAACCATACAGAATTTACTATTTTACCATTACTCTCTGCAATCAAGTTGGCTGTGTCAGCAGTGAGCCGGGAATGGGGCAAACTTTAGCAGCAGGTAAGGGGAGAGAAAAAAAATTGTATTGAAATACAAATTTAGCACGTACCTTTCTAATGAGCACCATTACAGATGATCACAGGTTGATGCACAGTGACTGAGATAGGTGCTGTGTTAATACAAAGTGACTAGCTTAATTGGTATTTGTTTACCATGACAGATTAAAAACAAAACACCATGTTTTCCACATAGGCTTGTAGTGTATTGGAAAGCCTGCATGGGTTGTTTTTTCAATGAGAAGCCATTTAACATACATTTGTTTGTTTACAGTTTCAGCAAATAAAGTATATAAGCCTGATGAAGTTAATATTTATTACTAGCACCTTTTGTATCAATAGCATGTTTAGCATATATATATATAGCATTTTACAGTTGCAAAATTATTGGCACCCTGGTCATAGGCTGCATCACCTGTTCTTGCATTTTTGGGTAGGGGGACCACCTCTCCTGTTCACATTTTGGATGTCCTATAGCAAAAACCCACCTTTCTCCTAACCGGGAGTAGTGCAAGAAGTTTTTCTGAGAGCTATATACATGATTAAAACTTAGGAGGGGGGAAAAGGTGCAGGATGTATAAATGTTCGCATATTTGGATGCACATGTGACCCTCTACCCCCACATAAATTGACATAATGTTTGAATATGATTTGTCTGTTTATTGCACTGACTACAGCATACAGTAGGGACAGGGAAGATTTTTCAGCCCAAGAATCGCAACCCCATCTAGGCAATGTTTTGGGATCCACATGTCAGTAGGAAGCACTGGAAGCAAAAGTTGACAGAGCAATGAATGTTAATTTTACCTTTGCACAGTGGGCTTGTTCCCAACCACAATGAAACATCCTTCTCTGTCTTCCATCCAGGCAAGCAATAGGCATTATAAGAGTTTGAGGATACATTCCAGCCAGACAAAACATTCAAGGAGAATGCAAAGCTGGACAGGCAAGGGGTGTGGCTAGGGAGTCCTGAGAACAAGATAGAAAGACGCATTTAGTCACTGGGTCTGAACTTCCCAATCCCTGGTGTACAGAAATATACTCCTCAGCATTAATCTCAAACACTCAGTTGAGATGTGTAATTTGGAGAATCTGTAGGTGCCAATCCTTCAAATCTTTGTACCTCAGGATTCTGTAATATATTGTAATGAACAGTTTCAAAAATAACTAATGGAATTTAGATAGGACCCTTGGCTATTATTAGTGATAAAGCATCGTTTCCTGCTTATCTGTCAATTCCTTGAAAATAAATAGCTCTTTGAAACCTGACAGCTTGTTTATTATTGTTTTAATAATTTGGTATCAGTCACATTAAACAATACAGTAGATTGTAAAATTGAGTGACCGGTAGATTTAGATATATTAAATGTTCAGTATTTTTCTATTTATCATTTCCAGGTTTGGAAAGTTGCCATTTTAAGCCTATATCCACTTACTTGAATTAACTTTTTTCACTAAAATGTGCTATGTGTGTCAACTCTTGCTGAGATGCACAAGCAAAATACAATTGACAAATTATTTTAAAGGCTACTTTAATTAACAATCTCCTTGGTGCTAATTATCAGGAGTAAATACAAGAGCACCATCTGAAATGCATTTTGATAGCATTGTGGGTGTTTGGGGAAAGAAGCTGCAGATCCAGTTTTGCTAGGCTGTGCATATAACATACCTTATGAAGCACATTTAAAACCCAGGGCATCCCCGAATAATCCTGCGAACTGTAGTTTACCTGCCACCGAGCTACAATTCTCAGCACCTGTAACAAGCTACAGATCAAATGTATGGTGTTTACATGAAAGAGAGAATTATGCGCTTTGCTCCTATTTCAGTGACTGCTTTTCTTTGGTAGTCTGGAAGACCAATGCAAAGCGAAATTTAGAGGGACTGCTTACAAGATCCCATATGATTCCTTATTATAATACATTTTTATAGCAGTTGTAGGGAGATCTGTCCTGGAAAGTGAGTGGAGGTGAAAGGATCCACAGATTTCATCAGGTTCATTACACAGCTTCACTAGGCATCTTATGTTCCCAAGATAATTTATGAGAGAGACTTTGGAGTTCTGCTTAAAGCAAAAGTTCCACAGAACTGTTGGCTCTGGGTTGTTCAGAGCATCCCTTTGTAAAATGGTATGGATCCCTACCTGCCAATAGCACTGCAGGTGTAGTCATCTAGTATCATGAGTGTGAACCTCTTTTTTGAAAAACCAGCTTGAACTTTCCATCTGCATTTATACACTTTTACATTTGAAACCTTAGAAGCAAATGATACTTCTATACCTTTTCATCATGGAGTTTAAAGAAAACACATGGAAAGCAGCAGAGAAGTGCCATGGAAACCTGAATAATTATTTTCTATAGGGAATCATCAGATATTACTGTTAAAAAATGGGACTGGCGCTCCTGCAAATAACTCCTATCGTCTTTGCTGCCAATGGTGAACAGCTGGTGGCTGAGGGAAGATAACCATTTGGTTATTGTCTCTTGCTCATGTGTCAAAGCAAAAGTGAATATTTAGACATTCAGGGGGCATGACAGGCCCATCTGTGTAGGTGTTGCTGGGCAAAACCTGCACAAACAGAAGGATTGTCAGGACCAAGCTGGCACAAGGAGAGGTGCTCATGCAATGCGTTAGCACTCCTCACCGCTCCAGGTTTCACATATATTAAAATCAGACTATAATGCTAATATTTCTACAGATCCCATTTTAAGTGTAAGCTACAGTAAGCTTGGATGTTTACGCTTGGTGTCTCCAAATTAGAATCCAGAACATGCAAACACAAATTCCCACTGATGTCTAAGAAACACAGTTATCATTTATTTGTCAAATATTAAATATGAGTTTCAAATAATCATAAAACATTTTAAATGCCTAATGTTGATCTTAAAGTGGAAATATAAACGTGTATTTAGGGCTGTCAGATGTCCGGATTTTCCCAGACATTACCAGGATTTAAAAGGCGGGAATTTCCAAAAGGTGGTGCTTGTCCTGGATCACAGGGCAAGTCAATTGAAAAAATCACGTTTTTGGGGGGTGTTTTGGTAAAAAAACTTTTGGGGTGTCCTGGTTTTTACTTTTTGAAATATGGCAACCCTACGTGTACTGCATGTTGTGTGGCAGGCGAACATGATATTCAGAAATGGTTTTAAAATAGTTTAAATGACATATATATAGCAGACCCCCTTTATATGAGCCTGAGCTTTATGATGGTACTGATTATCTATTTGTACCAGTGCTATCATAAAACACTGTACGGTATTGCAAATTCATTGGCCCAGATTCAGCTAAAGTTGGTCATGAATAAATAAACAAGTTCTTTGTGTGATAAGCTTAAGTCCCATTGAGCAACTTTGTCATAGTGAGTTCCAGGCTAAGGATCATTAGGAAAGGAGTTGAAAATAAATGCCAGTGTCATAATGCAGTTATACAAATCTATGGTGTGGCCGCATTCGGAATACTGTTCACACTTCTGCTCATCTCACCTCCAAAAGGGTATTTTGGAGTTGGAAAAGAGCAACCAAAGTGATCAAATTCCCCTGTGAGGGAAAAAAGTTGCAACATGTGGGACTTTTTAGTTAAGGTGAGTAAGAGGCAACATGATAGATGTGTCTAAAGTTTTGCACGGCATTGGGAAAAAGTGGATAGAGAAAGGTTTTTCTCCCCCTCTCACAATACTAGAACTTGTGGACATCCAATGAAGCTGAATGTTGGAAGGTTGAGGACAGATAAATGAAAGTCCTTCTTCACACCGTGCATAGTTATGGGACTTCCACAGGAGGCAGCAATGGCCACCAACTTGGTGGGTTTTAAAAAGGGATTGAACAAATTCATGGAGGATAAGGCTCCTACTATGTTTTTACATGTATATCTGCCATGCTGCAGGGCCACATATACCCATTTCTATCTTTGATGCTGTTTTTTCCTTTGACACTCTTGTGTATCTGGAAAATACTCAGTTTTCATCAATTTATGAATGGCATACAGTTTCCAAAAATCAAAACAAGCTCCACACCTTTGGGAGCATAGGATTTGATGTACGGTATATTTTTATTCAAGTTTTGCCATCCCTAGGTTTACTATATTCAAAGAGAAACCTGTAATGCCTGAATTTCCAATAGTTCAGAAAGGTACACACTACTGATAAGAACCATATGTT
Organism: Darevskia mixta; assembly: GCA_034641385.1. Lineage (NCBI taxonomy): Eukaryota > Metazoa > Chordata > Lepidosauria > Squamata > Lacertidae > Darevskia > Darevskia mixta. Next base: position 6,468,230 of record JAWWNH010000054.1, on the reverse strand, counting down.
TTGCCTGTCATATAATGGTTTTTAAGCACAATACTCTATCATAGTCTTAAAAACCACCCATATCCAATTAACTGGTAATTAGTGGTGCATTAGATTTTCCTTTCTCTATTAAAAGTAAAATACGCAGGCTGTTTGCCTCTGGTCTGAAAACACACATTGCTTTGCATGCAAGTACATAAAAGTCTGTCACTGTGAATGGGACCCAAAGTGATTAAACAAGCACTCTTAATATGTTAATTTATAATTTTAATTACAGCAATCTTGTATATATAGTCATTAGTGAATACTAATATAAATATTTTTCTACCTTTTTATTCATAATGCATAAACCAATCATCCCCTTCTTTCTCAGCAGTTGCCTGTTTTTTTGTTTCACAATACAATCTTTGTTCTTAGTTATGAATGCATTTTGTTCGTTCCTGTCTTGAATAATCCCTCATTAAAACAAAGTCACTTTCTGCTCCATGCTTAAAACGGAAAATGAGCATGCAAATGTGCCATTGCATCCATATATATATTTATACACACATATATACTTTTGCTTGCTGTCCTTCAATTAGTCCCCCTTCTTTGAATCTAATTTTATTTGTTGTTATACTGGCTTGATGTATGGACTCATGAATTTCAGGCTGGTGCCAAGATCTAGACTGAGATGGGGAGTGGCGGGGGGCAGGGTAGAAGAATCAAAGCCTCTTCAGGAAGCTACAGAGACAGCAAAGCGAAAGCGAATTGGCTTCACCTTTGACTGAAACTCTTGACTAGTACTGGAATCCTGTGATGATTTTGCTTGGTTAATTATCCAATTATTTATTTCAAGAATATAGGCACTGTGTTACAATTAGAGACGTGAAACATAATCTGAGGAATTTGCAAATGACAGATGATTTAAATAACTCCCGAGATAAACAGTATCCGCTCAGTATCTTCTCTTGCCAAGTGCTCTCCAGCTACAGATTGGGTGCTCTTTGTGCACCACTGCATGAGCCAAACCTTATTTGTTTGTTCTCCCCAAAGGACATATTTCACTCCTCGGGAAATTGCACAAATTATTCTGTTGCCAGTATGTCAAATTTGCATGGTCTTTAGGCTGAGTTTAAGTTGTATTTCTCTTGATTAAAAGCTTTTGGTTCAAAGCAATACTTTTTAATTGCCTAATGATATAAGTCAGTTCTTAGGAAAGAGCCATGCATTTAGGAGTTCATTTGCAATATAACTGAAAAATTCATTGCATGGCAGTAAAACAATTTACTGTTAATTACAAGGAGAAGAATTTGCTGTACCATGCTCACAGATTGCCATGAATCATGCAGCACTCCTAGAGATTTATAACAGATGTGTAAGTGGGATGAATTAGCAGGGTTTAATAACAGAGACACAAATCATGCAGACTTCAAGGAGCTTTAATTGATATACTAGAATGTGACGGGCATGAATCACTCAGCCATTCAACAGCACTGTAACATATGGTCAGCTCAATATGCTGCATCTTAAATCGGTTGGTGAGTCGTTGGTTGTCCCATATGGTGGAAGCAATATATTTTTCGGGATTTTTTTTTTACATTGATTTTTAAAGAAATATGATTCTATGTTCATAATACAACGAACCCTTAAAACTTGTTATGTTTATTTGAGGAATATTCCAGCCCTACTGTTTTAAACTGGAAATAAGTAGCTTTAATCCTACCGTGTGCAGGTATGTCATCAGGATAACCAATACAGCTGCCTAATCCTTGCCCAGGGATGGCTTGAGTAGCTATAAATGCCCCAAGGCAGCAAACAAGGCTGTCGCTGCCCCCGCTGCCCATTAGTTCCCTACTAGCTCTTCATTTGTACTCTCACCTGTCTCCTATAGGACAAATTTAATATCATGATTGAGGTGGCCAGAGAGAAGGGACTAGTGAATAATGGGTTTGCACCTTGGCAGGAAGCTCATTTAACACCTGGAAATTTAAAGGCATGGGCACTGTTTCTGGGTACTGGACCTAAAGTTTTTATTTTTCAGTTTTTCAGTTTCAGTTTAGCTTTTTTTAAAAAATATATAATTATGACTGCTACTTGTGGAACAGTTTTATTGCTGTCTATTGCTTCCTCGCTGTGTTCTCTGTAATTCATTTGTTATTAACTTTGTTTTGAAAATGGTTTTCACAATTGTCTTAATGTAAGCCCTCCTATAAGTTTTAAAAATTGAAGTTCAGGGTATTACATTTTAAATCAACCACTAGGCAACCCTGTTGTTAAGTTGTGTCTTTGGGGGTTCGTCAGTTAGGATTCTGGACTACAAGACTAAGGTATCCTTGCTCAACCATTTCTATGTCTCCGTCACTCCCATTTAGTACAACGATTTACCCAGGAGGTGGAATGGCAAAATACTTTTCATTGCTAAACTAGTCGCAATTCTATTAAAAACATTCCCAGCACCCTTTTACTAACATCTTGCAACAATAGCCAAGCTGCTTCAGCGAGTGAGCTCTCATTTTTTCAGCCGAGGGGCAAACATACCATTGAACCCTTGCTTACGAACTGAAATCGTACACCATTTGAGTATGAGTGTATGTGTGTGTTTAAGGACAACCCTACAAGTAGCCATTTAAAAGGTTAGAGTTCTAATTAGCAGTAGCCAAAGCATAAATGAGACCATATTCTCATGACGTTTTCAAAGTGCTGCTAAAGACTGTTGCTATTTTCGGGTTTTTATTGAAGAGAAAACACTGAGGAGCAAATTTCAGACTAAAGCCAAGAGGAACCAAACATTAGAAGTGCTGCTGATTATTTGAGAGGTTGCTGTTGGTATAAACGCATGAAAGAGAAGTAGACTTGTAAATTGTGTAGCTGTAATGCAAATGCGTTTTTATTAGCTTTAGAACCTGACAGGCTATAGGAAACTTTTAGCAGCTGCATTAGCAAACCTGACAGATTTGTGAAAAGAATACACTATCCTTAGAAGCATGGCTGCCAGAATTTAATGTCAACAATTAAAATTTATTTTGATACTCACCTAGTGTTTATTACTGTTTGTATACACAACAGACCTTACTAATACAGAGATGCACTATTAGATGGAATTACCATCTGTTCGCAGTGAAATGCTGGCATCTGTCTTAGCTTCTAAAACTAAAATGATATTGTTTCAAACAAAACAAAGTTAACTGCTCTTTACTTACCAACAATTATATTTTTCTTTTAGGCATGTTCACGCACACAAGCGAAATCCTTTTTTTATAGTGACCTATACAGCAATATCTATAAGTGATATATCTTTAACATAAAACAGTATGGGCCATCTGTTTAGTGCCCTCTGTTACACAACAGCAAACACCTAGTCATAGGCATTTAAACTAATGTTTTACCTTTATAATATACCAACTATATATTATCTAGGAATAAATTTTAAAAACACTACATAATTAAAATATGCAAAATATAGCTGAGTCTACTAAAATACAGTATGCTTTGACAGATGTGTTTTAGGAGGCTTGGACAAAATTTAAATAGGCAAAATTATAGACTGCTCCTTTGACAAAGCAGCTACAGGTACCACAGTGACACCTTTAGGAAATGTATACTGTGCCTTTTAGCCTCTAGTAGCTATATTGTACAATCCAGTGACATGGAAACCTGTACTGCAGATTTATAATCTTACTTTTTTCGTCCAAATTGCTGAAGTACCAGCTTCAATAGAGACTCTTCACTGTATATGTCAACACACAAGTATTCTGAATCACCAAGGACATGGTAGTTACAATACTAATGTTATACCAAAGATGTTGCTTTTTGAAAGGTTGGGTTTCTGTTCCATATATCACAAAATAATAAATTGTGTCATGCTAGTGTTTAATGCGTGTACACAGTGCATTAACTGTAACTGTAGTACATTTATTTGTGCTAGAGTAGACTTGAAAATGATTAAAAAATCAATACTTTCCTGTCAGAGAAGCAAGTGTTACAATGCATTTAAGTAGTTAATTGCACAAGCCCCATAAAAGCTTCAAATTTGGGTAGCAAAGATGTTATAATTACAGTGCAGGCAACTCCTATTTATTAAAGGATGATTGTTTAAGGGAGATGTCGTTGTTGTTATAAAGAAAGGTTCGCTGTATGTATTCATTTTAGAAATAATGAATTTTAGCCTTTTTGCTTTAGCAACTCTAAGCTGAACTAGAGGACTCAACCTTGGCACTCACATTTAAAATGCTGACACAGACTGATTTGCTCCAAAGGTGAAGTTCCAATTGTAAAGCCATGTTTTCTTTTGAAACCTGTGCATTAATACTGCATTTCATTAGCGCTCTGCGCTACTTATGCGAGGAAGCTTGTGACCTCACACTGCACTACTTCAATTTCAACACAGTAAATTTCGAACATAGCAGTATGATACTAATTAGATTGTGAAGTCATAAATGATGTCCAAGCAAGAATTTACAATGCATAGCACGGTTGGTGGGTTTTTGTCTCCCATCATTCCCTCTGCCAAAAGTAATATTTTATCATGTTGTAGAAAAAGTAATAGCAACATACTACAGGTTAATGTGAGAAAATGATGGTTTTGTATGCAAGAAGCTTTAAGGATATGTTATTAATTTGTTATAAATGAAGCGCTTTGCAACAAACTCTTAGCTAACTGAAGATGCATATTTTAATCCAGATTGTTCTCCAAATGAATGTCGTGCCCTATAATCACCGAAAACTCTGTCTTTGATATATACGGCATAGTTTAGGACTCTCCTCATGTAAAAACATTACAGGTTTGCAAAGTAATGATTGCTTGGGGTACAGAGTGGATAAAGTATTGCTATGAGGTGGTTTTTTTTTGGTGGGTAGACTGTATGCCTGAGCCCCCTCCCTCTAATTCCTGGATCCAGAATGGATTCAATTCCTGGAATTGTGGTAATGGCCACCTAAATATGGGTCATTAAGGTAACAAAGGAAGCAGCTCTGTGCCAGATTGTAAATCGGTGGGCCCCACTTCCTCAACATGCTGGTAGTTAGAAAGACAAAGGCCAGAGTTGAGAGTTGGTGTGTGTGAGGTAGAAGCTGGAAGCTCAGGCTGTAAATATGTGCAAATAAACCATAGATCATAAAAACATCAGAGTCTCTGCTGTCCCTCATTCTGAAGGAAACCATACCCTGGCTAAGTGCCTGGAACCACTGGAATCTAGCACTGCGAAGAGATTGGGGTTGTGTGCAACAGTATATTATAGCTAAAAGATATCTTGAGGAAATTGCTGCACTGAAGTTAACCACATAGCATAGCAGTGACCAGTTTTCCAGGCTAGCAAACCACAACAAGCTACAAAAGACTTCATACCAAACAATTGCACTAGTGCAAAATGCATCGGCCCAAGTGCTCACGGGGGGGGGGGGCAGCCATCATATGAAAGAATTGCAGTGGCTGCCAATTTCCACTGAGCTAGGTTGAAGGTGCTGGTGTTAGTGTACAAAGTTGCATACAGCTTGGGACCAGGATATGGATATGATCATCTCACTCCCTATATACCCAGTTGATTGGTGTGTTCTGTAGCAAAAAGCATCCTGCAGATACCATCCTACCAGGAGATCCATTCCACACAATGGTAGAATCGGACCTTAGCAGTACCTAACCTTTGGAACTCCCTCCCACTATAATCAGACAGGCACCTTCTCTATTGTGATTTAACCAAGCGGTAAAAGATCACACAAAATTCCTCCTAGCTAAGAGAACCTATATTTCCTATTCCTGATATATTTGATTACACTCTGGAGAGATAGCTGGGTGCCCTTGTTCACAAGAATTAGTTGAATTTGTGCCTTAAGGTCTGTATTATTATTTTTATGATGCTGAGATAAAATTACTTTCAGTCAGTAGTTAAGGTGAAAAAAGCCAGAACTGTACCACTGAAAAGTCAAACAAGACATTGGAGGGCTGCTATTCAGATTTTTTACTAAATCAAGAATTATCTGTACTGTATGATTGCAATAGCACACAGGTCAAAGGTTGTTTGCAATTGTAATTGATACTGTTTTCCTAGGGGGTGATATATTATACATGTAGAACTCCCAGGTTTATTCTGAAAACCAGTATTGTTTGGATAACCATAACTGGACAGATGCATCTTTCCTTTTTTCTTTTTATATAAATAGCTCCAAGACAGCTAATTGCCCCTTATGCTGAAGGAGTAAACAGCACAGTGATAAAGATAAGTTGGAAGGAACCTAAAGAACTTAATGGGCCTCCTCCAATCTATCAGCTGGAGAGAATGGATGCATCTTTAGCAACATCAAGTGTAACTGTAATGAAAGGAATCCGTTTTCCAGGAAATGGGTATTATAAATTTCCAAGTTCTACTCTGCCTGCCAACACATATTTTACAGGTAAGGAGATTGTGGTGATAACATGCAGTGTAAAAGCTTTGGTTTTTGTTTATACTACAATGGGATAGTTAGGGTGCCTTTACACTAGCCCATTTCTCTGGAATTGCTCTTTTTTAAAAAATCATTTGTTTTTAGAGCACTTCCACATGATGTTATTGTTAACTCTTTTCATTCTGTTGCTTTCTGAGTCATCTTGTGCTTCTTGAGACCTGATTTTTCACAATTTTTGTGAATGCAACTGGTATTGGGGCATTTCAGGGGTAAACCAAAGGTTGCTAATCCCTAATCACCCGGCCCAGATAATAAATAATGTAATAATAAAAGCGGGGGAATCAGCATGATTAGAGGTAAACCTCATGATATGGAATACAAAAGATTTCTTAAATTGCCCAAGTTTACTAAAAGCCCAGAAAGAACTGAGTATGCTCAAAGACCTCCACAACCAATGGAGGCTCAGTTGAAAAGTAGAAAAGGAAATTTGAGGGGCTGGTGAGTGATATTGCATACTTGTTTGTTGATTTATGTAAGTTGTTTTGTTGCTAGAAGGCAGCAGCCTATGGCTGCAGTCCTAACCATGTTTTCTCAGAAGTAAATACCACTGAGTTCAATGGAATTTACTCTCAGATGATAGGTTTAGGATTGGGATCACAGCCTTAATCTGCTTCCTACTGCGAAATTTAAAAACCAAAGGAATGTATCCTTCATTATCGTTTTTTTCTCATGGAAAGAGGTAGTCTGTTTTTTTACCTGTTGACTTTATCTACCCCTCCTTATGCAGTAAGTAAAATGCAGGGTGCCAACCTGTGACATCTTTACCCAGAGTGGTAGGGGCAGCATAGGATCATGATACAGTGGACGCTCAGGTTGCGAACGCGATCCATGCGGGAGGCGCATTCGCATCCTGCGCCGCTGCGTCTGCGCGTGATGCAATTCGACCCTTATGCGCAAAGCGTGATTGCCGAAACCTGGAAGTAACCCATTCCAGTACTTTCGGCGCATTCGTATCCTGAAAACGCGCAACCCGCAGCGAGTGCATCCCGAGGTATGACTGTATTTGTGAAAACAAACAGAAGGACCCCACTTCATTAACTTTGTCTTTAAGGTGCCACAAGACTCTATTTTGTGTTTGTTGCAAAAGACTAGCATTAACTTTGGAAAGGAACACACAGTGACTGATTTGTAAATATCTGTTGATGGCTGAAATGTTTGCATCTTTTGTGCACTATGATATTTAAAAATAGGTATATTTCAGAACCAGCACATGACAAAATATAAAAAAAGACTTGTGCAAAATAAACCAATTGCAGGGGTACAGAAAATACCAGATGAAAGGCTGGAACGGCGTGAGGCATGTCCATAAAAAGGTAAAGGGACCCCTGACCGTTAGGTCTAGTCGCAGACGACTCTGGGGTTGCGGCGCTCATCTCGCTTTATTGGCCAAGGGAGCTGGCATACAGCTTCCGGGTCATGTGGTCAGCATGACTAAGCCGCTTCTGGCGGACCAGAGCAGTGCACGGAAATGCCGTTCACCTTCCCTCCAGAGCAGTACCTATTTATCTACTTGCACTTTGACGTGCTTTCGAACTGCTAGATTGGCAGGAGCAGGGACCGAATAACGGGAGCTCACCCCATCGCGGGGATTCGAACCGCCAACCTTCTGATTGGCAAGCCCTAGGCTCTGTGGTTGAACCCACAGTGCCACCTGCGCCCCCAGAGGCATGTCCATACATCCCTATATATGGCTGTTCTATTCAAGGTCCAATAATTATTATATTTGTGTAATTAACAATATTTTGCAACCCTTAGAAGCATTCATTTTCTGCTGCTCTTTGGATGAAGTCATTGTGCAAATGTTTCTCCTTAACTGGGAAGAATAACTTAGGGGTAGTACATCTGCCTTGCACCCATAAGATACCTTAACTGCAGATGCTGGGAATTAAAAGAAGTATCTTAGGCAGCACAGCTAAAAACCCCCACCTGTTTGAACCCCAGAGAGATGCTGCTAGGTAGAGGCTAACAATGGTGTGGCTTGGTGTAGGGGAGACTCCAGGAAAAAATGGTTTGGGGGAACGATGTGGTAGAAAACACCATTATAGCGGAAGCAAAGACCTTAATACATTATGACTGAAAGTTAGGATGGGGATAAATAGAGAAGGGCACACCCACTACCAGAAACTTGTGACCCTCCAGATGTTGCTGGACTTCAGCTGAGCTCCCATCAGCCCCTGCCAGTAGGGCTGGTAGGAATTATAATCCCACAACAGCTGGAAGGCCACTGGTTCCTCATCCCTGCCTTAGAACAATCTCTGGCTCAGTATAAGACAACTTAATAAAACCTGCCTAACCTAAGCAAATATATGGCATAACTGTGGGTCAGGCTCCCATCTCTGCAAAGGGCATTCTGACCATGCTTCCTTTACCTTCACTTTATCGTTATTGACAGTGACATGTCCCACTATGAAGTATTAGCTGGCCTCAGAAAAGAAAGAATTTAGCCTTCTCTTCATTTCTCTCAGAACCTTTTTTGCTAGGACTATGGCCTTGCACTTAAAATGAATTCACAGTTCCTTCTTGAACAAGACATTTCCTTTCTTCCTCCTTCCTAATCCCAAGAAGCCTAAAGATAGGGTGAGAGGGGAGCTGGAAACACTTTAAACAGGAGTGATCCAGCACAACAAAGTGAATTGTGCTGCTTTGTGAACAAAAACATCTTAAGACATCTTCTAATGTGCACAACAGGGACTTAACGCTACAAATATGCGGAGCTGACCCTGACCGGGCAGCATTACTGTAGTCGTATTTTCTTCTTCTTCTGAAACAGGACTGTTTATTATTATTATTAAGTTATAGAATTTTTTTTAAAAGTCTGCATGAAACATTTGCTTTTCCTATATATCCTTTTCATTGAAAAATACAGATTTATTTATGCCTGTGTACAAAATCTCAAAGTCCTCAAAGTCCTTAATTCATTCAAAATTAAGAATGAATTTTTAAATGTACCTTTTGGTAGGCCTGATATACAGGGTGTTGCAGGCACTAAGACATGTTTCTAAAAACCCATCCTAAAGAATCCATTGCCAAAGTACATAACTGTCCAAGCTGATCAACATTCAGCAGCTACATCTTGAAATTCAGAATATGAGAATGGAATAGATAACAACAGGGTTGTGTCTACGTTTCAGGAGGCCCCGGGCAAAGTGCCCTCTGGCTTCCCTTCCTCTGGGCTTGTCTCCAAGCACTGCCAGGTAGCTGGGTTCCGACATTTTATTTTCCCACAATGCCCCAAAGCAATGCTATAGTAGGAGGCATTTGGGAAAGGGGGGGTGATGGTATTTAGTGTAGCGCTAAGGAGATCATCCCATCCGTACAAGCATTTCTACTTGCCTGCCAGAAAGATTTCTCCTGTCCATGTGCCGATCTGGGGGTTATCCCAACCCTCCAGAGCAGATTTGGCATGGATGGAGGAAAGGGGGAAAGTCCCATTGTTCTAGGGGGAATTCTAGCACAACAACTGAATATGCTGCCTTAAAATGGTAACAGGGCCCCACTGTATGGTGCCATTAGGAGCACTAGTGTCGGGGATCTGACCTCACGCAAGGCCCTTGAGACGGGGAAGGAGGGATGGAGGGAAGTGCAGCCTCTCCTGTGAAGCAGTTCTGAGTCCAGCGGGGATAGTAAGGAAAGGCCCAGTGGTGAGGAGCAGGAACTGCCAGGCAGTGCGGTGGAGATGAGGGCCAGAGATGCTGACAGAGCCCTGACTCCACCTGAGTGGGTTGCAGAGAAAAGCGGTCAGCTACTTCCGTCGCTCCAGCTGCGTAGGGGGGAAAAGCATAAGGAAAGGAGGCGACGCTTTGGAATTCCAAAGCTTTTATGTTGGGGGAGGAACTGGCGAAAGCCACTCCCGGATTCTGGAACCGACTCAAGCGGACATGAATCTTAAATGCTCCGATGTACATAGTCTGTAAATAAAGTATTAGCTTTAGAAGAATGGGTGTTTCTGGCTCTTTACTCTCGAGGAGACAACCCCGAGCCCTTACAACTAGGTTGTTATTGTTGTTAAATGACTGCTCTGCAGGGTCCCCAACGGCTTCCCAAGAATGTTAGGTGCTGACACTGGCCCTCAATTCCTGTTGCAGCAGCAGAAAACTGTGATCCCCATAGATGGCCTTTAACCTAATATCTAACTCAGTGCACACATACACCTGTGCTGATGCTGAACCTTGTTCACAGGAGTGCTATTCTATTCTTCCAATGAACTGAGAGCAGCATACATACTGATTACCATATTCAGTTTTATCTTCACATCAATTCAGTGGTGGGTGGTAGGACAGAAGGCAAGGAGCCCAACAGTAGGTGGCGTTAGAGCCAAATAATTATAGTTTTGTCCCCATTCTCCTCCCTGCTGAGTTGTACAAGGACAACAATGAGACTATGTCTTGGCTCTTTCTCTCTGATGAGGAACTATAATTCATGACTCTATATTTTCCCTTGAGGCTTTCCCCCCTGGATCAAAATGGTATCTAAAGCAAGTTACAGGTTGGGATGACAATGTCACAGTGGTTATAAGGGTGTGGAGGGTAGGAGAGTGCATTGATTCCCCTCTGTAGGTCTTTGCCAGTAGAGGAGAGGATTGCTGGTGGAGGAATTTCTCTGCCATGGTAGAGGCCCCAAACTTTGCCCAGGCAGGTAGTAGGCTGCTACTAGCAGTTCTGCCACTGATGTGAGAGGATAGTAAGCCTTCAGTAGTGTGTGGAAATGGGGTATTTTATGAAGACAGCCACATGTGAACCCTGCGGATACCCCCAAATTCTTGGTCCCCTCAGCTATGCCAGCCTAGAGTAGGGCCTAGGAAAAACTGTTTCCACCCCCAATTTGCAAAACGGGGGTTCTAATTTGCTTACGAAAGAAAAACAAACCCTGCTCACCCAGCTTATGATATGCTGCTTTCAGGTGCAGAAGTGGATAGATTCACCACTCTGTTCCTGCATAGTGCTCTGTTAGAGTGGATGGGGGAGAAATTTGCTTTGGTTTACAGTTTAATGTGGAGCTACCTAATTTTCACTTCCAAAACAACTTGTGGACTGAAACAGAGCTATTCTTTGAAATCTTCCATTTTTTTTCTGAATTTTGCAACAAATGTGTACTAAGATGCATGTAATAGGGGAAAGTGTGCATAAAACGGCATATGTTAGTGAAAATATGCAGAAATGAATTCTATCAGGGGGAATTGCTTGCAAAATGTGTATATTAGGCAATGTTGGATACAAAATATGTATATTAGGAGAAATGTGCATTTAAATGTTGATGAATTTTCACGAGGCGTTTTAAATAAACAATCTGATGTGGAAATGTGGCAGACTGAGTTTAAGATTGCAAAACTGAGAACTGAAATTGACAGTTCTGTCCATCACTATCTTTCTTGGCATTCCTATACTGGTGGGGCTTACTTTTGAGTACCAGATTGAGTAGATTGAGTAGATTTCAGTGTACAATACCATACTCCAATACTTTGACTTTCTGAAGGACTGCCTGCTTTCTACACTACTCATGAGCTGCGGTTTTCTCATTCTCGGCTTGTGGTTTTTGCAGAGGACAGTCATGATGGAACTAACAAGTGGTGTATTGAACAAACAAGGAAGGGAAGACATTCATTGATTCCAATTGTCTGTCATGAATATCACCAGGAAACGTTCCTATGAATATTATCAAGGCATGTTTCATCCCTTAATTGATCTTTCAGAAAGATCAAATTAATATCTTGTCTAACTATGATGAGCCTTATCAATTGAGTGATTGCCAATGTTAAAGGGGGGGGGGAGGAGGAGAGGATTAATTTTTTCTGTCCTTATTAGCTTAAAGTACTTATGGCCTAAAATCAATCAGATCATAGACTGAACAATGGTATTTTTGGCAAAACTATCAGTCAGGATTTAGCTGTTGCAATATTATACTATACAGATTTGTGTGTGGGAAAAATATAATATAAGATTGTAAAGCCAAACACTCACATGTTTAAACAATTACCTCCTAGATGAACAGAGACACACTACTTTGGTTGAGGAAAATTTAAATACAGTTTATTTTTTCATGGATGCACCCCCTCTGCGCTCCAACGAGATGTCACACATTTCATTGAAGCTCTTTTTGCTATGCAAAATTCATTAGCAATTTCCCCAAAAGACAATTCCCTACAAGTTTCGAATTTCCTTTTTGGGCAAAATCCAACAGCAAGCTAGAGATGTGCAGACCCCCCTCCCCAAGGAATTTCTCTAACTATATCAAACTTTTCAGAAGCTGAGATGAGGAAATACCTCCAAATTGGCAATATTTCAGTTGTAACTGTATGTTCAATTATAGCCTTTTAGGATCTTAGAGCTATTTGTTTTATTTTCCTTTACTATACTGTTCTCAAACTGTACAGTAATAGTAAAAAATAGTTTGAAGCAACTAGCCTCCTAGATATAACAATCTCCTGAGTCTATTGGCATCTTGAATGACATGGGATCATGTTTATTTCTATATTAGTCTTCCATTTTTTCCACATTACTCATGTTCTTTTTTTGATGTGCTCAGGAGGAATTTATGTGATGTGACCTCTTGATCCTTAATGTAAACTGACACATTTATTGTAACCTTAGATATTGATGCAAAGCAAATAACTAAATTCAGAATGCTAGTGTTAGCATAACTACTAAAATGAAGAAGTATAGGCAATAAAATTCAGGGCAGGCGTTTAATTTATTAAACTGCAATACTTGTTTTATCAGCATTTTATTTTAAAGGTAGACTTTACCTTTAAAAAGAGACAGGGAAGATAGTAAAATCATTAAGTTCTTTTATGTATTTCTAAACAGGGATGGCTTGCAACTGGTGTGGTCTGTTCATTTGGATCAAAGAGCTGATATATTTTAAATTTAATAGAGAACATAAATGGAGGAGCTTGTAATCAAGAAAGCTTGATTTTTAAAAATTGCTGATGGAAAGCCCTTTATTGGCATGTTAACATATCCCTTTAGGCTGGTTAATTACTACTATGCAGAATAAGAGAAGGTTAGTTCATTGGCTAAAAGCAGATATGCTTTTAATTTAAATAATTATGTACCGACTTTGGCCTGTTCATTCCACTTGCTCATCTCACAAGGTAAGCAGTTAGATTTTATAGCACTGGATAGTAATCGATGTTGAGGGGCCTTCTGTATTGATCTAACCAAAGTCTTTGATCTAGTAATCACCAACTATCACTATCCTCCAGGCTCACTGCTATAGTATTACTATTCCCTGTTTTTTAAAATGTGCAAAATTACAGAGAAATGACTGAAATGGAGAAAGAAAGAGTTGATTAGCCACCAGGGCACAGTAATTTCAACTTTAAAAACAGAATTATGTAAAATAATGTGTACCACTTACACCAATCGAAACAGAACACAAAAAAAGACATCAACAAGGTACGTCATGTGCACAACAATATAATATAGTTGAATAATTGTTTATTGACTAAGTGGTGAATTTTTGAGCCATTCTTGAGAATGAATATGTGGTGAAGTCATTCAGGGTGGACACAACTTTTGAGCCTGGGGGATGCATGCCATTAGGGGTCACATACTGGCTGTGTGCTGGGCCAGAGCCTATAGTGGGAGGATTTGAGCTTCTCTCGTCTCCACTCACCCTCACACCTCTTAACTCAGCCCAAGGGCATTGGCAGATTCAAAATACCTTCTTTGTCTCCACCTTCTTCCTGATGATTGACCATAGGAATCTATGAAGAATGTCCAGATAGGTGTGTTCTGCAGTTGTTCCCAGTGGTGTATTAGCTGGGCTGTGGGGAAGGTGTACTCTTATCATATACCTCCCCCATTCTCACTGCCCAGCTAATTTGGCACTGGGAAGAAGTGAAAGGTTTTTGATACGCTCCTCAGCAATTTCCAGCACCAAATAACTGGAGAGAGAGGAGGAGCCTGTGGGCCAGAAGCAGTTTGGAAGTGTGAAGACCACGTAAGATGCAGTCATGGTCTCATCTTGCCCCCCAGCTCATCTGGCCACCTGCCCTTTAGAGAAATACTTTTGAAATACTGGATCTAGAAATGCAACTGCTTTGTGAGTTTCCCTTCAGGTCCTCTAGAATCTGGGCAGGTGCACTATGCTTGGGCTATGTTTCCCAAAGCATACCTGCTGTTCTTCAAACGGAATGACTCTTTATACTTTTGAAAGTGCATTTGGATCCAGCAGAGGCCATCACTCCATGAGCTGGATGCAAAGGCGTAATGTGGGTTGCCAGTGCCGGAGGTGGGGCAAGTGTTGTGCCCCCCGCCCCGTGGACTGGGAAGCTGGGGTGGAGCTGTGCTCTAAGGGGTGTGTGTGTGCACACGGTCAACACAGAGGGTCAATGGAAGCCATCTCCAACAGACTCCTCACTGCCTCTATCTCCCTGCCTACTAGACCAACCTGCCCAACCACCATGCTTCAGCTGCCAGGACTCCTTGCTGGAGCCCCAGCCCTAGAGAACGCAGCTATCCTTCTCCCACCTGCCTCTCTCCATTCCCATCCAGGTGGAGCCTCTCGCTGCCTCTTGGTGGGTGATGGCGGTGCCCCTCCCCACCCTTCCTCTTAACTGGCCCAGGGGCAGGGGTCACACACACGTCTCATCGCTGGCAATGAGGAGAAAGAGAAGGAGGTGCCGCCAATGCCCCGACCCTAAAGGCTTGACCCAGGTGCAGTTTGGCTTGCCTCCCAGTGGCTCCAGCCTTGATGAGGGAGCCTGTTGTGGAGGCATCTGGTTGCATCTCCTCCAAAATGTGCGCCCGGCTCAGTGGCGCCCCTCTCACCCCCATGCTATGCCTCTGGCTGCATGGTTCTTTAGATAGAAGGAGGCGGAGATTTTCACTAATACCTTCTGTCCATGTGGGCGCTGGTATCACTTTCCACGCCATTTGAGAGGAAGCCCCAACTTTCTGGAGGTTTTCAGGGGCATAAATTACTTCAGCAGAAAGTCCTCCCCCTCCATCCACCCACAGAACCATCTTGTTTGTGAAGTTTCACAAACTTTGGACTTAACCCTTCGTAAATGGTTTTGAAGGAATGTTGCAATGTTATTGAAAATTAAGCAGGTGCAGATCTGTTCAGAGCCTAAATGGAAGACCACACTTGTTTCAATTCTTATTTAAACGATTCATAGCCTCTGTTCATCAGTCATGATGCTCAGGCAGGGCAGAGCATAAAGTAAACTACACAATAAATGTATGCATAAATGACAATAGCTCAATAACCAGCTGCTTTTCATTTCACTTCTCATGCCCTCAAGTTTCTGCAGTTTTACTTGAGCATTTCTCTTTAGTTATCTGCATCTTCGCACAAAGTATGCTGTTCATTAGCTATTCCCAAGTACACACTAGATGGCAGAGGCTTGAGTGTCTATCGGTCATGCTGCAGGCCTAAGGTAATCTGTGCCTGAAGATATTATATCAGACAACTTCATCTTTTTTAAAAAACAAAAACAAAAAACAAAAGCAGGCATTTCTGTGTTCTCACAGTATTTCAAGCACTTCAGTGGAGCTCTGTAATAAATCTTGTTGGATCCCTCCCTTTTTTCTTCTTAAGATGAAATACCAATTATACCAAGTAGTTTGCAAAAAAAAAATTACAATACAAAATTAGAAAAATGAATTATATGCACACTTTCTGCAAAAGAAAATAATAACATGAAGGGCAGGGTGTGTGTGTCTTAGTCCTTGGAGTTAAAAATCAACAATCCACCCTAGACTCCCAGTATAACACACAAGCATTTAGCTACCTAAGTCCATTAATGCTAATGGCTTCATTCTTTTTCTTTTATTCATCACAAAACTGATAACACTTGGTCAGCTTTTTATCAGCCTGAAATATTGACAGTAGAATGAGGTTCTTCCCTTAGCCAGACTATACCATTATCTTGTTCTTATAACTTAAGCCATCCTGAAAATGCTGTTACAATGAATTTATTACAACAAATATAAAGAGCCATAAAGTGGTACTGGGTTCTTTGCAGCTGCTGTGATTTATAATCATTGGGCATGACCCAACCAGCCACATTTAATCCCATTAATTTTGCTTATTTGGAAGTTAGTGGGACTTAAAGCAACTTATTTTTTTGCCAGATTGTGCCCTCAGATTTTTAAAATTTTATTTTAATTATCAAGTACTCTACAAGGATTATATTTTGAGACTGGGTTGTTCTACTTCTTCTGCAGGGTGTGTTCTGTCCAAAAGGCTAGATGGGGGCTGACAGGACACAGAACATCCCTGAATGGTATCCTGGAGGATTTCCCCATTAAATTTGTGCCAATGAGTGGCACCCATTCATCCGGATCTGCCCTGATGGGGATATCAGTCAGCAATTGGACTGGCTGATTCAGAATACATACCCAATGCCTATGCCAAAATCTGACTTATATCTGTAATCAATAAAGTTGTGGCCATTTCGATCCCAAGCTGGTGTCAAATATTTCTTACTGCATACAAATATCAAACCGCTCCCTCAGAAACCACTGACCTCTGTGCTATAGCCTGCAAAGTGGGATACATTGAAGGCAGAAAATTCAGGATATGGAAACACTAAACAGACAGATGTCCATCTATCTGTTTCCACAGATGATGACAGTAAGCAAAACTCCAGTTTTGTAACTACAGCCATACCAAACAACTATAAGTAGTAGAGTATAGGATTAAGATCCTCTCCCCCATTGCTATGGAATTATATTGGTGGAGTTCAACTGCCCATTAAAACTTAGGTAAAGGTACCCCTGACCATTAGGTCCAGTTGTGACCGACTCTGGGGTTGCGGCGCTCATCTCGTGTTATTGGCTGAGGGAGCCGGTGCACAGCTTCCAGGTCATGTGGCCAGCATGACTAAGCCGCTTTTGGCGAACCAGAGCAGTGCATGGAAACTCCGTTCACATTCCCGCCGGAGCGGTACCTATTTATCTACTTGCACTTTGATGTGCTTTCGAACTGCTAGGTTGGCAGGAGCTGGGACCGAGCAATGGGAGCTCATCCCGTTGCGGGGATTCGAACCGCTGACCTTCTGATTGGCAAGCCCTAGGCTCTGTGGTTTAACCCACAGCGCCACCCGCGTCCTCCATTAAAACTTAAAACTTAGGCTGCAATAAATGCCTTTGCTGCAACAGACTAACACATCTAACCCGCTGGACATGAGTAGTTTTATGTTGATGGGTCTCTGTAAGTGACCCATTTTTTCTGGGTAAACATTATGTTGGTTTGCCAGGAATATGATTTTGTTTGGATTCTCATTTTTCTTAACCTTTTATTGTGATAACATTGACATTAATCTACACACTTTGTAAATAATAGCACAGTCAGTATTAAAGGGTATGTAGGATGCACCTACTCTGAGCCAACAATAACACACTATGTTAGGGTGCCCTTTAAAACAACACAAAAGGTTTAGTTAATGCAATGTCTCTTATAGAAATGGGCCAGTGTAATCCTATTCAGTCGATCCCATTTCTGTTTCCCTAGCTGCCAATATGCATCCAGTTCAAGTTACTGCTGCTTAGCTACAAAGTCCTTCATGGCCTGGTCCCACATATCTTGGAGGGTGCCTCTCTCCATACTGTCCTTAGCCCCTGCTCCAAGCAACATGTTCACATGAAGTGACTCTGTCATAGTGAGAAGCTGAGCCTTTACACAAATTGCCCAAAGTTATGGAATGAATCTGCTCCTATATCCACTATTTCCTCTCTCTATTGGCCTTAAAACCCCTTTACTGGGAATAAAATGGTTCAACTGGCTAGTTTTGTTATTGGCCCCATTTTTCCGTTCATGTTTTTTTTTGTCACTGTTCACCATATTGGGCACTGTAAGTAATAATACTAATAGTAATAATAAGTCACACTTCCCAGACTGACTGCTTTTTTGAGATTATATCAAATAACAGTCATATTTGATAACAGATAATTCAAAAGGAATAGCTGCTTCCTTTTGTTTCCACCTGCTTCTCCCCTCTGTTTTGCCATACAAAAGTTTGCACAGTTCAAAGACAAACAGCAGACATTTCTTTGTGTTTTCAAAGGGCCTTTCCACACTTACCTTTGTGGTTGTGGTTCCGCATCCCAGATATTTTCTCTAGACTTTTAGCATCATCCCTATTCTGCTAGTATTCCAGAACAATATACTCCCAAAAGCCACCTTTTCTTCTACAGGGGAAAAAAAAAAGATTTTTGTGAAAGATCTGGAATAGATTCTCAATTATTTTCATTTGTGGGACACATGTATAAGTATCATCATGGTTTCTGTGTGGAGGGAGCGGGAGTTGGAGGGCGAGCTTTGGGACATTCCAATTACTGGAAACTGCAGGAGGAGTGAGTGCTCCGGTCTCAGGTTCTGCTTGCTGGTTTCCCACATGCATCTGGTTGGCCACCGATTGATGACCCAATGCTGGACTAGATGAGCCATTGGTCTGATCCAGCAGGCTCTTTTGTTCTTTCATTCTTAAATCTGTTTCACACTGCTTCCCTGTGACCAGTGTTAAGTTGTCAGTTTGTGAGCTCAGTTCAGAAGAAACAATAGTATTGAATCAAAGCACTGCCTATGAGAGCAGTTGTTAGCTGCCCACAAAATTTCATCGCAGTAACCTTTTTTGTTGTAGTTCAGGTAGAGATGTAGCTCATCCTCTAATCTCCTGCACTCCCACAAGATTAGAATTCTGGAATACTAGGTTTAAAGAAATAAATAGTAGCTAAAGGGCTACCTACCCCTGTGTGCATGCGCCTAACTTCGACATTTACTGGGTGGAGGAACATCATAGTATGTAAGAGGTGTGACTATAGGCATAGAACCTTTCTCAGTTCAGGCACAACTCATCTTTAATGTGGAAAGGAAACCTCCAAACTAACTTTCTAGTAACAGAGACGTGTGACCAAGGGCGCAGACAGTCAGCTGCAAATTCATTCATAAAAACATTCGATTAAACAGAAACTATATCATTGTAAGCATGGAAAGGTCCTCAAACAGGGAGCAGCCATTGCTTCATTGTCATAGGATATTAGGAGTGTAATCTGATACCTAACAGAAATTTTCTCTGCTTGCAGTCTCCATCTTGGAAAAACTGATTTATAGCTGGAACATCCAGCCTATTTTACTATTATGCTTTTCTCATTGGAAAAGAGAAAAGGAAAAGGAAACTTAATGCTGCAGTCCTTTGAAAATAATCAGTTTATGAAGCACAGTAAAACAACTGAAGAAAAAGTTCACTAACTACTGTATTGAGAAAGTTTGGATGTGCAATTTATGCAGCTGAATCATCATCAGAAAATAATGAATCTGTATTTGATTGAAATGTGATCGGAAACTTGAAGGGCTTTTTCTTTTTCATTAGATTTTCACAGCCCCCACACCAAATAGTTTTCCACACAAAAGTTTGGTGAGTTTATTTATTCTGAGTAAAGCAAACTGTTTTATGTCTCTACTGAAGAAGGTCACTGTGTCAAGAATAATTAGGGGAAATGGCACTGCAAACACTACAGGATGAAATATTGTATATTTCTTACTTTCAATTATTGCCTCCTTGGTAGAATCATTAGCATTTGGCAGATTTGTTGCTGAGTTTGTTGTTCTGCTTTGAAAGTTTGGGATAGGCTAGATGTAGCTTGATCTTTCTGCACTTCTGTCATGACTTGCAATTCCTACTGAATTTCTTCCTTGATTTTTGCTGACCTTTTGCTTTGTCTCATTGTAGTCTGATCAAATAACTTTTCAGGTTTAGTTTTTCTTAAACTTGTGACTTCACGTCTCCTTTAATTAGAAAGGGACATGCTGTACAGGAGAAGGATAGAAGGCAAAACTAAGAGGTTCAAGGAAAATTTATTTACAAGCTAGAGAGGATTTTGGAAACCAGTTCAATACATTTTTTTGAGTACCATTGGTTTTCCTTCCTCATGATTCTATGCTTTCACTTTGGCTTATTATCTGTCTCAGATCACTCCTAATCTTTTATTCACTATGTGCTTAGCCTAATCAATAAGCAGCCTCACTCACTGCAGAATTTCTACTTTATGTATGCTTTCAACTCTTCCAAATCGTAACGTGTCCAGATTCTGCCTTGGCTGGAGTACTTGTTGTCTAAATTTGTCATGTTTCAGATCATTACACTGACTTTAATTTTGATGTATTTGTATTTTACCCAGCTCTAGTCATGGTCTTTCCCCCTCAGTCAGTTTAATTACTTTTTGCCTGGGCAATGTTTGTATTACTAAAGCCATTATTAAACACAGGTTTACGCTGAGCCTAACAATGGAAATCAAAGAGATCACCAATTAGTTATTTGGACAACTTCAAGATGGGTTAAGTCTCTTACAGTTTAAGCTCTGTGAATATTATGAATAAGAAACTGTTTATTTCATGTAGCTTGCTGAAATTATCTCTTATCATGGGATAAACAACACTGACTCTAACCTCTGGGTTTGTTTTTGTTTTTAAAAAGTGGGAATGAGAAGTAGAAGACCAACAATCCCAGAAACTAGAAAGAAAAATTCCTTTTGACTCGCTTACATATCTCATAAGTGTGTATGTTTTACATTAGTGCTATATTTTACTGAAGTTCAAGGTTCCACAGAAAAGCGTATTCTAGTTGTATCAGGTTGCCAGTGAGTTCCAATCATGGCAAGATAAGTCTAGTGCACCTGAGGCAGAAGACAAATGTCACAGTCACACCGCACATTTAAAGCGTTATGCCACTTTAACAATCATGACGTAACCCAAAGATTCCTGGAAACTATAGTTTGTTAAAGTGTTGAAAGGTGTTGGGAGACTCCTCATGGAGCAACTGTTCCCAGACATCCACATAATGATCCAGGCAGGATTTTACCAGAGTCCAACTTTTCTCTCACAATTACTGAAATGGTCCTGTGAAGATACCCTGTGTTGTGAATAGGGAAGGGCAGATCAGGCTTAAGTTGATCCATGTCTTTTTTACACATAACTGATAGGAAGTCTGTTTCATCCCATTTTCAAGTGCTTAAATTCTCAATTATAAAATTGTATACATTTTCAAGAGGTTGGTCATTTTATCCTTCCTTCCAGATTATAAAGTGGTTTGAATATATATATAACAAGTTCACACTGCTTGGAGCATCTAGAAAGTACAGCACAGTACATTGTGGTTTTAAAATGTTTGTGAAAATGCTCCAGGAAACGAAAAGTCCATTATTACAAGTGGTCCGGAACTAACACAGATCTGGTAGGAAAAATGCTGGTGGCTTCCATGGGCACATGGGGGCAGCCATCTTTTTTCTGTACAATTATCCATGAAGGGACAGCTCATAAAGATATTTGGCTGCTTCCTGGAGCGTTTTCGCAAGCATTTCAGCTTGTACAGCAGTTTAACGCTTTCTAGCTGCTCCAAGCAGCCTGAAGCTGTAAAAAAGAAGAAGAAAGGGCGGGAAGACAGAGAGGGCCCTTGGGTAAACTGTAATAATAATAACAATAATAATAAATCAGATGGACTATGCAGTGAAAGGTTTGTAGAACTGTGGACTAATTTGCATGTATACTTTCCAACCTGCAATGACCCTGGGCGGTACAAATCAGGTATGTTTGTTTCAAAAGGTGGAGCATATAAAATCCTCAAGCTTCCCTAGTTATGAAGTATTATTGAGTGGTACTGTTACTAGCTGTGCAGGACATATGCCCATTAAATATTATTTCTGTGACTTATGCATCCAGTCCAATTGGTAATGATTGCATATGTCATTCATATTTCCAGAGATAAGTAAAATATATATATTGGTTTTAGGCACCCTGGTTGTATCTGAGGATGCAGTTTATATAATATAAAAATGTTGATAATTAACTGCATTATTTCACCCCCACTCTCTTGATATGTTGGAAATTAGATGCATGAGGAGTACCAACCTTCACTTTGCAGATGGTCCATGAAATTAGGCCAGGAGAAGTTAAATGACTTGACTAATGTTCTACGCTGTGTCTGTGGCAGAACTTGGTGCAGAATCCATCTCTCTTAATTTACAATCCCTAACCACTAGCCATTGTTCTCTTCCTAAACAAAACATCATTCAGGAGCTAGGAGGGGAAAGTGCTTCTAATACATCAAATCTTATCAAATGACTCTAAACTTATCTCGCCTTTGTTTTCACCAAGGTTTGCTGTAAATCTTCTTAACTAGAGAGCAACAGGACTGGTGTCCTTGCTAAAAAGAGAAGATTGATTTACTATATTCATACAGAGGCAGGCAGCTGCTTCCAGTGGGTACATAATAATGAATGTAAGCCTGTAGACACTTAAGAAAGTCTTAAAGATTGGATGATGTTATAAATGTTTGTATAGTAGAAAAACTAAAAAGGTTTTATCCCCAATGTCTGTTTTGAATAACTGTGCAAAAAAGGCCCCTTTACACTATCTTAGAGGTTTCTTATTCCTCAAATACTCTAATTGATTGCTCATTGGGCTCAGTCAGCCCAAAGTAGAGAGAAACTTTGTACAGACATCATTAGTTTTTCTCCATTTAAAGATTAATCATGAAGAGCTCTGGCTCTTTAATTCTGTAATTTGTATATTTAATGGGCTGCTGCAGAATCTATGACAGTAATTAGCATAGCCTGAAAACTCATTAATACGCAACAACATGATTAATGCAACATTAATGCAAACATGACTGAAGTTATTTGGGTTATGTAGTAAGAAGATTAAAGCTAAAATGTCCTGTTTGTTTTACCAGTAGTGGGTATAATGGGGTGGCAAAAAAAATAAAAACAGGTATCAAATTTGTCACTTTAACATAACAGAATGTACTTGAGTCTAAATCAAGATGATTTCCTTGATCCAGGATGATAGGATGTATAGAACACCATTCCTTGGTCCTTTTATTAATTCCTTTATTCAGCCACCCACATCCAGATTTGTTTACAATTCCTTTTCTTTACCCTATTTAGATTGACCTCCTTAAGCTTCTGGTTGCTTTGAGATATTGAAACGATAATAATGGGGGCAGGGGGGAGTAATTAGTTGAATATATATTTCAAATCTGTCCCAGATCACAGTTACTACTTTAAGAAAGTATCACAAAGTATCGCTCATGAAAGGAGCCTCAGTGTGAAAGTCAGCAATCTCCCTCATCTGGTCTCCCCAGGGCCTCAGCCCACCCCATTCAGTTGGGTTCTCCAACTCTCAGGAAAGCGTTTGGGAGGGTTTAGGCCCGGGGATGGAGCATGCCAAAAGTCATCTCATGATAGCCCCTTCTGATAGTACTTTTCTGAATCCAACCCAAGGAGTTTTAGGAATGTTCCTTTTTCTGCTACCAGCAGAATTAAGTTGGCTATATTTGCACTACTATCAATTTCCATGAAAAAAAATCACTTGTTCGCTGTTCCTAAAGATAGTTGTGTTGCAGAAGGTATCGTACCTCTGGGTCGAAAGTAAGGCTACATAGTTTTTCATCTTAGAGCCATCCAGCAAAACACAGAAAGTGTATGACACAGTGATGTGGAAAGTTGAGAACAATGAAGAGAAGAGAATAAAATATATGAAATCAGGAGGTGATTGAGACACTCAGTGTCTCAGCAAGCTGTAGGAAAGGGTTGGAAAAATATATTAAAAGAGACCTTTCACCATCTAGCTCTAGCCTTTATTCAATATAATAATATTCAAAGCTTCTCAATTAAGGGTCCAACTATATATTACAGGTACCATGTGGTAGCTCCTTGATATAGATCTAATGTGGTTTCTGTAACATATAAGCTGGCAAAGCAATGCTGATAGAAAGAGAGCACTTTGAATGAAGCTCTGCAAGAGGATCTTACTGAGTCACATGACACACCTACACACTGCAGCCGGCACACTAATGTGTCACGATACACTGTGTGGAAAGCTCTGCAATAGACCAATGGCTCAAAACTTGATGTTCTTAGAACATGACAGTAATGCCACACCAGTATCATTACCAAGCACACTACAACAAATACTGTCAAGAGTTTAGGTATTATTTACAGGACTGTCAGGCAATTACTGAAGCTGACTCTTTTACCTTGTGTCTCTTATTAGTTGTTTTAATGTTGGTTTTTATGTATTTTTAATCTGCCTTCAATATTTTACTAGCAATCAGTTTTAAAAAGGTAAATATATGTAAAGGAATAATCAGGAATTAAGTAACCATGACATCACCCTGAGGACAAATTTCTCTGTTTTTCCCTCCAGTTCTCCTTTTTCTTTGTGCCACCCCTAGCCCTCTGAAATGCCACCTGAACACTAAAGGAGATTTTGATTATATCCCCTGTTATGTTTATTCAAAGTCAATTGTTGCATAGCTCTGAACAGCTACTTTAATAGCATGATTGATGTTCATTATCTCAAGTGAACATCTTAATATTTGTGAGTACACTGTGATGCACTCGGTGACAACCTGTGGCATGATTAAAGTCTGTGGGTCAAAGGATATTGCTTGTGGCGTGAGGTAATTAGTAGCCTTATGTAATATGAATACGTGTTGCAGTTATGATTCTTTAATTTTTCATAATAGTTTCTGTCTACACAAAGAGCTTCCCATTACTTATTATTTTCTGCCTGGCAAAGGAAGGGAAAAATGAATATGAAGAAGTTGATTCATTTGCTACAGCTGGGTAAAACCCAATAAATTAGCCTGCTCTGTGTTTAATGTGCTAAGGGGGAATCACAAGGACATGGGTATGAGTAGATATGAAGTTAGAGCACATTGTTAATCATAACTGCCCTTGCTGAAAACAGCATGGAATCCCACAAATAATTTTAATATTCGTCACAAAAGTGCCAAAATTGTGTCAATAAAATCCTCATCAAATGCTTACTCTTCACTGTCCTCCTCAGTACATGCTTTTTCCTGCCTAGCAGCCATAATTGTAGACAAGGCCAGCCCAAGACATTTTGCTGCCTGAGGCGGAGTAGCAAATTGCATCCCTTGCTTCATGTCAAGGCACATAGTACTATCCAAAGCCAGTCAACTTCTTTTGACACCTGAGGCAGAAAATCCACCAAGTGTTTATTCTCCATGACAGTAAAATACAGTGTGGGGTTCTTTGTACAAAGGCTTACATTACTTCCTAGAATCTAGTATCTGAAGAAGTGTGCATGCATACGAAAGCTCATACCAAGAACAAACTTAGTTGGTCTCTAAGGTGCTACTGGAAGGAATTTTTTTATTTTTTATTTTGTTTTGACTATGGCAGACCAACACGGCTATCTACTTGTAACTATTACTTCCTAGAGTAACCATCTTAGGTTATGGGGTCACATGGTCACTCTAGAAGGTCCTGCCAGGATGTAAGCTTGTGTATAAAGAGCCCCCAGTCTTCCATTTTGTACATTTAATAAGGCAAGTGTAACACACACACCTGCTTCTAATGGAATTCCTTTGAAGTTCTTCCATTCTCCAAAAAATAGGCAGAAGAAAATACCACTTTTGTGGAAAGGGAAGACTCGTTAAAATAGGAGGTGGAGTTTGACACAGCACAGGAATAAACCATCTTTAGTAGTGTTAGGAGAAAAGGTAGAGCAGGACAAGTGAACTTCATCTTTCATGAGGTACATTTTTAGAAAACAACACGTGAGCAGGTGATTCTTCTAGCATATTCAGAACAAGTGCACATATTTCCCCTGGTCCCCTTGGATAATAGTTCTGGCTTTTTGTTTCTTATCAGACACATTGATTTCTATGAATGCATGAAAAACTGAGAGGTAAATATATCCTTTTATTTCTAACCAGGCATTAAAGTGAGTTTTAGAACTAAGGAACTTGATGGTCTAATTCTTTTCACCGTGTCACCTGGGAATCAAGAGGAATATATTGTACTTCAGTTGCAGAGGGGACGTCCTTACTTTCTCTTTGATCCTCAGGTATAGTAAATTTGCCAGTCTCAAAAGTATGTTATGCCTTTTAATGATACGATTTTTCTCCTTTTTCTGCTTATTAATTAATAGGTTCATGGGTTCATTTAAATTGAATGTAGTGAAGTTTGTTAGAGGACAGAAGTTTAAAACCTATTATTTCTCTGGCACTGAATTACTAATAAGTTACGAAGTCAAATTGAGTTAAATTTCTGCATTAAAATTGTTTGGCCCCCATGAAATACTGACACTAAGATTATATAACTCAAGATCATTGTGGATGCAGACAGAACCTCAGTAATATAATTTCAAGCTCTGCAAAGCTGCCAACACTCCTTTTAAAACTAGATTATCTAATGAAATAAAGAACTGTTTATTATGTAAAAATAACACAAATGTCAGTATTGCCAGTATTTTTTTTAATGTATGTATTAAAAAGTGTACATGCTAATTCAAATATAAGTTTGACAGAAGAAAAATAAACCTATGATTAGACAGCCTAAAAAGAAATTTTGAAAAGAAATGAGAATAATGTGGATTTTGAATATATTACATATATTAAATGCTTTCTTGTGACTGTGTCACCAGTATGGAGTACAGCATGTCTTTTTTTTACTGCCAGTGTGTGGCAAGAATTCTGGAAGCATTCCTGAATATATTGCTCTGTGAGCTGCACTTGTCAAAGGGTAGGGACCAGACCAGACCAGTTAAATGCAGGTCAGATTTAGGCTTATTGTCCCCCACATGCAAAAAAATGGACAAAAAGGACAAGTCATATGGCATCTTAAAAACTGACAAATAAACTGTGACATGAAGTTTCATACAAATATAGGAACTGCATCTAATTTCCAACAATAGGATGGCTAGCAGGTTAATTATAAGCCAATATAGCAATATTATAGTGGTTTTATTATTATTGGAAACTAAGACCTGCCCATTGTTATTTGTTCCTGGCGTATGATACAGTCCTTACATCAGTCTTGCATGGAGGGTACAGGTTACAATTCCAGGATTGATGAGGCCCTGGGCATGGTGTGTTCTGGTGCGCCAGTGTTGTTGGTTTTTTAAAGGCGCACAGGGCAAGCATCAACATTGGACTTTACCAGGGAACAGCTGAAGCCCTGGCAGCTGCTTAAGGACACCAGATGCTGACTCCAGTCCTGACTTTAGTAGATACCCAATGGGCTTGATGACCAACTCTGAAAAGCTGCCAAAGTCTTCCCCAGTGCAGTCTCTATCATCACTGTCCTTGCTGCTCATCTGCTTGTTCCTACTGCCAGAAGCAGCCCCATTGGGCACTGTGTCAGGACACTGTGGTGGGGTCAGCTCCTGTTACAGAGAAAAATGTGGAGTGCTGCAGCCCTGCTCACCATCCTAATGGGTCTGATGAACATACATCACAAGATTGTGGGTGTGGTCAGAAAAGGCACTAGGAAGAGTAGGGTGGAAATAAAAGATGTAGAGAGCCAGGCAGAATTTGGGGGGCTGGAAGTAGGAAAAAAAGGCTGAGGAATGCCCATGTAGGAGCTAGCTGGGGCAGAGAGGAAGCAACTTTGCATCCAGGCAAGTGGTGTGGCTGCTGGAGACTGAAGTCAGGCTTGTTAGCTTGGGGAAGAGCCAACATACCTCCAGCCTTGCATTCTCCCAGGAAGGCCCCTAGCCAGCGAGGCAATGACAAGCCTCAGGAGCCCACTAGAAGGGCTGGTCAGGCAGTTTGAAGGTACATCTCTTACCCAGAGGTCTGGATACATAGGGAGCTTATAATGTGGAAGGATGAGGAGACCCTTCCCATGAGGGCACCAAGAGGGAAATATACAGTGTATTAGACAGGGCTAATATATGAGAAGAATGCTTGTCCTTATCCACCTTCCCAGCCTCCCTGAGTCAGCTACTTGGGTTTACGTAGACCGGGGTGTGTGTGTGTGCAGGGAGGTGACATTTGTGCCTGAATGGATCAATTGTCGACATGGACATTTAGATCCTGCTATCTGAGACCCAAATTGAGACAAAGCAGAACTTGAAGCAGTTGAGAAGGCACTCTTTGATGTCTTCAGAATTAGAAGAAATATACTCACCCGAAGAACTTTAGAAAGCGTTGTTGCTGTTTTGTAATGTTAGGGGTAGTGGGGCTGTACATGCCCTGTGATCCCCTGGACTTTCTGTTGTGCTGTGCGAACACTTAGGATATAAAAATCGAGCTGTTCAGCTGCATCTTGCCGTCAGTTCTTTCATTGGACTCAGATCATATGGAGGTGGAGCCTTCTGACATGGACACCCCACAGTAAGAAAATGTCCAACAGAAGGCCTTGGTGGCCTGTTATGTCTGTTGGTCTACCTTATCTAGCCTCCTCTTGCCACAAATACATTTATTGATAATTCATCTTATTGGTCTTTGGGAGTTTTCACCCCCCACTAGTGAAAAGTTAGAGTTTTAGATGAGACCATAGAAGGATCTAGGTAAGAATAATTTTTTTTAAATAATTTTTTTTTTAAAGTGCAGTTCCCTTTCCACCTGCACATAACTGGCATGAGAATGCAAGGGTTTTCTCCTGGAGAGATCTGCTTTTTATAAGGGCTATTCTTGTCCAAATCTTGCTTAACTCAGAATATTTAAATGTGATTACTATAGTTGAAATTCTTTTACTCCAAAGCAATTCCTATTAGAGCTGACAGCACTGTTACAAAGTAAATGGGTTGTGGACTGTAGTCATTCAGCTTTTAACATGTTACAGAAGCATTCAGAGGAATGTGTCTCATATCTGCAGTGATTTTCTCCAACTTTCGACTCTGGTTGGCATATTCCCTTATGTAGCTTAAAATGTTGAAATTGTGTTGCTACAAATGTGATTTCTGATGAATAAAATAAAATGCTCCAGATTGTTGCCAAAACATATAAAGAATCACTTTTGTAGACACCTCATCTTTGGCATGCAGCATCGTTTGTAACAATTTTAACGCTAACTAAGTACACTTTGATGAGACAGCATTTAATAAAATGCTCATTAATTTCATCATTAGCAAGGGTATGCTAAGAAGTAAGCCAGTTTCTTATGTCACGCCCAATTAGCATCCCATGCTAGTAATCCCATTAGTATTGTTGAATTCACTAATGGAAAAACTAATGGGCATGCTACCAGGGCACATTAATTGGGCATGACACCAGTTCTGGTTTTAATTATTAAACTACGATAATGAAATGTGTGTTTGTAAAATATTAAAATGTTGAAATAGGGTGGAAGACAATAAAAAATAGTGTATGAAACGGAAAGCTTGTCGGCCTGTAAAATGCATTCTCGTGGGGCAGAGAACTTCTCTATGTACCAAGATATCAGATTGACGAAAAGCAGTAACTCTGATGAATACTTACTCTTTGAAAATAAGCATATATACCTTTTGAAAATGCTTAGGATTTTATCTCTAGTAATCAGTGTACTTGAGAAAAGAAGAGCTAGGAGGAAACAGGTCATTTAACTACTAAGTAACAGCTTTTATGTAGCAACATATTTTGTTTAAAAATTATATTGTCATTGATGTATCATTTATCTTGTATTTTAGACTAATATTTGGGCATCTTTGTCCAAGACACTCCTACTGTAGCGGCAGACATGAACAAATATTAGACACAGGTCTGATTGACATAGCTGTGTGATTGTTGATGGCTGCTGAAAGTATGCTTGATAATGCATTATGCACTGAATCTGCTGTTATTATTTATGTGCCATTCTAACTTTGACTACTGTGAAACATGTTGAGCTGCTTGATACTGTTTTGCCTTTTCACAAAGCTGTACATAATATGAATCTTAATTTGGATATATCCCCAGATAATATATTTTATTACAGTCTCCTTCATAAAAAACAAACACTAATTAAACAAGAAGTTCCCTATAACACACATTCATTCTAGAATGAATGCATGAGCACTGTCATTGCGTTTTCCTGTTGTTTTTAGTATTGTGCTTACATCTGTTTTGCTTCCTACAAATCTAAAATTTATAGAGTTCATTTACCAGGCCGTTAGTCATTCAGCTCACTAAAATCATGACTCTTGTGTAATAGGTTACAATTATGTATGTGTTTGGATACATTTATTTTAATACAAATGGAGAAAATTATGATTATACAGAAGTTTAGTTTTAAATGCACTTCTTACATACAAATGATACCAGAAAGCTGTCTCCTACAAATGCTATCGCATGCTGTATTGGGGTGTGCGATTGTTCTTTTAAGGATTGGACTAATTATTCCAAGACAGCCATCATTTATCCAAATACAGATTCTACATCCACTTTTGACAATATACTCTTCCTGACGCTGCTAGGCATGGTGCTGCAAAGAGCTTTCCATAAATAATCTGCAGTGTTTGAAAAAGGATGCAATTAGTGTAAAAAAAAAAAGCTATTGATTTTTCTGTCTTTGGACGCAGAGCTAGGACCCACTAACACTTTCCCCTTCCCCTTTTACATTCCCCTACTCTGAACTGCAAAAGGAACTTTGGATGAAATAAAGTGAAGTTGAAATGTTGATCTTATTTCTCCTGCAGCTCTACTGAAAAGTAGGGATACCGTGGTAATCTGACAGTTCGATTTCCAACACAGATATTGTTTCACTGGTACGAGCAATTACCTGGACCTTCCTTATGTTCAATTCTGTCTGGTTTACTTTTTACTAGGGGGAGAAAAATAATCAGCAGGTGGAGATGCAAACTCTTGCGCAAACTCACCAGAGAGAGAAACAAACAGGAGGCTGAATGCACATCAGAACACATGTTGGAATGAGCATCTAAGTGCATATCTTGCCAGCAAAGCATGTCAGTAGGATGTACATTCCACTATACATACAAACTGCATTCCCACCTACATCTAGTAAACATACATGTTTTGTCCTTTCCACTGCAATGTGCATCCGTTTGAATAATTTATTTTTCAGGAGTGAACTGGTGTATTAAACAGAACTCTGGATGTGTCAGTTGTTTTCAGAAAAACAAAGATATCACAATACCCTGGAAATATTTTATACAGACCTTAAAAGAACTTAAAATCTGCTCCTGAGCATTGGAGAATAGTATGGGAATAAGTGTTGGGGGCTGCAGATGGAAAGGGAGTTATAGTGAATCACATCCTCTTATGTGAATGGAGCAGAAGCTTGGTGCTCAAGCCTTAGTGTCCAAACATGGTTCTTGGAAAGTGAAATGAAAATGGCTCAGACCAGGATTCAAAGAACCATGAAATTAGTTCCATGAGTTCAAGGGAGCTTTTCTTAACCAGTAGTGAAAGTGAAAAGTTTCATCATGTAAGAAGAAAGCTCCTTACATATGTCCAAGCAGATCTTTAAATTCTAGTATTGATGGGTGTTACCTAACTATGTCATACTCAGAATAGATAGATACACTGAAATCATGATGGCAGTCAGGCAGCCTTGGGATCCAGTGGATGAAAGGGTACCTCATTCCTCCACATCTTATCCTCACACAATATCAGAACTTTTTGTGGGTTGCTGTTGGTGGGGATCCTGTCAGTGACATGTTTGCAGGCATAACAAGGAGCTCTGCATTGGTGGAGTCTGGCAGAACTAGGTGTAGGGTCACTTCTGCCCAATTCCTTCTCTACTCCCCAGCCCAGCAGGAGTTTTGATTGTAGTGCCTCTGTAAAGCAAGCATCCAAAAAAGAAGACGAAGCCACAGCCAACAATAGTGCCCATGCTAGTCTTGCCATACAAAAAAATTGAAACAAATGTAAGAAATGCTTCTTTGTTGAGCTTCATAGATATTAGAGTTTTATTATATTATTATATTATAGCTCTACACATTAGTAGAGCTATAATAACACAAGTACAGAGGTACCTCAGTTTTCAAATGTAATCTCCTCCGGAAGCCCGTTTGGCTTCCAAAATGTTCCTAAACCAAGGTGCAGCTTCCCATTGGTTGCAAGAGCTTCTTGCACTCAGTGGAAGCTGCACCGCAGGTTCAGGTTCCAAAAAAACGTTCAAAAACAGAAGCATTTACTTCCGGGTTTTTGGCGTTCGAGAACCGAAACGTATGACAACGGAGGTGTTTGGGAACCGAGGTACCACTGCCCTTTCTCTCATTTTTAACCAGACTTTACAATTAATAGGTCTTAAGGTGGCTTACAATTCATTTATAAAACATTTTTTAAAAATTAAAAAAAAGACTTGGAACCTAAAACTGTTTACAATGTGGTTGCAGCAATAGACGGCAATTAAAACTGGAAATGGGAGGTGTAAATAATTTGTTGTCAAAGATTTGAGAAATGAGAGCACTTTTAATCTGGTGCATAAAGGATAACAGTTTTGGAATCAGGTGAATATGTCTGGCTATAGAATGTAGAGAAGGGAGTTATCGTAAGTAAATTAAACACATGCCATTTAGTGCTTTAAAGAGGTCAAAACCCAACAACTCTTTAACTGTTCCCTGAAGCCAATAGGAAGCTGTTAGATTGCTATGTAACATTTCACATCATCTAAGGCTTCTGAGTAATAACCCATTAAGTAAAATACTGTATTTAATATTACAAAAGGTACTTTTGAATTGCTACCTCTCTTGTGGTGTGTGAAGGATTTTTTTTAACATGTTCCAGTATATAAACACTGGGTTTGTGTATATATGTTTATTTTTTTAGTAGATTTATATCCCACTTTTTTACTAGGGTCCTCAAAGTGGCTAATAATATTTCTAAAATGCAATAGATATGTCAAGAAACACAGGCACACAAATGTTCTAGTTTTAGGGTGGGATACATCTAATGAGTCCCATCAACAGGAGCCCTATACAGAGACTTTTGCTTGTGCAGTGGGGTTTCTGCCCTCCTACCATTGCGCATGCAAACACACACACACACACACACACACACACACACACACACACACACGAAACTGGCTCAGGTAGGGGCCAGGAGAACAGCAGGAGGCGGGGGAATGGAGGATAGTTCTAGGAAGCTAACATGCTTCTGCTGGTGGAATGATCAGAAGAGGTACAATGTTTAATTCCTCCCTGAATATATTAAACACGATATTTGGCACGACCTGATGGTTCTGTTTTGTTTTTGTATGTAAGTGTGTGGTTTGCATTATATTTCAAAGGGAACTAAAAAATACATGAGTAATGGTATCTAGGTTTGTATCTGAGCTGGGAGTCTTTGGGTTCATGTGCCGTTGCCCCATGTGGTGAGTATTTTTGCAGCAGCTGCCTGGTTGGTGTATTTATTCCATTATATAGTCCTGGACAGGAAGGATGATAAAAGGGTAATAATTAAGTGACATTTGAATGTTTCAAATAAGTAAAAATAGCCCTGCTGGTTCAGAGCAAAGACCCATCTAGTTCAGCATCTGATTCTCATGGTGGCCAACCAGATATCATACTCATAGAGTTGGAAGGGACCATGAGGATCAACTAGTCCAACCCCCTGCAATGCAGGAATATGCAGCTGTCCCTAATGGAGATCAAACTGCAACCTTGGCATTATCAGCAGCATGCTCTAACCAATGGAGCTATCCATTTGTTGCCTAATATCCACGAGAAGCCTGGAAGCAGGACACGAGTACAATAACACTCTCCCCACTTGTGTTTGCCAGCAATTGGCATTAAGAGGCATACTGCCTCTAGTAGTAGAGGTGGAACATAGCCACTATGGCTGGTAGCAATCTGTAGCCCTAGAAGACGTGTCCGAGCCCTGACACTCGTCCTCACCACTGGGATTCCTGATACAAGGATAAACCCAGTAATAGCCATACTGTGGGAGGATGGCTACTATGAATAATAGGACTTACTTTCTACCCTGGTCACTGCTGGTTAATTTTTGTTTGGAACCATTTTCAGTCAGCTCAGTGAGAACTGACCCTTGCATTGCACTAACATTATTGGATGAAGATGTAATGAAGTTGTGTGTAATGATAATTTACCGCTGAATTGTGTGCAAAGTTGAAAAGTTTAATTGTGAATGGTTCTACCATTTCAGCATGGGGGGGACTCTTTATGTACTGTAGGATATTCTAATTTCACTTTGAAACCAAGTTGCCTCTGTATCTCAAGGCTGATATAATAATGACTCAGAGACCTATCTTGGCACATTTTTATTAATTGTTTAAATATCTTTTAAAAGGGATCTGCTGTTGCACTAACTCCTGATAATGATGGTGGAAGACAATATAATGATAACAGTTGGCACCATATAATTGCTGTAAGGAATCAGGCTTTGGGAACAATCACTGTGGATGGGCAGTTCACAGGTAATTCTCTCAACTCATAGCATTATTATTAATTTTCTCAAGTGATTGTCACATTATTATTTTTTCTAAAGGTTTCTTCAGATTTTTCTTTCATTTTCACTGATCTTTGTTTAATATCTTGCACTTTATCATTGGAAGGCTGCAGTAATAAAATACAAGATGATGCTTCTGAAAATACACACAAGTTTATCTTTAACTTGGTAATTTTCAGTTTAGACCGCTGGGCCTCTCTGAGCCCTTTCCAAATGAACAACTTGGTACTTTTGTGTTGGTAATTCACTCTAACTGAGGGGCAGCCAAATGCTTCAGGCTTGTGGCCAAACTTGCAAACTAGAGAAACTTGTGGGCACCCCTCCAACACACACCATAAGCAAGATCACAACAGAGCCTGTTCTACTGGTTATAATAAAATGGTTTTTTCCATGCCTAATTTCAGCAAATAGAGGGATGTGGGAGGGAACCATGAAGGCCACAGGGAATGTTGCAGGGATATGCATGCCCTTGGACACTATCCTGGTGACCCCAGAAGATAGCCATTGATTCATTGGGCTTAATAAAATAAATTAAACCCAGTGTTCTAGAGCTCAGATGTCTAAGCTTCTCTGACCAGGTTACTCAGGTACCAATCATCAATGATAGTCCTGATAATCTGTTTGGATGTGTTTTGCTCCTTCCTTCTCCTTGTAGCTCAGAGTGGCATGACAGCTAAGCCAAAGTTTAGCTTAATATCTCATCTGAAGCTGGGATCATGGTCCAGCTCTCTCCTCCTTAACCACATCCTGTAACCAAGATCAAACCTTGGCTTCAGATCTTGGTTAAAGAGGAAAGAGTTTCACCACAATCTCATGTTCAGATGACATGTTTAGCCAAATCTTGGCTTAGCTGCTGTGCTGCGTTGAGCAAAGTGCCTGCAGTCTCCTCTTTACAAGCAGTGAAAGATACAGGTGTTACAATAATTACAGCTTAACCAGGAAACATATAAAAAAGGATTGCTTCTGTTACCAAAAAGAAAATAAAGTAGGTGCCAGTGAGAGATTTCCATAGCCCTTTTCCCACTCAGCTTCTTCCTTGCTTTAGAAGCCAGGGGCTGCATCCAGATGCTGATATTATTGTACGGGCAGGATAGTGTGGAGACAGGCATATCCTGATCTTAAGGCATGTTGGGCTTTGACTGATAGGAATAAAAATGTGCTTTTCCTTTCTATGCCCTTTCCCTCACCCGGTGATGATGTTAGGATACACATGGCAGAATTATAGGATGTAGTGTAGCTCTGATTCATTCTTCCTGCCCTGGATCCCCCACCTACTCCTGGTCCCCTTTGGTCATGGCATCGATACAAGAGGGCTTGCTAGTGAAACATGTAGATACTCCCTGTTGTTCTGGCACACTGTTTTCTGATACCAAGTTGCCTAATTTCATCCTGTTAGCTGTTATGGCTGTAAATCTATCAATGACATAAATTACATTGTCAGGCACAAGAGATAGGGTCTTTTCAGTTTTGTCCCCACTATTGTGGATCTGAAGTACGTATATATGGTTTCTAAAGTACAGGCCTTCAAATGTGCTTTGACAACTCATCTATTTAAATCTGCCTTTCTTCAACAGTGTTTGCTGCTGATTCTTGAGACTCAAAAGTTAATTGCAGTGCTGTTTTTTATGGTTTTTGATTCTTCAAATGCATCTTTGTGTAGTTCATCTAATCTCAGCACACCACGTTGTTAGGACTTTGTTTTGAAATGTGGCCAATAAATACTTTAAATAAATAAAGGTTGTTCTCTACTTTTTCCATGGTAGTGAATTTTGACCTGACATCGTCTAGTTCTTGCTAGAATAAAATTTCTTTGGCTGTTTTTAGGTTCCTCATCAGCTGTCAGTGGTAGTACCATTATTGGAGAAAACACAGGAGTTTTTGTTGGAGGGCTTCCACAGGGTTTTACAATCCTAAGAAAAGATACAGGTAAGAAGGTGTTGCATGGTTTGCATGGCAATACTTTCACTTCCCAGCCTACCCTTGAGTATTTGCTTGAAGTCCTTATGCTACTGCGGTACCAAATATGAAGTCCCAGAGCCATTCCAAGTGAGATGAGTTGGAGAACTGATCGGCCCCCTTTTGATGTTATACATTAATTGTTTTTATTTCTTATTTCTAACAAATTCATTATATTCTGTGCATTTCAGCTTTTTAACGTTTTTCTTTTGTCAGGCACCTCTAAAATAGTTACAAGAGGATTTGTGGGGTGTCTCCGAGAGGTGTCCTTGAAAAAGATGCATCATCCACATGAAGTTTGGGAGCCTTTAGAATGGAAGGAAGCAGTAGAGCAAAGAAATGTTTATCATAGCTGGGAAGGGTGTCCAGGCATGCTTGCAAATGGAGCACATTTTCTTGGGAAAGGTATAACCCCATATTAAAATTGTTTGAAATACTACCTGTGCTTTTGTTGTTGTTCTGAATTTTGTGAAGTGAAAAAAATGCAAAATATTTTATTTGATCTTATTTATAATTTGGTGTTTTTCAAATTTAAAATACATTTATATTTTTAAATGATCAAATAGAAGCAGCACAATATAGCAAAATTTGGAGAAAACCTAGCCAGCTTTATCCCTTAAAATGGTTTCCTAAAGAGCAATGGCTTGCAGATCTTCTGAAAAGCCAGTAGGACTAAGCTTCTAATAGCAGGTCCTATAACATCAGAATCAAGACTGAAAGGGCCTCATTTTACTTCTTAATTACTCTTAAGTCTACTGAATATGTTACGCGCAAAGACATGGAAGCTACTGTAATTGCACTTTCCCCAGACCTGTCATAGTATATGAAGGGTGGATGGGACATGGCCCCACACTAGAGATGCCAGTGTGGGACCATGTGATCAGTCTCACTCACCCATCAGACATCACATAGTCCATACTATTGGGTTATATTCATCTTTATCACAAAACCAGACCCATGCAAGGGCATTGCATTTCACCAGACAAGATGGCCCTTGGCCATCTCTGGCATATGACATTTGATATCCTACACAGGGCTTTGTTCTCCAACCATTGCTGCTTGCATTTTCTAGTTATTTAATTTTATTGTTAGTGAAATTGAGTTTAATGAGAAAGTCATCACAGGCCAATGACCTGTTTAAGATACAGTGGCTTTGATGCACACACACAGTGTTGTACAAAGGCAAATCTGCCTGTCTGAAATTTCTCCCTCATTTCAGTATGTAGTTCCAAATGCATAATGCAGTTGAAATGAAGGGAGAAGCCTACATGAGTGTGGCTAACTCTCTGCTAAGTTATGACTTCAGTATTCATTTCATTCATCTCAAAAACAAGTCCCTTTATTGGGCTGATATTATACACAATTCCTTGAATTGAATTTGACTGAATTTCATTCTCACTTACATAATTATAGAGACTGCAGTATAACATTCTTTGCATGGTTTTCTTTTCTTTTCTTCCCTTAAGGTTTCCTAGAACTTCACTCAAATGTTTTACATGCTGGTCTGGACATGGAGATCTCCTTTATTTTTAAAACGGATCAGCTGAATGGATTACTTCTGTTCATTTACAACAAAGAAGGGCCAGATTACATTGCTGTAGGTGTTGATATTTTTGTTTTCAAATAGGTTATTTAAGAATTTTTATGTATAGATGCTGGAACTCCTTTGTGTGGCAGGATAAACTTCATGATATGAAGAAATTTACATGAGAGAATATATCAGTTGCTACTTGATTTCATTCTTCCCATCTGTCAATTGAAGTAACTCATTACCTTTGTCCTAATCTGGAGGACAGTGGACTAATCATAGCAGTAGTTATATGAATAGGAGTGTGCATCCATAAAGACTGTTCATTAGGTCCTCAATTTTGTTTCTTAGGTATAGTGATATTCCCATAACCTCTGTGACCTAATCTACTTTCCTGTATAGTTTTATAGCTAGAAAGAATAGTATCTTATTGATTTTTGTCTTGTGCCATTTCACTAATGTATTTCATTGCCAGGCCATCTGGTTTCTCTACCTTTATACAATCATGGGATCACAGATTATTGGAAGTTGAAGTTGTTTGAAAAGGCCATCCATTAATAGGCCATCCATTAGTATTTAACTTTTCTTGACCACTAATATCATGCTTAGTGTTATAAAGAACTCAGCAGTAACATAGTCCCTGCCCAGAGGGTTGCAGTACAAGTCCTAAGCACATTGGCCCTGCAAAGGACATGTGGTGCTTTTTGCTGCACTCAGACAACTGCTAGTATAAATGAACACCCTATGGCTTATCACTCCATAGGTTGGATAGCACCCGGCTTTTGTCTGGGACACCCTTTCCCATCTTTTCCCCTAACAGGTGCACCACAAAGTAGGTAAGTGCTGATAGTATCCATCAGTTTTAGTGCATGCACACTTCATGAACACCATGGGCGATAGTCAGCTATATTCTTATGCTAGTGCATTAGTGCTACAGCAACAGGGTTTCTTCCTCCCTAGATCTGTTCTGGAAGTTTGAGGGAACCCCCAGAACAGATTTAGGTGGTGTGGAAGAAAAGAAGGGGGGGGAGAACATTCCATTGCACAAAGAGTAAGCCTTGTGATGACAGAAAGTTCTCCGTAGTGCTATGTTGAACACAACCCCATATGGATATCCTAAGTAATGATGAGCAGATCCCTCTCACTCCAAAGCTTTATTGTTTTCTGTGAGTTCATTCTGCCTCAAAGTCCACTTTCCCAGAATTTATGACTAACTACAGCTCCCTTCAGGGACTGTTGAAAATAATCAAATAATTTGAAAAACCCAACAACACCTGAATGCAAAGTGAAACATTTGCAAGCAAATTTCAGTCAGCGGTATTGGCTTTCCAAATTTATTTCAGTGTTATTCAGCAGGGATATCAACCTGGTTTTTCCATGAATCAAAGCCACTCTATCACATAGTTCACCTGTCTTTTAGTAACTCCCCAACTCTCTTCCAAAGACATTAAGATACTTAAACCAGTTACTTGACTGTAAAATAAAATAGCAACATAGCTTATAGAAAAAAGCCCCCCCCTTTTTTTTACTGCAAGGAATTAGTTTAGATTTCCCTATTTGCGTACATGTCAGGTCACCATTGCTACTGGACATAGATAGTTAAATAGCTAAAGCCATGGATAACTAAATGTTTTTTCTTTGCATTTTTTTCTTGACATTGGTGAGCACCTTCCATTTCTGTGTTGCTGAGCTGCACCTTTACAATTAACTCCTTATCACTGCTGCATTAATGTAGTAGTGGAGGCAGAAAGTATCTATGCATATTTGAGCTGACAAATAATATTACTGTGTGCCCTACATTTTCCTGAACTGGGAAAAGTTTCAGGGGCAGTGCTCCATATGTTTGATTTGGCTTTAAATACACAAAACAAAACATTTATGTAGGCAAAGAGTCACATTAACAAGCCATACTATCCCACACAAGATCCCAGGGGAGAGAGGTGTCCCACACTCTCAAGGTGTTTTTAACCATTCTTGGCATTCTTTCTCTTCTAAAATGGGACTTTTATTTTTTCACACACACAGGTGTGTGTGACAGGTGCATCTTACACCTGTCCCCTCCACTTAGTCGCAGGTAGGAAAGAGATAGGGTACATTATTTTGTCCAAATTCTTACGAAACAGCAACAGCAGCAGCAACAACAACAACAATATCTATACCCCACTCATCTAACTGGGTTGCCCCAGCCACTCTGGGCAGCTTCCAACAAATTAAGTCTTGAGACACAGTAAAACATCAAACATTAAAAACCTCCATATTCAGGGCTGCCTTTATATGTCTTCTAAAAGTCAGGTAGTTCTTTATTTCCTTGACATCTGATGGAAGGGCATTCCACAGGGTGGGCACCAGTACTGAGAAGGCCCTCTGCCTGGTTCCCTGTAACCTCACTTCTCACAAGGAGGGGACTGCCAGAAGGCCCTGGGAACTGGACCTCAGTGTCTGGGCTGAATGATGGGGTTGGAGATGCTCCTTCAAGTTCTCTCCCTCACCAAATCCACTGATGAACCATCCACTGGCCATTCTACTCCTTACAAACGATTAGTAGCTACTGTCAGAATACTGTACTTGCAATGTGTAGCACTGAAAGTATTTGGCCTACAGTGGGGGATATGGCAACCTTTCAGAAACAAGCTTCCTTCGTAAAATGCACCCCAAGGACACCCTTCTTTTGCAGAGTGCCTTCTTTTTAAACTTTCTATCTCACAGACCCTTTGCAGTGTAGATGCCGATGGCTGTAACTGGCAAGATATGCGGGATAACAGCACACAGTACATTTTCTCTTCAGGAGGTCGCCTCACAGTGCCATTTGTTGTGAATTATTATATTATTTTATTATGTGCAGCCAGTTTCTTCCCTTAACGGATCATAACAGATGGGATTATATGGTCTTTCATGAGAACTAGCACTAAAGTCTCATTGGAAAGGAGTGTGTGACAGCTCAATGACTGCTTTTGTGTAGCTCCTGTCTTTGAATTCAGAAGATGAAAGGACAAGGAGGGGGTGGAAACCAGGGACAGGACTGAGCTGGCAACTGGAAACACATGTTTGATCAGCTGGGGTCATTTAAAAAATAATAATAATTAAAAACTAAACATATATTCTATCTGCCTATCTGGTAATATTGATACATGATACAAGATGATGATATTTATTAAACAAGTGTATCTTTAAGAAAAGAAAATGCACATCTTAAGTTGCCCTCTTTATTTCACATAATAAGATTTTGGCATGGATGCTGAAATGTCTGTTTTTCCTGTGGCCTTATTAATCCTTTTCTTTCACAAAGAACCTTATTTAAATGTCATTTTTTCCCTGAGCTGGACAATTTAGAATCTCAAAATATACTTACCACTGCATCCCAAACAAGAGGCAGTGTTGACTATTGAAATCATGCAGGCAATTTAACTAGAAAATGAACATTTTGGTGATGCGTGCTTATATTAGATAAACCGACTTATAAATATACCCTCAAATATACCCCATTATTATTATTTTTTAAAAAAAACCAATTTCTTCAGACATTTCCAAAAATATGCAATATTATTTTTGGACCAGCATGAATCATGTATATTTAAAATTCAGTGCACTAAATTTAAAGTTAGCAGTTAGATTAAGCAGATCTGGGATTTCTTTCTCAATGGACTTGTCATAATATTCTTCATAATACAGTTGGCAAATACATATTTTCCCATTTTGTAAAATGATTAGAGGATGCAGTCATACTTTAGGTCAGTTTTTTTCCTCCCATCAGTTATGCAAATCTCAGTAATGAAGTCATAAGCTAGTTACACACAGATTAGACATAAAGATCATGATCAGCTCAAGTTAATACTTTTTAAGTTCTGTTGATTTCAATGAAAGGAGAATAGCATGTGCTTAATGCTTCTATCAAAATAAATGGGATTTTAAAGTGCTTAACTCTGACTAGAGAAGTTCTACATTCTAAAAATACTTGTTGGCATTTGTCTGTCTCAAGAGACAATGGAGTGCGCCTCTGTGGGTGAAGCCAAATCGCTATGTTAGCAGCACTTAAGTAACCTCCCCTGGGGTGCAAGCCAGGGCAATGTGTATGGAGGTCCTGGGCTGCCCAGATGGCAAGACTCCCCCAGCCTTGCTGATGTGGTCCAAAGGAAAGGAAAGCAATACGTTTGGCACTAGCTTGGCTGGAGGAGTTGCTGGAAAGAGGCGTATAAGGTGCCATCCAGCCGTCTTAGGGACTCCACTACAGATATGTGCATGGTTTACTTCTTAGCCCTTTCTTTTCCTGAAGAGACCCTGCAATACTAGTGGACACTCAAGTATGCATTTTGCTATATCCCTAGAACACACATTTTTCAGATGGTGCTTTTTTGTGCTCATTTTCCTGCACAATTAAGACTGTGATCCTACAGACACTTACCTGAACCCAGTGGGACTTACTTCTGAGTAAACAGACATTAGGTTGTGCTGCATGTTTGTCCCAATTTCCTTACCTTGAGACTGAAAAATAGTGAGATATAGGTTACCCAGGTTTGTAATTATCCAGCTGACGCAATCTGTCTGAGGAAGTGTCATGTGATTTAAGGGCTTGCAGTTTGTTTTTAAACATGGG
Source organism: Darevskia mixta (assembly GCA_034641385.1). Taxonomy (NCBI): domain Eukaryota; kingdom Metazoa; phylum Chordata; class Lepidosauria; order Squamata; family Lacertidae; genus Darevskia; species Darevskia mixta. The sequence goes on along the minus strand of JAWWNH010000054.1, from coordinate 6,425,669 downwards.
CAGAGCTCTGTCAAATCCCTACTGGACTCACACTAGCAGGGTAGAAAGTGAGGAGGGGCTTCATGGTCTCTTTTCTGTTTTTAAAGGCTTTTTTTTTTCCTTTTGAGGAAAAATCATTTCTGCTGGTTCCATTGGAGCACTAGTGGTGACTGCAACAAGGAAACATTAATGGACAGAACTCCTAATCTGCCAAATCACATCCCATGGACCATATGATTGCACCCTAATTGTGCTGATAAAAATTATTTATTTTATATTTCTTCTTGTGGGACCAACACTGTCACTGAAATGTTAATGAATATTATTCAGCTACTATTTACATTTGTTCCATTGCTTAAATGCATTTTTTTCTTTCTTGCTGTCATCAATTCTTTATTTTCTGTTTCAACTTTGAACTACAGGCAGAACTAAAAAGTGGAGTCTTGTCTTTTCTGCTAAGCAATGGCATTGTTTTGACACATGTGAATCTCTGGTTAGGCTTGTCCTATTGCGATGGAAAATGGAATAAAGTTATTCTGAAGAAAGGAGGGTTTGTAGTTTCAGCAAGTGTAAATGAATTGAAAGAACATGTGGTGGAACCTGGTTTAGACCAGCTGTTTGTAAACTCTCCAGTCTACATTGGAGGAATCCCAGATGAGGTCCAGAATGTCTTTAAAGAGCTGGGATTAGAACAAGGTATGTTACTACAAGGGAAGGAAACATATCTGGAAGTGGATAGCATATATTGTGGCAGCTTGCTGAGCAATTATACAGTTTGGTCAAGTAGATGGCATGCAGAAATAGCAGGTGGAGAACTTGCCCAAGGGCCTCCCCAAAGCTGGAGCCAGCTTTCAAGGAATGGAAGCAATCCCCATCATTTGTGAAATACTTATTTTGTACAGGGGAATTCCAACTTACATGAGGGGTTCTCTTCTTGGCTGCTGCGCATGTCAGCAGGATGCATGCAAGTCCATTCTGCCTTGTACTGCCCCTGCCCTATCCCCTTTCAGCACTGAAAATGGTGCACGTATTAGCGGTCACATGGGTGCTGATTGTGCACAATTAAATTTTAAAGAATTTCTCCCTTGCCTTCTCCTTTAACAAGGAACAATAGCAGCTCTTAACGAGGCTGCCCTGATATTAAAGATACACTGTGGTATGTTAGATTAATTTCAAACATTAACCCATGGGTACATCTTACTGTAGATGACTGAGGTTCTTGCCCACCACAGTTGGTATTTCTTGTACACTGCACAATGGGCAGCTGTAGCAAAGCTTAGGAGTCAGATTCTAGCAGTGCTCTTTGTTCATCCCAGCCAGACCCCTAAGTGAGGATACACATTTTAGGGGCTTTTTGATCAGGGCTTCTAGAGATCCTAGACCCAGGGGTTGTCTAGTTAACTTTCAGAAGCCTAGGGCTATACCAGGGCTTTGCATTTTGTATCCTATTTGCCAACTTATAACAAATTAGATTGTCTCATCCTGAAGTGACTTTGCTCTAATAAAAGCAATTATTAGTTACCGGGTAGTTACCCACATTGGCTCTGTATGTAATTTCAGGTTGGAGTTAGGTAAATGAAAGCAAACAAATACCCACCCACCTACTATTACCCAATTAGAGCAAGGCATTCCAAGTACTTTTCTTTTTTTTATATTATGGCTACAATAATTAGACTGTAAGGCACATGTGAATATTCATGTTGTGAAAATAGCCATTTCACACTGCTTCTGTTATTATGATAACAGCATTTAACTACAAATAGCATAAAAGTTATATATTATAGGAAGAATCTGTGATAGGTTTCCTCCCAAATCAATATTTTGCACCTGTTGATGTGAATGTATGCTGACAAGTGGCAAAATTAAGGTTTTTCCATGTCGGCTGAAATGTTGGATAATTGGTGTACATTTCAGTGCGGTAGAAATTCAGGAATGATAGCTCTGTATCAGCTTAAATATTTTTTTAATCATTTCTCAAACATAATTTGAAGTTTAACGTTTACATCTAGCTCTCCTTATCGCTGAAATGTAGCACTGCAAGAAGCAAAACATGATTCTTAATTAACAACTGAAGCCCTTTATGTGATACTAATCCCTTACTATTTGCTAGGTTTTGGTGGCTGCATGAAGGATGTTAAATTTACACGAGGTGCTGTCGTTAACTTGGCATCTGTGTCCAGCAGTGCTGTCAGAGTCAATCTGGACGGATGCCTATCAACTGACAGTGCTGTTAACTGCAGGGGGAATGACTCCATCCTAGTGTACCGAGGAAAAGAAAGGAGTGTTTATGAGAGTGGTCTACAGCCATTTACAGGTACCACACTGGCCTCTCCCTTATATGAAAAGCTGTGTGACTTGAGTTCATTTTCTACTGTTCTATTCTCACATTTATATACACCCTCTCTCTCTCTTTTGCAAGAATATTTGTACCGGACAATTGCTTCTAATGAAGGAGGAACTGTATATAGTGCCTGGGACCGTGGTCGCACAAGAGAATCGGGTAATTAACATTTCTGCATTTTGTTCTTGTATCCAGTCTGGCTTGGTAGCAATGGCAATGTTTAGTGTGGAAAAAGAGAAGACACACCAAAACTGCACACTGAAATCAAAGAGGCTTTTGGCCCAGTTCTTACCGTTGTTATTTGGAACTTGAAATACCATGGTTACAATTCAATGTAGGATTAAATATGCTACGACAGTTGTTTTTAGTGGGCTTCAGCACATATAAAACAGAATTATATTCTGGTCCATATATTTCATATATTTCTTGATTTTCATATCTTTTTAAAAAAGCATCTTAAGCTATGTGTTGACTTGCCAGATGATAATTTTGTTTTTGTGGGCACTTGTCCAATATCTTTTTTTCCCCTGAACAGAGACTTTTTGGGAGGGGTTATACATACACATATACATCAATCCCTATAGATAAAACATCAATTTTAGTGGTGTAGCCCAATTTCATAGGTTCAAGGCCACAGATGATCCATACAAATGTTAGAAATTTGACAAATACATATGTCCAGCAAGTACAATTATTGATAGACCTGAGCAAAAAGATAAGCATTGGGGTGGAAAGTCAGGCTCCCCCTGAATTGTTGGAAAATGTCAGCACCACCCTGAGAATATTTGGTGGTACTGAATATATCACAACAAATAGGGTGAAAACTTGTGGACACCTTAGTGCCATGGTTCCCAATGTGGGGCACATGCCCCACAGGGGGGCAATTTGATTTTTTAGGGGGCAATTCGAGAATGAGTTATTAATAGTAAATGGCCTTTTAGGCTTCCTCCACATGAACAGAAATTCACTTTTTGAATAATAAGAATTATATGTCACAGGGGGATCAGGATTTTAGAGATGCTTAGGTGGGGCATGGCCAAAAAAAGGTTGGGAACCACTGCCATAGTGGATTCAGCTTTATTACTGCTGGAACTTATTTTAATATTTATTTATAAGAGTGATTCTTCACCGCCAACTCATCGCAAAAATTCAGGGTGGTGTACAATAAAAAGTTCAAACGTCATAAAATTATTAAATCATAAAACATGGAACAAATGAACAATCTTGAATCAAATTAATTCTCTTCAAAACAGTTGTTGATAATGTTTTAAGCAGGCAATGAAATATAATTGTGAGTGCCACTCTGATTTCAGTGTTGGGGTAGGGAGAATGTGTTCCAAAGTACTGGTGTCACTAGGCTAAAAGCCTTAGTTTGCATAATATATATGATAACTATGAGACCATCAGGCAACCATTCTGTAGATGACCCAGTATAAGGGACAAGGGGTATAAGGTACAAGATGACCCTTCAGGTAACCTGATCCTAAGCTATTGTTGAAAGAGGCAATGGGACTGGCTTCCAGTCCTTCCAGTTCACCTCTGTGAGCCCTTCCTTCACCCACCATATGAACTAACAAGATTTTTTTCATTCAGTATTAACTGATACAAAATGTTTCAGAAGAGATTTTTTCCCCTTTCCTGTTGGGAAGCGGCCATTCCCTTCCATCCTGCCCTTGCAGTGCAGGCTTAAGCCAGGCTTTGAGAAGGAGCCTCAAGGTTCTGGCAGCGTCCTAGAGGCCTCCTAACTCCTTCCCAAACCCCAATAAGTGCTTGCTCAGCATTTGGAAGGAGGCAGAAGAAATGTAGGACTTTGTCAGAGTCCTCATACATCTTCCTGAAGCCGGGCAAGCACTTACTGGACTTTGAGAAGGCACCCTCCTCGAATGCACACCCAGTGCGACCACACCACCCTAAATCTGCCTCTGCCTCACCCCCACCCTGCTTGAATTTGGTGGTGAGAATAATAGGTAGAGAATTTTGGGAAGACATTTTTTGCTCCAACCTTGTGGCTTCAAGCTGAAAATATAAAGATGATTTACTTTTGGGGACAGCCATTTTCCAGTGTCTTTGAACCCAAACTTTCTGATTTCCTTTTATTGCATGAACTGTTGCACTACAGTCAGTATTGTTTGGACTGAATTGATTTCTTCAATTATTGTCATAAAATGCTGAAACAACTCTGGTATATGACCTCCGCAATCACCAGTCTCTTTGCAAATTAGAAGTATAATGTTCCTGTGTCACAAAAGCTGCTTTCCAACGCTTTTTACCAAAGCAGAGTTTTGACTTGCAAATGTGCTGCTTATACAGCTTAATGCCACCATGTGGTCGACCATCCCAAAGCGAGCAACTGCAGCCATATTTTTGCCCTAATTGTCTGACCAGAGTAACTCAGACCATAAATTTATATTTACAATCTGACCACAGCACGGAACAGCTACATGTTCCCATGGGCTGGAAAATAATTGCACTATTTAATTATTTTTGAGTCAGTTTTGTTGTGTCCCCTATGAGAAGACCATCTGCTATACAGTACCTTACCTTGCCCTGTGATACATTTCAGAACTAATAAAATCAATATATTAATGTAGTATTGTCAGCAACCTGAAGATTTGCATGTGGATCACTGCTCCTTTCAGGAGGAAACATAGGCAAACACTTTGAAATTTAGCATACTGATGCCCCTTACACAGACTACCCTCCTACCAGATTATTTTTAAAATGAGTCTTAAGGTATCAGGGCATAAAAGAGGGGCACTTGATGCTGAGAGGCTACAGCAGTCCTAATCACCAGGACTCTAGAGTACACATGCATTTATAGCAAAACTATCATCCATCATCCTGCCATAGAGTTCCTTGGGCCTTTCCTTGGCATCCATTGTGCAGTCATCTGTGATGATGTTGTTTCTGGCCAGATCTTTACTTGATACAGCAATATCTAATAAATAGTTAAAAGTTATTGGAAATAAGATTTATTTAAAAAAAAACAAGGGTTGCAAGACTTACACGAGCTGTGCTTTGAAAGTTATTTTAATCATCTTCATTTATAAAGAAACAAAACAAAAAAGCAGCAACCTGTACTTTGTTATTTAAACTGACCCAAAGCAAAGGCATATTCTTGCAAAACCTCAAGCTTTGTTTCCTTCTTAATGATAACCTAAGTCCCTGCAACCCACCATCTGTTGACATTAATGGACACATATCCATTGATAATACAGAATTAGCTTGATTACATGCAATATCTCTAGGTTTTGTAAGTTGGGAACCTGAAAATATGAAACTACAGTTGTTTAGAAAAAGACATCATTTTAGCAAAAATTTTACTTCTCAGCAATGAAATTTCAAATGCTAGCGTATAATAACAGTCTAATTATCTGTTCTTACTTGGATACATCATCATATTGTTTAAACTTCTACAGTCCACCCCCTTCCCTTATGAGTGACGTTTCAAACACGTTTGAAACATTAAATGTTTTTTGAAAACCCGAACTAGACAAAGAAGAATGTTATGTAGATGGAGTTCTGATGGTTTTGAAATATAGCTAAAAGTGAATGGCTCAAGATGTGCAGTCATATTAAATCAATGCTGGAAAGTTACAACTCTAATAAATTGTATTTATGCTAATGGCGAATCTGATTTACTGCAACTATTAAAAGTGAAGAATGGGGCAACAGTCTTCTTAGGACTGCTGTTTTCTCTGTTCCTCTTTTATCCTTTCACAGTCCCGCAAAACGTGCCAACACCCTCACGAGCTCACAGCATAAATGGTTACAGCGCTGAGGTTACGTGGGACGAACCAGTTGGGGTCAAAGGTGTAATTGAGAAGTACATTCTAAAGGCGTCCAGCAAAGATGATCCCAGCATACCTACTGTCAGAACGGAGATTTCTAATGCTAGTGCATTCACAGGTACATGCCAATAAATATGTGTGTAAGCAGTATTTTTAATCTGTTGGTGGTGGTGAGATGAGCAACTGTGTTCAGACACTGCAAAATAATTTGGTGTTTTCATGAGTATGAGAGAAAGAGAACAAGTCTCTGGGTGGAGTGAAGCAAAACCAGAGGGAGGACGACGTGAAGGCAAATACACAGAGAGGAACAACCCATATCTTTATGCCTATACAGGGGAGGAAGCCTGACCTGGAAACCTTTATATGGGTCACTGAGTAAAAGATGGCCTGCTTTGGCTTTTTGGCTCATGTTGTTTGGGCAACATTCCACGAGTTTCCTTCTGTTTTCAAGGCAGTGCCCCTTAGGAATAACAGGATTGCAAATTGCTTTGGTGTTGGAGAATGTCTTCTCTTTTGTCTGGAGTATGCTTTTCAGCTTTCATGTTTGAGAAGCAGGAAGATGTCAGGAGGGAAGGGAGATCCAAAGAAAGCGGGGAGGGCACAGGGTCTTAAGGAAAATAGGCAGAAACATTAAAAAAGGGTTCTAGTAAGCAAAAGAAGGCAAACACATACACGTTTGGGCCGCCTGCTTGCTCCCCCCCCCCCGGCCACATACGCGTAAACAATGCTTCTACTGTAAAATATTTCTCTCTGGCACATACAGTAGTACCTCGGGTTACAAACGCTTTGGGTTACAAACTCCACTAACCCGGAAGTAGTACCTCGGGTTGCGAACTTTGTCCCAGGATGAGAATGGAAATCGTGTGCTGGCGGCGTGGCGGCAGCGGGAGGCCCCATTAGCGAAAGCACCCCTCAGGTTAAGAACGGTTTTGGGTTAAGAACAGACCTATGGATGAATTAAGTTCGTAACCCGAGTTCGTACCACTGTACTGCAAATGACACCACAGGAAGAAGTGATGGCTCTGATTCGCTTGTGAACGCAGGAAGAATGCATGGTTCTGATTGGCTTAGGCTGGCTTGATTGACAGGGAGGGATCCAGTGCCCCATCCCCCCCTTATAAACCTTTGCTTGTTTTTCTCTCTGTGGCTTCTTACACAGAAAAAAGGGAAGGAATGAGCAAAAGAATGCACCACCCTACCTGAGCCATTTCTTTGGGTGGGAGATGGTGGCTACTGGTGGGACCTGCTGGTAGTGATTGTTGTGGTTTGGCTATGTTTGAAAGGGGTTAGGGGCTATGTATGTATAGCTTTCAACTTTCCAGAAGCCCCTTGCTGGCAAATGAGTAGTTTAAAATAAATGTGGCAATATCATTTTATTTCTCCATTACTAATAAAAACATCTTACTGATTTCGGTATCATGCAGTAATCAAATCTAAAAGTCAGCAAGCTAACTTTTGAGAGCACTGTGGTCAAGCAGATGTATTTCAAGGACTTTTCAGTTCAGCCATATGCTTATACCTGTTTAGTTGATGTTTGCTTAAATTCACATGAAAAGATTCTGTCAGCACAAATATTTGGGGAATGACAGTTCTCCTTATTGATATCCACAAGATAATCCTGAACAAACAGCAGCATTTTCTACTTATTGCTCAGTTTATGTCATTGATTCTGTTCTTGATTTAAAAGGTATCTGTCATCAAGGAAACAGAAAAAGAAGTTTTGAATTTAGGTGACATTAAAATCGGGATCTCATCATTGCCTAGGGTCCAAAAAGTTATTTTTTAGTATGCTCAATATAGTGTTGTGTTTTTTAATTCTTTTTAATAGTAAACCCATACATATTACAAAATATTTTTGCACCTCATCTCAGTCTCAGCCTAGGGTTGATATGGAACATGAAAAAGATGATTAATAATAACCAAAATAGTTCTTTGGAGTGCAATTTACCCATACCCAGTCTGGGAAGAATTCCCAAAGTTGTGAAGTTATTTTGGAAGGTTAAATGTTTTAGGTAAATATTTAATATATGCAAAATATTTAATTAGAATATGCAGACTCTATCTCTGTAAATAAAATATCATTATGTAAAACTGCTTGCAGCTGAAAAGGGAAAGCCTTTTGATAACTGAGTTTTAAAACAAAATAAAATAAAAAAAATTCCTTCCAGTAGCACCTTAGAGACCAACTAAGTTTGTTCTTGGTATGAGCTTTCGTGTGCATGCACACTTCTTCAGATACACAGGAACAGAAGTCACCAGACCCTGATATATAGTGAGAGGGTGGGGAGGGGTATTACTCAGAGGGGTGGTGGAAATGGGTGAAAGGTTGATAGGTGTGGTAAACCTGTTGACGACTGTTAACGGCTGCAATTAGTCTTACAGGAAAAAGCAAGGGGTGAGAAGGTTAAAAAAGCTTTGTCATGTATAATGAGATAAGAATCCAATGTCTTTGTTCAGACCAGGTCTCTCCATGGTTTTAAGCTTGGTAATGAGTTGCAATTCAGCAACTTCTCTTTCCAGTCTATTTCTGAAATGTTAGGAATTCTGAAAGTACTTACGTGCAGCTAGTCACATAAGGCAATTAAGCTAAAGGCCAGGTGTTCCAATTAAGAGTTGGCTAAGGGCCAAGGGTTCCTCCCTATCTGCCCGGTAACAGGGCCTCAGTAACAGCCTTTCTATTGGGTAAAAGGTTCTATAAAAGGTAAGAGCGTCCATATGCTCTGTGTGGGGTGTGGTATGGAGTTGCGATCTGTGGAGAAGGTTATGAGAGAGATAGCGAGAGGAAAGGTTTGCTTTGTTTCTTTATTTTACCAAAGTCTGTACATAGTAATTTGTAGATACTGTTTTGCTTTAATAAAAGCTGTATATAGTTAGCAAGTTGCTAGTGGCAGTGAGTTCTTACAACATCGTGTTCCAGCAACGCTATACATCCAGAAGCTTCCTGAGGGCCTGCGTGCACTCTGCTGTGTCCAGGATTCCGTTTTTCCTGACACAAAATCCCGAACAGGTTATGGGTGGTGCAGGTTCTGGAATAGGAGCTGGTCCTGGTTGGCGTTTGGCTGGCGCGTTGGCATCGGTGAGCTGGTGAAGCTGTGGATGCGTGGAGCTGCCAAGACAGACAACAGCTGCAGTGTGTCAGAGCTGGATGCTGTGAGTCTATCTTCTCTCTCGGAGGCTGTGAGTAGCTGGTTCCTGAGTTGTTGTGGGACATTGCTCTCAGATGGCTTCGCAACCTTTCCAGATGGCGTTTGAGCGTCTGAACGATCGCAACTATCTGCTTTGGTCTGAGCGGATGCAGGCTGTGCTGCAGAGGGAGCATCTCTGGGAGTCAGTGCACAGACCGCCCGCAAAGCCTGATGAGGAAGATCAGGACAAAGACCAAAGGGCAAGGGCCACCATCATCTTGGGGATAGACGACTTGCAGTTGCCACATGTGCGTGGGATTAAGTCTGCAAAAGGTGTGTGGAAGGCGTTGAAAGAGCTTCACATTCGGGAGACAGCTGAATCTAGATTGTCTATCCGTAAGTCTTTGTACAAAGCAATGTTGCAGCCTGGGGTTACAATGCAAGATCATTTACACAGTTTGCAGATGAAATTTGTGGCGCTTCAAGAAAGAGACTGTGTGTTAGATCAGGAGGAGAAAGTCAGCATTATTTTAAGCTCTCTCCCTGATAGCTGGGACAATCTTGTGTTAACGTTTGAAGCTATGCGTCCACAAGATTTGACGGTTCAATACATAACAGGGCGTTTGCTTGAAGAATGGCAGAAACGGGAGAACAGGTCGTTGGCTTCAGAGGCTTCGGCAAGCGGGTCGGCTTGCGAGGAATGTGAACACCGTTCCAGAAGGGAAGCAGCAGGAGAAGCAACAACGTCTGGCGTCTGGCGAGGAGGCTGCGTATGCTGTGCGTCGTTGTTTCCGATGTGGGTCAACAGGGCATTTGAAGAAAAATTGTCCGGAGGTGGCCAGGTCTCAGCGACAGGAGCAGCAGCGGCAGAAAAAGTTCTTCAAACGCAAGCAGTCGGCTCAGCTTGTAACGGCAGCAGTTGAGTGTGCTGACGAGAGGCAAACTATCTGGGTGGTTGATTCAGGGGCTTCTCGGCACATCGTAAACTCTGAGGAGTTTTTTGTTTCAAAGGGTTCGACACAACGCAGCCAAGTTGCTCTTGCAGATGGCAGAAAATCCGAGGTACAGTCGGGGGGTTCTGTTTATGTTCCTTGTCTACGTGAGCACTTGAAAGATGTACTGTGTGTGCCGTCTCTACGAAGCAACTTAATGTCCGTGTCTTGTTTACTCAAGGCTGGCTTCGGAGTTCATTTTGAGGACAATTGCTGTGTAATTAAGAAACACCGGGGAGACTCTTGGCACTGCTAGACCAGAAAATGGGTTGTTTATGCTCAGAGACTGCTCTCAAGTTTCTGCAGTAGCTGGTAATACTCAGCCTGTGTTTGATAACAAAGCTATGCATAGAGACTGTCTGCATTTATGGCATAGAAAAATGGGTCATGCTGGGTGGAAAAGTATTTCTAAATTGCCTGTGCTAACTGATGGGTGTAAGTTGCAGGGTTGTAACAAATACCTAGACTGTAATGTGTGTAAGAAAGTTAAAACTCACAGAGGGTCGTATCCCAAGAGTGACAGAGTAAGTGACACACCACTACAGCTTGTGCATCTGGATGTAATTGGTCCATTTCCGGTTAGCAGGGGCGGGTCGCGTTTTTCTTTAACAATTGTAGACGACGCTACACGTTATTTCTGGTCTTATCCCATGAAACACAAGGGAGATGTGTTACTAAATTTAAAAGCTGGGTAGCATCTGTGGAAAGGCTTTTTTCCCTTAAATTGAAACGGGTGCAAAGCGATAGAAGGCGGAGAATTTGTCTCAAATGCTTTCCAAGATTGGCTACAAAAACGTGGTATTGGGCACCGCAAAACTAACGTTTTTAGTCCAGAAGAAAATGGTGTTTGTGAACGTAAAAATAGATCATTGCAGGATATGATGTATGCCATGTTAGAAGATTCTGGGTTATCTATGTCTTATTGGGCTGAAAGTCTGTTGACAGCAAGTTATTTACAGAATCGCCTGTTTCACCAAACAATTGGTACTACTCCTTATTTCAAACTGTTTGGCAAAAAACCCAAGGTAGATCATTTGCATGTGTTTGGTTCTAAAGCCTGGGTTCATATTCCTAAACAACAAAGGAAAAAAGGAAAAGCCAAATCCAAACAACTAGTGTTTGTGGGTTATCAGGAGCTTGGAAAAGGCTACAGGTTTGCTGAAGGAGTGAATGGAATCGTGGTTTCCAGAAATGCTACATTCTGTGAGCATAGTGGCTGGGAAAAGCTGCACGCTAACACAGAAATCTGGTTTCAGTCTTCCAGAGGCTTGACAGTAAAAAAGAGCCACAGAAGGGGGAGGAAAGCCCAAGAATGTTATCTCCCAAGCAAGAGGCTAGTCAGAGTTCGCCTGTTGCTAGGCAACAGCAAGGGGGGGCGAAGTTTCTGAGGGGGAAAGCGAAACGGAGGAAAACTTTACTCCCAGGAGGTCGGAGAGAGAAAATAAGGGAGTGCCTCCAGATCGTTATTCTCCTGACACAGCCAATGTGTTTAATGTTGCTTTAGAGCCTCAAAGTTTTCAGGAGGTCATGGCTTTGCCAAAAGAACAGGCTAGTTTTTGGAAACAAGCTATGGATGAGGAAATGGCTTCTTTAAAGGAGCATGAAGTCTTTACACCTATGGCAACACCTAAAGGAGTGAAAGTTGTTGGATGTAGATGGGTGTATAAGCTCAAGCCATTGGTCACAGGAGGTTACAAATATAAGGCGCGTTTAGTGGCAAAAGGTTATTCACAGAGGCCAGGGCTTGATTTTGATGAAATTTTCGCACCTACCGCTAAATGTGAGTGTACGTTTGATACTAGCAATAGCAGCTAAACGTAAACTCAAGGTTAATCATTTTGACATACAAACTGCTTATTTACACGCAAATCTGACTGAAGATATTTATCTGTCAGAACCACCTGGTTATGAGACAGGAAGCAACAAAGTGCTAAAATTAAATAGAGCATTATATGGTTTGAGACAAGCTGCAAGATCCTGGAATAAATGTTTAGATGATGGTTTAGTTTCACTTGGATTCAAACAAAGTGTGGCTGATAATTGTGTTTATACTCGTGGGTCTGGTGATAAACAAGAGTATTGTGTAATTTACGTGGATGATCTTTTACACGTGGGTAAATCAGACAAACAGACCAAAACATTTGCAGCACAGTTGGCCAAGAAGTTCAAAGTAAAAGACCTTGGTCCAGTTAAGTCTTATTTAGGTTTGGAAGTGTGCTGGGCAAAGGATGGTAGTTGTTTGATCAGTCAAAAGAGCAAAATCAAACAGCTTCTGGCTACTTATGGCATGCAAGATTGCAAGGGGCTGCAGTTCCCATGGAGCCAGGATTCATTAAGTCTTTGCACGATGATGAGAGTCCAGAGTTTGAACATTTGGGACTTGTATCAGTCTGCCATTGGCAGTTTGTTATATCTGAGTCAATGGGCCAGGCCGGATCTAAGCTATTCTGTAGGCATACTCAGCAGGCAAGTATCTAAACCAACAGTAAGTGCCTGGAAAGCAGTAAAACACGTGCTTAGGTATCTTAAACAAACAGTTGACCATGTGTTACAGCTTAGCTCTGCAGGAGATGAAGTACTGCATTGCTATTCAGATAGTGATTGGGGTAATTTGCCAAGTCGCAAATCTGTCACAGGTTTGGTCATTATGTTTGGAGGAGCTTTAATTGGCTGGAAATCAAGAAAACAGAGTATTGTGAGCATTTCTACCACCGAGGCAGAATATGCTGCACTTAGTGATCTTTGTAGTGAACTGGTGTGTTACAAACAGTTATTAACTGATCTGAATGTAAATTGTGAACAGCCAATACAAGTGTGTGTTGATAACCAAGCCTGCATTACTTTGAGTAATTCCTGAAAGTTTTAAGTCAAGGTCAAAACATGTCTCGGTGAAATACCAAAATGTAAGGTGCAATGTACAAAGAAATGTAATTACATGTACCTATGTGCCTAGTGATCAGAATGTTGCTGATGTAATGACAAAAACCATTGACATGTGTAAAGAACAAACAAATGTGTGAAAGTTTGGGTATGCTTGACAAAATTGTTTAAAAAGAACTCTGTATATGTTCAGGAGTTAATTGCTTCAGTGATAGCTGTGAGGGGGTGTTAGGAATTCTGAAAGTACTTACGTGCAGCTAGTCACATAAGGCAATTAAGCTAAAGGCCAGGTGTTCCAATTAAGAGTTGGCTAAGGCCAAGGGTTCCTCCCTATCTGCCCGGTAACAGGGCCTCAGTAACAGCCTTTCTATTGGGTAAAAGGTTCTATAAAAGGTAAGAGCGTCCATATGCTCTGTGTGGGGTGTGGTATGGAGTTGCGATCTGTGGAGAAGGTTATGAGAGAGATAGCGAGAGGAAAGGTTTGCTTTGTTTCTTTATTTTACCAAAGTCTGTACATAGTAATTTGTAGATACTGTTTTGCTTTAATAAAAGCTGTATATAGTTAGCAAGTTGCTAGTGGCAGTGAGTTCTTACAACATCGTGTTCCAGCAACGCTATACATCCAGAAGCTTCCTGAGGGGCTGCGTGCACTCTGCTGTGTCCAGGATTCCGTTTTTCCTGACACAAAAATCCCGAACATGAAATTCCTTTGCAATAAGACAGCTGCTTTGAGATCTTGTATAGAGTGTCCTGGGAGATTGAAGTGCTCTCCTACTGGTTCTCTGTCTTGTGATTCCTGATGTCAGATTTATGTCCATTTATCCTTTGGCGTAGGGTTTGGCCTGTTTGTCCAATATAGAGAGCTGAAGGGCACTGTTGGCATTTGATGGCATACACAATGTTAGATGATGAGCAATTAACATTGTGTATGCCATCAAATGTCACAGACATAAATCTGACATCAGGAATCACAAGATCTCAAAGCAGCTGTCTTATTGCAAAGGAATTTCAGAAATAGACTGGAAAGAGAAGTTGCTGAATTGCAACTCATTACCAAGCTTAAAACCATGGAGAGACCTGGTCTGAACAAAGACATTGGATTCTTATCTCATTATACATGACAAAGCTTTTTTAACCTTCTCACCCATTGCTTTTTCCTGTAAGACTAATTGCAGCCGTTAACAGTCGTCAACAGGTTTACCACACCTATCAACCTTTCACCCATTTCCACCACCCCTCTGAGTAATACCCCTCCCCACCCTCTCACTATATATCAGGGTCTGGTGACTTCTGTTCCTGTGTATCTGAAGAAGTGTGCATGCACACGAAAGCTCATACCAAGAACAAACTTAGTTGGTCTCTAAGGTGCTACTGGAAGGAATTTTTTTTATTTTATTTTGTTTGACTATGACAGACCAACACGGCTATCTACCTTTAACTGAGTTTTAAAAGTTTTCTGAGTAACATAGTTCATTGCTGAGGAAATATAATATACACTAGTAGGCGTTAAGCCCGTTAAATTAACGGGCGCTAGAAAATAACGTTGAGGGGGAAATGAAGGCGGGGAGGGGTTGCTCGGGCAGAGCGAGAAGGGCAGGAGAGGGAACCACGCGGAGGGATCCTCCCGCCGGGCGCGCTTCCCTGGGAGTAAGTCCCGCTGAGGCGCCGTGGGGATTCCTCCCCGAGCAAGCGCCCCTGGCGAAGCCGGCAGGTCCGTGGAGGTGCCTGGGCAGGGCGAGCCCGGCGGCGGTCGGTTGCCCCTTCAGCGGCCCGGGAAAGCCGCCGGAGTTACTGGTAACTGCGAGCTCCGGGACGCCCAGCTCTCTCACCTTGGGCTTGTCGAAAACCGGCGGGCTGTTCTCCATGCTGCTGCTGCTGCCTCCTCCTGCTCCTCCGCCAGTCCGGGCTTCAGTGGCCGCCGGGCCGGCCTGTTGCTCTCCTGCAGGGCTGGCTCCGCCCAGCGGTCTCTTCTGGGACCGGAAGTCTGTGCGCTCCAATCCCTGTGTCCGTGGGGCACATACGCAGTAGCGCAATCCCACGGACACAGGACACGACGCAGAGACACTTGGACTTTATTATATAGGATGAGGGGCAGTCATATGTTTGAAATAACTTATTGGAAAAAAAATTATTAAGAGAAAGAGAGAAGGAAAAATGTTTAACTCTGTTCAACATGTGGGGTGCTTTCAGACAAGTGACAACTTTTGCATGTGAAAATTGATGTGATACAACTACCACACTGCCCCTAAAGTTTGCGCACTCACAAATGTTAGTAAAAGAAATGCTCGCCAACCCGGGCAAAAAAATGTACCACGGTACCTGTAGTAGCTGAGCAGCCCATTGCTAAGCACAAACCAGAGCTGGTAGCCCTTCAGATAGTTGGTCACTTCAAGAGCCAGCCTTTGTATGTGTCAGGACCAGGGCCAGCCGAGGTCGGGGTGGTCGCAGGGGTGGAGGGCAAGGGCCCCTCAAGGGTGGTGGCCCCAGCCAGGCTCATGGTGATGAGGAGGGCGGGGGGGGGGAGGGCAGCGAGGCGGCTGCTTGCAGGCCAGGCAAGGGACGGCACTGAGCAGGGAGACCAGCCCACGGCTGTCGGAGCTGCACAGTGGCGCAACTGCCTTCCCCATAGGCGGCGATGCTGGCCACTCCTCCTCCTGGCTGCTTCGCCTCAGCGTCGCCACCAGGGCTAGCAAGGGGCTGGGGTCGCGCACAGGAGCGGCTTCTGCAATTGCCAGGCGGCCCGGGTTCAGGACCCTGGTGGGCCGGATCTGGCCTTCGGTCCGTAGTTTGAGGACCCCTGCTCTGGCGTCTCCTGGGGGTCTGCACTTACCTGGTGTGATTTAGAGCAGGCAGACCACCAGACCAGGCCTTGGGTTCCTCCTTCAACCATTGGATAAGGTTGATTTGACTCTTCTCCTTGTTTCAGATGCAGATCTTTATTCCCCTCCCCTTTGTTCCTGATGCAGTTCTTCATTCACCCATTCTTTCCTGGCGGGGGGACAGCAGCACCATTTTGTGGTTTGCCTCAGATGCCAAAATGGCTTGGGCTGGCCCTGAGTATAATAATTCACAGTCAGCATAGTTGTCAAGGTTAGCTCTGCTATGGTATAGTCATTATTAATCTCACAGCTTTAGGTAGAGCTCTCTGCCTAAATCTTATAGAAACCCTGTAGCAGAATTCTGGCCAACTTATTTTTTTTTAAGAGCTGATAAATATCTAGTGGTCTTCAGATGTGAATTCTCCTGCTTGCCTTTTGCAGGTTGATTGCAAAGCAATTTGCACAGCTGGGCAGGTCTGCAGGTGTTTGGAAATGTGTTAGATAGGTGGCCACCTACTAACACATGAGTTAATGCAGAGGACATGGGAAACCTCACAGGAACTGAAACTCTGCTGGCTGTTAGCTCAGGTTGTGCCAATAAATCAGAAAGCCATAAGGGCAGGCTTACCTGTGCTAGAAGCATTTGTTTCCTTGGTGGAGAAGATTGCTTCGGTTGAAAATATGTTTTGTTATTTTAAAGGAAAAGGCTGCAAATCAACTTAAATCTCCTAAAGCGGATATACAGGGAGTGTATATTTTATAAATGGCTAACACTGAAAAGACAGTTGTTACTTTTTAGATTGTACTTTGAAAATATGGTTTGCCTTTTTCATTCTCTGTGTTTTTTTGGTTTTTTTAAAGAAATGAACCAGCAAAGACTGTACGCCTTGAGGAAGAGGTGTGAGATGCTCATGCTTCCTTCTTAGTGTGGGGAGAAGATACTTAATGGACATGGGGAGATCCTGCAGGGTTTATGTTGTAAGGCCAGGGAGATCCAGCATTTGTTTCAGTACAGGATCTCCTCAGTGTACTTGGTGTCTTCTCTCAGTGGCAGGGAGGGGGAACCTGTGACCCTCCAGATGTTGCCAAACTACAAATCCCATCAGTTCCAGGGATTATGGGAGTTGCAGTTCACCAACATCTGGCAGGTCACAGGTTCTCCACTTCTGCTTTGTGATGAGGGGATGAGTGCATGGATAGTGTAATATTGAAAGTGCAAATTCATTGAATTCCAGAGCCTCTGTAAGCAGGGATTTCCAGTTTCATTCTAAGATGCAAGACATGTTTTTTCTCACTTGGATTATCCATATTTGAAAAAAGTTAACATATGAAGTATCCTTGAAAAACAGCCTTCTATAGTGTGTTTTGTGGCAGTAGTTTTTTTTTTTAAATAGCACACATATTTATTGACAACTGTAAGTCTTCCAGAGTAGTGAGACACCTTATCAGACAGGGAACTTTGTGTGTGTGTGTGTGTGTGTGTGTGTGTGTGTGTTGCTGAGACTTGAGTGTATGTGAAACTGCAGTGGAATAGAAATAAAATAGTGGCTATACTGTTATGCAGTTATTCTAGGAAGTCATACATGTATGGGTAATTATATGATATCTTCTGAAGATTCATATGCCTGTATGCCAGAGGGGGAAATGACTTTCCTGAATACTTTTCCTGGACTTTTCTTCAGCTGAACTTTGCCTCTTTTGCAAATGAGATTTCAAGCCTCAGTGAATCAGATCTGCAGTCAGACAAGTGGAAAAATGCTTTTCCTGCTTGATGCTCAGTATTTACCATTGTATCATCTAATGCACAATCTAAAAATCAGTATTGCCAAATCAAAATTCCCGTAATTTGTCTCCTTCCCTTTATGTATCTGCAAAATACTTGTGCATTGTCCTCACTTGCAGAGTAAGGATCATCCAATTGCTTTTTGTTGTGGTCACCTGGGTTATTTTTATTTATTTATGTAGAAGAGCCACTGTTCAGGGTAAAACCATCAGGGTGAAATATAGAAGAAATAATTAAACAATAAATACATGTCACTTTTTTAAAAGCATGGAATAGAAATAAAGACAACAATAACATTTATGCATCTTACCCATGGTACTGTAGGTAGAAATCTTTAGATGAGCAACCTGGTGTGGATCTAGACACAGGGGAAAAATGCTATCAATAAGTCAGAAATTGGATTGTTATAAGAAAAAAATATCTATGGAAAATCGTGTTTTAAAATTTCCTGCTCTCTAGTGCCATCTGGTGTTGCATGTTTATAACGCATTCAAATCGCTGTTTCTTTACTAATGTAGTTGAGTCCCTGGAGGCTTCCCATCAGAAAGGTTGGAATACTGCTGTGGGAATAATGTCTCTCACATTTGTATAGAGGTTTCTTTTTGTCAAGGAGCAGGGGCTATGTACACAAAGAAGAATAAAAGCTACAACAATGAACTCACGGCAGCCACTGTTCTGTGTAGTCTAGTTGTTCAGTGGGAAAGCACAATGCAAAGGGAAACAGGAGGTGGAAGTTCAAGCCTCAAGGTATAGACTTCTGTGTCGGGGTAGTGGTTGGGCAGCCAAGGGCTATATATCCTTGGTGGAGTGCTATAATTAGCTACTGTCAGGATTGGGCCATGGGCAGGAGACTGGAGTGAATCAAGAGCCCAGAAGCACCTGGGTCCTTAAGGTATCCTGGGCCATTTTGAAGAGGAGTTGCCTTTTGTTCCCAGGCACAGTAGGAAAAGGATGTGATAATGATTCGTAACCTTAGGCTGGATGCAGGCTAATGCAGGCTATTGGAGAGACAGAGTTTTGATTTTTGCTCTGATCGTAGTTATGTTCTGTTATATACCGCATTGGCCCGAAGATAAACCACACTTCCCCCCAAAATTCTGACTGTGAAAAGTTAGTGCCGCTTATACTCACGACCTTACAAAAATTGGTTTTTACGATATCGCTGCTGAAACAGCTGCCCTAGGTCCGTGGCCCTGCCTTGCTTTCCAAGGCTGGAACGGAGAGTGCCCCCCCCGCCACCCAGGATGCCACCACAAGGGCCGTCAGGGGTGCGGGACAATGGCGCACGTCCTGACCGCGGCTCCCAAGCCTCTCTCGAACCGCCAGAAAGAAGGGGGAAGGGGGGAAGGCCACTGGCAAGGCAGTGTGGCTCCCCCCCCCCCAGGAAGCAGCCCAGGAGCATGGGGGAATGATACCCGTAGGATTTTCTTCTACATTTGCTATTTACGGGTGTGAGTGCCTGTGAAATTTTAAGGAACGGCTTATATTCAGGTATTGTCTTTTTTTTTCTTTCTCCCCCTTGAATTTTATAGGTGCGGCGTATTTACGAGTGCGGCTTATATTCGGGCCAATACGGTATTTAAGAAGAAGAACCTATGCTTGATCATGCATTTGCTTTATGCAACTTTCTGGATGTATCATTGATTGTTTTGTATCTGTTTTGAATAAGTTGTGGTTAGTAAAGATGGGTTTAGACATTTTTTATTACAGAAGGAGTCAGCTTTTATGCATCCAATTGCTGCACAATATTAATACTGTATCTGCATTACAGCAGTGTTTAACTTAGGCGACCTTTTTTGCAGTTATAGCTTTTCACTATTGTTGGGTTGGATATGACTGATCCCTAAGAAGCATAGGATTCTGATAAAAGGCTTCTTCTCCACCACCACACCTCCCAATACTCTGGTGTTAACTGTTGTGTGGTTGACTCTACCTATAGTTAAGCATAGAAGTATGATTAAATTACATTGATATTAGCCCTGTTGTAGGACCATAAATCTAAATACATTAGTGAAATCATGGTTTCACTAATCCAAGGAAGTCCTGTAATGGTCTCCAAACTGTTTTATTAATATTGTGTTGATTAGGCACTGGCCATTACTGTGGAAGTTCCAGTGCTGCATTCCCTTCACCACCCTGTGGACAGATTGAGAAATATGCTTTAGGGAGACATAGAAGACAGAAGTGCCATGCCATCATTGCTCCAGTTTCTACTAGCCACTTTTGAGTGACATTCACAGCAAGAAAGAACAATCATTTCATACATTCATCAGTCAGTGCAGAGAATGTAATTGTCCATTGTCCTTGCCTAGGACAAGCATGGTGAGAGGAGAGATTTATTATACCCTCTCAAATATGTGAGCTCAAAAGATGTCAGGGAAACCATCTTTGCTCTCAGTGTTTACTAATTACACAACCATATGTAAGACAGACCTGATGCAAAACCCCCAAAACTTGTTCTAGCAATAGCTACAATGTCTGCTTGTTCATTGGTTGGCACAGAGCAGTCCATGTGTCCAATAATGCACTTTGGTCCTTTAAATAAATGTTCCATCTTGATTTGGGATGGGGGAGCAATTCAATTCAGATCACATTTTAAGGTGCATCTGTCTAATTTGCACTTTCCATAACTGTATCTGAAGTGAAACACAGCCATCCTTCAATATTCACATTTTTCTAAATTTTGCAATGCAGTTCTTCAGCCAAGTAATGCGTACCAACATGTATGGGTTGAGGTAAAGTGTGCATTAAAATGAATATATTAGTGAAAACTTACAAAATGCATTATATTAGGGGAAATTGCTTTGCAAAAATGTGTATATTTTGGGGGTACATGGAATTTACTTACTTGACTGCCTAACACCATAAGCTCCCAACTCTCTATTTTGTTTCCTTTTTTGGTATCCTCCTCCCTCCACTCCTGGGCGAGACAGAGCAATGATAGAAAGGAAAGTTGCATTGCACAATGACACATTCATATAGATTATGACAAACTGTTTCAAATGGAAACAAAATAAAAAATAAAAAAAATTCCTTCCAGTAGCACCTTAGAGACCAACTAAGTTTGTTCTTGGTATGAGCTTTCGTGTGCATGCACACTTCTTCAGATACACCTTCTTCAGATACACCTGTTTCAAATGGGAAAAAGAAGTGGCAAAACACAATTTATTTCTCTAAGTAGTTGCAGCAGTTTATGCTCAAAGGGCGAATTTAGGTGGTGTGGTCATCTGTCAAAGGTTCGTTTAGGGGAGGAACCACTTTAGGAGGATTCAGCTGCACGGGCTACCCCCTCAACATCTGGAAATTTGACAATGAACTCTCTTGTATAGATAGGGGTGTATCTGTTTTGTGGTGTTGTTTTAATATTTTCATGGAAAAATGTGCCTTGTTTTTGGTTCTCTGGTTGGGCTAATAGGAAGGTTGACTTATTTGTTTACTATCAAAAGTTCAAGCTTCTATTTGAGTCCAAGAGTCCCGTCAGCATACTGTCATGTAGTATTGCAACATTTTTAAAAGAACAAATCAGTGTTTAATTCCCCAAAGTGATCATGATTCTTGATCCTATACTGACTCAATAATTTTGATTTTTGTGTGTGTCAGTTTGACTCTTACTGATTTGGATATAATAACAGCATTAATCCTTTGGTGTTAGTTGCACAAGTAAAAGTTCTTAGCACATTCTGAAAACTAGACTTTCTGGCCATAGCTTTTGAGCCATCAGTGAATCTGATGTAAATGCAACAGAAGATAAACAGATGTCAAAGCAGGGTCAGAAATGGAACCATAGAACTTCCCTCTAATGTTCCAGTGATGGAAGGGAGCAGTTTGAAAGTGCATTCAATAAGCATAAAGTAAGCATTATTGATGTTTTCAAAGTGTTAGCATCCCATGTAATGCTGGAGTGTTGACTTCTCTATTAAGCTCTTTGGAACCAGCCGATCCAGAGATCTCACCACTAAGCGCTAATGCATTTTGCATTAACGCTTAACACCAACAATGTGTGACTCACCACAGTGGTGGGGTTAAAAAAGAGAAGCAACAACACAGGGTTTCAGTTATCTGCAGCGCATAAGCAAATGCATGAACCAAACCTTTAAATGTGATGTTTGCATGTCTCTCTCTCTCTCTCTCTCTTTCTCTCTTTTTTTAAAAAAGTAAAATGTCAGAATGAGCTTTTTTGTTTTAAATAGCAAACGATATTTTAGTCAGTGATGGCTAACCTTGACACTCCAGATGTTTTGGAACTACAACTCCCATCATCCCTAACAGGATGTGGTCAGGGATGATGGGAGTTGTAGTCCCAAAACATCTGGAGTGTCAAGGTTAGCCATCACTGTTTTAGTGGTTTCATGTTGCTGAGCTTTGGGGCTCCATTGCAGTTTATATAGAGCTGCACTGAATTTTTGTGTTCAGAGTGGCTGGGGGGACCCAGCCAGATGGGTGAGGTACAAATAATAAATTATTATTATTATTATTATTATTATTATTATTATTATTATTACAATTTTTACATAGGCTTTTAAAAGGAAAGCAAAATCCCACTCAAAAACCTGCTGCCTTTCTGTCTTTCCCCCTATCCCCCCCTCTCATTTATTTGCAGCCCATTTCAATGCTTTTCTTCTTCACTCTATGTTCTTAGACAATTGGGTATCACATGGAGCATATGATGATGTTATGGGGGACTGTGATGAGAGAGCTGGTAGCTTATGAATAAAACAGGTTAGAGGTGGGGGTAAGGTTGGCTTGGATTCCCAGCCCCCATATAATCCCTCATACATAATACCCCTCAGCAGTGGTCAATCTACTTAAATTGTGCCCTCAAAACCCCTCAAAGGTCAAATCCATAACTCGATTGCATGCAAAAGTGTCATGTTCCATGGGCTTGAGTATTGACATCAGCCCCTTGTTATGGTCAAATCACTTCCTGTTGAGATGTAGGCTTTCAGCACCTTCTCCCCTTGTAGGGGAGGGGGAACCTATGAGGATGGTCCACTCTTGTAGGCTGATGGTGGTTCCAGTCCTACTTGGATGGTGGTTCCAGTCCTACTTGGATGGTTGTTTCTTGGGAGTGCTCTTTGGCCCTGTGGAACCTTCATTATGGGGTTCCTCAGGGTTTGATTTATTCCCCATCCCATTAAACATCTACATGAAACTGCTGTTTGGGGTCATCCAGAGATTTGGAGTACATTGTCAGCAATATGCTTATCTAGGTTAAATTACTGCAACATGTTATATGTGGGACTGCCTCTGAAGTCAGTTTGGAACCTTCAGCTGGTGCAGAATTCAGTGGCCAGGGTGCTCACCAGGGCAAGATGGTTCGAGCATATAACCCCCAATCCTGGCTCAACTGCACTGGCTGCCAATTAGTTTCTGGCCTCAGTTCAGATTACTAGATTTGACATATAAACCCTTAAATGGCTCAGGCCTGCAATACCCCAATGACCTTCTCTTCCCATGTTAACCAAGCCAGACTTGGTGACAATCATCTGAGGCCCTTCTTCATGTGCTTCCAGAGAGCCAGTGTGGTGTAGTGGTTAAGAGCGGTAGACTCGTAATCTGGGGAACCGGGTTCGCGTCTCCACTCCTCCACATGCAGCTGCTGGGTGACCTTGGGCTAGTCATACTTCTTTGAAGTCTCTCAGCCTCACTCACCTCACAGAGTGTTTGTTGTGGGGGAGGAAGGGAAAGGAGAATGTTAGCCGCTTTGAGACTCCTTCGGGTAGTGATAAAGCGGGATATCAAATCCAAACTCCTCCTCTTCTTCTTCTTCCTCCATGAGAGGTTCAGAGGGTGGCAGCGTGAGAATGGGCCTGTGTGGTTAATTGGTAAGTGTAACTAATATGCATGAGACTATGCAGGGGGACAGGTGTGGTCCTCCAGTTCATTTTGTCTGGCTCTCAGAACTCCCCCTAAGCTCTCAGAACTCCCCCTAAGCCATGTCCCCATCCCAGGCCACACACTTTACTAACCTTGCCCCAAGCTTTCCTTGAGTGCTTTTGCCTGGCTGGAATGTGCCCCTGAGCTGTGCTAATGCCTTCTGGTTGCCTGGATGGAGCTAACTTTTGCATGGTTATAATTAGCTTGCTGTGCACATCCATTGCTCTCTTGTGTTTTCCTTCATTGTTGGCCTGTGGCCCCCAGAAGGTTCCCCACAAGGTAATGTGGCCCTTAGGCTGATAAAGGTTCCCCACCCCTGTTGTAATATCTAACTGGATTCAATGTTGCAGCCCTTGGTCCCAATCTAGTAGCAACCTAAACAGTGCAAGCTGTTATTTTAACACAGGGAGTTAAAAAGTCACTTGGGAATTCAGTACAGATACGTTCATATGCATTCGCATGCACGTTTTTCATAATAAAATGTAGTTTTGTATGTTATTTTAATTAATATATGAATTTTTGTGGACACCTTTCGGCTTGACGACAATTCAGAAAATTTGTGAATTTTGAAGGATAGCCATGTTCCTGTTTGCTTACCACAATAATGTTTAAAAATGGGCAGCAGTGGGCAGAAAATACCTAAAGACACACATCCATCTAATGCTTGGTAGATCAGATGTGATTATGAGATGAGTTAACTTTGAATAAAGTCTTGGGGAATCTGTTGCATCTGACCCTTCTGGCTACACCCCTTGCCTCACACAAATGCCTGCAGTTGGTAGGTATGAAAAAAGTACACTTCTTATTTACATAGTTCAGTAAGGTACTTTTTCCTCCTCTCTCAGCTGCCAACCTAGCTGTTTGGCTAGCATCCACTGTAATCTGTTCTCCTTCATTATGTTAATCTGTGGGCGGAAAGATTTCTGTCATCTTCAAATCGCTTGTACAGCAATGGTAAACACCTTGGCCTGTCTGTAATTGGACAGGTGTCTGCATTGGTGTCACCCAGCTTTTAATTCAATTAAAGAACTGGCTGCTCTGCTCTCATTACCCACTCATTTCCTCTGCACTTCCAGTCAGTCAGTGAAATTTATACTCAGCGCCTGCCTATCCTGCAGTACAAAGTCAGCAGCCCCATAACTAAGATCCTCATTGATGTACACACACATTAATTTATAGCTGAGCAAATTAAATTATGCATTGTTATGAAAATATTCTGAGACTGTCATAGGTGCTTGTAGTGGGTTTTAGAAAGAACTTTTATCTTAAAACATAATCATGCATTAGTTATGACAGCTGAGTGGATGATGAAGCACTGGATGTGGGGCCCCCAAAAAACTTTGTCTTGAATTTTGGTCAGTTCTATATTGCCCTGTGAATATCCAGGTATGCCCAAATGCTAGAGTTCACCAACAACACCTACAGAGCTCTACGCAATATTTTAAAAAAGCTAAATGAGCACATTTCTAGCTAGAATGTGGATTGTAATTGAGTTGATTGCAGAGTAGCATTGGGACTAAAAACGGTGTATGTGTGCATCTATAAAACCCATCCTCCTCCTCCTCCTCCTCATCAGATAATTATGACTTCCCAAGTAGTTATCTGTTAACTTCAGTTTTTTTTAAGGATGCAGTAATATAGATCCAGTTTCCTGGGAGTAAGTTTATTTCTGAGTATACATGTATAGGTTTGTACTGTTAATTTACATAATTTGTCTAACATAAACACTTATAAAAGAATAGCAAAATTAATAAACAGTAGAATAAAAAATAGCATACATATGAACAGTGCTTTTTCTGGGGGTACACATACCCCTAAACATTTTGTGAATCTTTGTACTTTTGTCCATTTACTGTATTTATTTCCCCCAATTTTAACTATAAAATGGTGGTTTTCTTTAGTCAAAATGGGAGTACCCCTAAACATTTATTTATTTTTTTAAGAAAAAAAGCACTGCATATGAACAGCTATATCTACGAAATTCTGTCCTAATCACTGAACCTTTAATTTGTGACAACAGTACTCTGATCCCATGTCATCTTTGCAGTATAATACTACCGCAATGCAGGCAGGTTCTTCCTTAAAAAAATTACTACGTCACAGCAAAAGTTCTAGTCTTTTTTTTTAAAAAAAACCCACATGGTAGATTACAGGCAGTAAATCAATTGAAGGTACCACTCTTTCTGCCCAGTGAAGGGAACCTTTGGAAATAAATTAAAATTCCAACACAGACATTTTGACACAGTGACCCCATGAAACTGAATAATGTCATTTGTTAAATATGGATGTAAAGTTAAGAGTGTAGCAGCGAACTGAAATCACACCTAGCACAAGAGGTCCACTTGATATGCAAAGCAAGTTTTTATTATTATTAAAATAGCCCGTGTTTAATCATTAGTAATATTTAATTTAGTATCTGTTTCGGAAGACAAACCTTGAGGCCTTATTTTGATTTATCTGAAGAAAATGATGAAAAACCAGCAGTGTTGTACCATCAGGCTGTGGTTTTTAAAATTTCATTTACATTCCATTCTTAATGAAAAATCACAACAGCTAGGCAGTATATGAAATGCAGCTCAAATATAAAGATTTTTTTCTTATTGTATTTCTGTTTTTTAATAAGTTTTATTAAATAGCAAGTGTATACTGTAGAATTACCGTATAATATTTCAAGTGAAACAATTATCTGTTCAAAATTCCTAAGTGACATTGAACAATATTTAAGAGATGGTCAGTGATAAAGATGGTTTAAATTGGGGTTCATCATAGTTCTCGGTATATGTCCCAGTTTTGAATTTCATTGTTTTTGCAGGACAGGGTGAAAGCTCCCCCTCCCTGCCAGTAAGATTGTATTAACCTTTGAGAAGTGAGTGAATTTAAATAAATTTGACAAACCTTTGAAATACGAAGTGGTCATGTTTGATGGGAGAGTAGCCAAAAAATACAGAAGAAATATTTGGTATAACACTACTTTGCCTTGATTGATGGCCCTGCAAGTTCACCCATTGGGGATTGATGAGAAGATGGGCATCATTTAAACACATTGTTGTATATTCGCAACCAGGGTGGTTCAAGAACACAAGTGAATAGCAGAGAACCTGCACAAGCGACGCTGACACAAAACCCCACATATATTAAGTAAAATGGAAACATTGCCACACCACACCACCCCCACTCACCTCTCCCCCCTCCACCTCTCTTCCCCTTTTCTTCCTAATGTCTCAACAAATGAAACTGACCTGTAAAAAATGTTACTTGAAAAAGAGAGAGAGAGACATTGCACATACTTTTGTAAACCAAGAAAATCTTTAATAAAAATACATTTTAAAAAAAAGAACAAAGAAGTGGTGGCTACTCTTTCAATTAATAGATGTGGGTAAAATGGGGTTTCTAAATCATGCTTGGGAACCAAATGGTGGTAGTAATTCTTGATCGATTAACACAGAGGTCTGATTTATATGACTCAGCCCATAGATAAATCTGTTTTTCTTGTAAATGATTCAGTCGCATCCCATCATGGTTTAAATGCACTTAGCACATCTCTTGTCTATTCATGTGTAGCAATGGTGCACCAGTGATCAGTGCACACCATTAGCATGCTATGCTATCCCTAAATGTGGATGGAGCCGGTAGATGTGGTAAGTGCATAGGGGAAGGGCTACAGCTCAGGGCTAAAGCCTCTGCTTTGCATGCAGATGGTCACAGTCCTTCAGGTTTCAACCCCTGGCATCTCCAGGTAGGGCTGGGAGAGACCCCTGTCTGAAATCCTGGAAAGCCCCTGCCAGTCATTGTAGACAAAATCAAGCAAGATGAAACTTGCTATAAGGTAGCTTCCTATGTACTTAAATAGGGTGTGATATTTATCCATAAAATTTGTGGGCCGCTTATCACCACAGATGTGGTGCGTGTACGCAAACATGTCTATTTAAACCTCAGTGGCTGCTTTGGGGAGAGTGGAGAGCAATTCTGGTTTTGCACCGGTCATTTGGCCCAGAGTGTAGCAACTAAGAGACTGATAGAGAAAGTGCAACCCCAATTGTGATGCTGGAGGGGGTTGAAATGAGCAGATGTGGTCCTCTTGCCAGGCTGTGCTGTTGCGGAGGCCCCTGCGGACAGAGTGAGGCTGAGTGGACCAAGTTGAAAAATTAGTTTAGTCTGGAAAGGACATAAAGGAGAAGCGAAAATGCTCCAGTAGCCCATAAAAACTGGACAAATAATTGTAACTAATAATTTCCCATAATTCTTTCCTATGGTTATTAGACTTGCCAAACTGAATTGTGCTTGAAGCAAAAGTTGGAGGCAATATGGCTTCTTTGGACAAAATATTCATGTCAAGTGAATTTTTAGAGAAGTGGGGACAGGGATTTAGATGGGCTGGGAGGTTGGGTTGCATAACCCTAGATTGCCCCTGAATTTAACCTAGAGCAAAAATATTGAATCAGGCATTATAAATCAATAGGTAAAATCAATGTGTGAATGAGGGATTGGGACTGGATCCACCAGTCGTGGCCCTGACCTCCACATATTGATTATCCCTTCTGCACAAAATCTGCATCAATAGGTTCTGGACTAAAGTAGATGTTTTGAATGCAATTAGCACGCACATTTTTCTTAAGTAAGTAGCTGCCACAGTGAAGCCTCCAAGTCTTGCAGGTGGGCAAGGGAAGCTTGATTCTTTTTCTCCTAGCTGCGATCCTGAGCAACATTCCCCTCCCAAATGTCTGTTTGCATTTCAAGTGAAATTCCCCTCCCCCCATCCCAAGACCTTGCTCAGACTTTCCTGTGACTGATGTTTACATAACAAAAATGATACATGTTAATTACATTCATGCAATTAATGTCACGTCTAATTTCTGCAATGCAATCTGCATCCTTTTAAAATGCAGGTACCGATAGTGTACACAAAATCAGATGTACTGACCAGTTAACACAGAGAGGTCAGGGATGAGGCCAGTGGGCGCTATCTTGATTCTCGTTCCATCATGTGTTAAGTTTCAGAATTTCTAAAGATTAAATCGGAACATCCAGCTTGAGCAAAACCTCTGAGAAATCTTCGGGGAAGTTTTACAGCAAGGCTATCAATATTTCTCAGATGAGACTTGACCTGTCCCTGTCTATTGTAAACATATGATGTACAACTAGATTCGCTATTGTGCTAAATTATCTTAGGGCATATCTTAATGTTCTGTGATCCTTGCATATTGTACACACCTCCACAAAGCACTGCTTATTTCTTTTGCAGGCATCCTGACAGGCTTGCAGCCCTTTGCAAAGTATGCTGTAACCCTAACGGCCTGCACTTTGGCTGGCTGTACTGAGAGCTCGCATGCCTTGAACATCTCCACTCCACAAGAAGGTAAAGTAATTTCAAAGGTCTTGACTTCCACATTTCAGTCATGAATAATAAAATAGGAGAGGAGCTAAATGCTGCAAAGCCATTTGCTGGAAAACCCCAACCTAATTTGATGACAAAGTGCATTGCCAGACCATAATTGCTCCATTTTTTGGGGGGTGCTAAAATGAATCAAACTCCATACCCTTTAATGACATGCATCTTTAATAGCTGTAATGCAGATTAATGGGCTTTTTAATTGCTGTTACATTGTTCATGCAAGAGCCTTGTCATTAATATGAAGCATCTGAAAGATTAATGAAAGCTTCCTCATTTTACTATGGCTCAGAAGTAAATCTAGAGACAGTCTGACTAAAAAGAATTGATTGTATGGCACAGTATGAAATTGAGAATCAAATGGTTGATTTCCATGGTCTCTTTTAACTGCTAAACACCAGCACAGGCAACAATTATTTCAGCCTGATGGAACCTCAAAATGCCAATTGGGCCGTTTATTAATCTGTTGTACTTGAAACTTAAAAGTTGCAAGCATAAATTATCATTTTTGAAGCTGGTATTAAGCTCAAGAGCAGCAAGAAAGAGAAAATATGTTCGGATTTTGCTTTTAGAGACTAGCTCAGTAACTTCTGTGTATCAATTACTGAGGAAAGGGTTCTCAAATGATTTGCAGGGTATTTATCTTAAACATAAAAGAAAATAACTTGAGCCAGATTGTAAAATTACACCAGTCCATAGCTTTCCCCATGAAATCAAAATTGCTTGTTTTCTTGATGGGAAATTTATGCTGCCATAACAGAAAGAAGGATCTGGCCCTAATATTATTTCAAAGAAGGCCTATAAGTTAACACAACCTTCTTTGTTTCTTGTACAGTGGTACCTCGGGTTAAGAACTTAATTCGTTCTGGAGGTCCGTTCTTAACCTGAAACTGTTCTTAACCTGAGGTACCACTTTAGCTAATGGGGCCTCCCGCTGCCACCGCACGATTTCTGTTCTCATCCTGAAGCAAATTCTTAACCTGAGGTACTATTTCTGGGATAGCAGAGTCTGTAACCTGAGGATTCTGTAACCCGAGATACCACTGTATTACTATGATGTTCTTTTAATAATTTACCTTCATAAAAGTTTACCTTCAAGTGATCCAGTAGCAGAAGGTGATGCTGACTCACTACTGGTACCTAAGGAGACAAATTTCACACCCCAGGCTGTTCATATCTAGAATAACAGACGGTGGAATTTCCTCACATTCACTTTTACCTCCTGATCTGCCATCATAGATCATTCACTCTTATCACCCTAGATAGCTTCCTAATAATTTTAGAATCTGCATACTCAAAAGAAGTGTGGCTTATCTCTTTTCTCTAAATTGTTGCTTCTGAGTTGGAGTTGTTATTGCTGGCATTCGTCTGTCTTGAGAAACTCATCGGGTAGGCTTAAAATGAAACTCCTCCCTTGCTATCAAAAAAATGCAACCCTCCAAATTTATTTTACCTATTTTTATTTTATTCAAAGAATTATATTCCACCCTTGAAATAAAATTTACCAGGTCATCTTATACAACTGAATTAAAATGGCATATTAAAATACAAAGTTGCAAGAACAAAGCCCCAAAAACAAAAACAAAATTCTGGGTTAAAGACTTTGGTTATAAAGCTTTGTAGAATAAAAGTTTTGCCTAGTGCCAGAAATATAACAATGTAGGTGAATAGTGTGCTCTATAGGCAGTGTGCCACCACTGAAAAGGCTCTTATCTGTGCTTTCTACATGCCAGAATTCATTTGAAAAAGGAACCCAGATATCCTCCAACCATGACCTCAGTGTACCCTCAGAAGTAATCTACAAGCGGTTGCATGCTAGTTGTGGGTAGGTGTGGCTTAAGGAAGCAGTGGGCGGGGCCATAGCCCCAAATGGGTGGGGCCACCCATTCCTCTCTCTCTCTCTCCTACCTCTCCCTGTCTGACACCCCCTAGAGGTTTTAACTGATTGATTGCAGGTGGTTTTGAATTTATTTATTTATTTATTTAAGCAACTTATATACTGCTTAATTATAATTGTCTTGGTGCAGTGTACAGTGAACTAAACAAATACACTAAAGATACAAATCAGTTAAAACCTATAAAATCAGAAATGACTTAAAATGGCTGCTGAAGGACTTCAATATGCTCTAGAAGTTCAAGGAAATGAGTCCAAGGCCACAAATTGCCCATGCCTGATATACAGCCAAGGTGATATGGGACAAGGCAAAATGGGTTGCTAATTCTCCTTCCTCATTGCAAACAGCACCCCTTATTTTTGAGGGCCTGCATTGGGAGGTATGCCTTGGCTGGCAGACCTGCTAGCTCTCAGTAGGTGAAGGAGCTTGTAGTCTTTTCTAGAGAGGACTATACACTCATGGCTTTTGCAAGACTGCTTTGCAAACAAAAATAAGGTAGGTTTTTTTTTTTTTTTTTTTTGTTTTGCTTGCAAAGGGTGTGTGTCTGCTCCATTTGGGATTTGAATCATTCCAAATTATTTCTCGAGGTTTTGTGAGAATTCATAAGGAATGATCATGAACCTGCATGCATTCATTACAAGCATATCTGAGTGTAATCCATTTAACTCCAGCCATTCCCAAAAGTTGTATCAAAAACCCAGTCAAGCCTGGGCAGTGTGTATGGAGGTCCTGGGCTGCCCAGACACCACGACCCCCCTCTTGACCTCGCTGGTGAGGTTCAAATGAAAGCAGAGCAATACATCTCTGTATTGCAATACATCAAGCAGAGCAATACATCTCTGTATTGCAATACAGCAATACATGGGGGTTGGACTGGATGGCCCTTGTGGTCTCTTGTGGTCTCCTTGTGGTCTCTTCCAACTCTATGATTCTGTGATCTGGCACCAGCTTGGCTGCAGGAGTTGGCTGGAAGGAGGCGTACAATATGCCATCCAACCATTTTAGGAACTCCATTCTGGATTTGTGTAGGATTTGCTGCATATGGTAATTCTCATGCGGACTGGCTTTTAGTTCCTTAATCATCACTATTTGTGCACTGTTTATATGAATCTATGCACAGAAGCCATTCACAAACATCAGTTCTAGGTTACTTTGAAATGTATCTTTCAGTATTTTCTATTTATTTCTGTATTTAAAATAATTTATATCCTGTTTTTTCCACCCTGAAGAGAACACTGCAGCATACAATAAAGAGTAAAAAGCAATAAAATGTCTACTGAAATACTGAAGTCCCATTCCAAATCCCTAAATCCAGTTAGCATCATTCTAGAGTCTTCTAAATGCACTCACTGATATTTTAGTGAATTGATAAGTTAATGCTCTGCTACTATTTGTCAATGAAAATTAGATTATTTGTGGATGGCTTTGAAAAAACGAAGAAATTGCAAATACATAAATATGGAAGTCAAGCATTACCATGGACTTATAATATAATAGTATCTGAGGACTTCTTTTCTAAAACATTTAGGCCTTATTTTTCTTTTCTAAATACTTGCAGTAGTGTAAACAAGCATTCTGTAGGTGATTTGGAAAATAATCTCATTTATGCAGATGTATTGTCATGTATATAATGATTTTTTTGCTTCACAAAAAAATCAAATAAAGCCATGGGGAACATGTGTTTTATCCCTCAGAAGGATTGGACACAAAGTCAATGTAAGCAGTTTCTATTTTGGGATGCTCATGTTGCATGCATAGTAACAATCCACTGATGATACAGAAGAATGACAACAATCATACCCTCTAGCTTTCATCATTTCCCCATTGAACCATTCATCATTTAACATGCACATTGCCAACCAGTATTGGCTGATGCTATGCAAAAGGCTTGTGAATGATCAGGCTGCACTTGGATCAACAAGGCTGTTCCACAGCTTAGAGCAATAACAGAAGATTGTGGAGACCCTCTCTGGCATTGATCAGAATGTTCAGTGTAAATAGCTATGGCATTTAGGTTTTCTCTCATCCATTCTGAGTGGATCAGGCCCTCCTTGCTTCTGCTTGAAGTCGTTTACACAGAACTGAGTATGCAGATTGCTTAGTAGTATTTCTCATTGACATAATTATATTAATTATTTCTTCTACACCAACTTTGTGTACTTGTCAAAATGGAAAAGCAAAAAGTGCCGTTGTACCTACCTGAACGGTAGATTTCCTTGTCCAGTGTTGCATCGCTGGGTTGGGCTTACTTGTGTCTCTGGTGGTTGACGGCAGGAGTACCTTTTACAGGAAAGAGGCTGGCCCCATCTTCAGTTTTGTGTACTGGTGGGGGGCAAGGGTAGCTGATCTCCCCTTGTTTCTAGAGCAATGGGCCCATTTGTCCTATCTGGGAAATCCCTTCTCACACAGATCATAGGAGAGGGAGCAGTTTGGCCCTCTTAGTTGTACCTGTAATGATCCTCTGGTACCAAAGGGATGGTGGCTGTAACTGCTGCTGCAAAGGGCCGCTCCAATTTCCTGGTTGGGGGTGGCGGTGATTGATGCCCATGCTTGTAGAGTTTCCAGGAGACTTTTTAGCATCCTAGCTGCTGCCAATCCCAGCTGTGATCCACTACTGTGGCCCACAACTATGATTAGGGAAATCAAATAAACATTTTAGCTGGGTGGAAATACCTTAGGAGAGCCTGGGGAAGCTGCCCGCTTCTCTCTCTTCCTAAGTCAGATAGTGGAGAAGGAGGGAAGGGGGAGAAATATTTAAAACTGCTTTTTTAAAGAAATAAAACGACAGTAACTAGTAAGAGGGCTAAAAAGTGAAATGAGAAAGAATAAAGTAAGTGAAGATGAAGAAATAAGAGGAGCCCAAGGGAATGTGATTGCTTTCTCGAAGCAGAAGTGAAAAACTGAAGAGGGGGCAGCCAATTTCCTGTCAAAGCTACTCCTGCCATCGTCCTCTAGAGGTGCAAATAAGACATACCCAGTGATGCTACACTAGCAAGCACAATTGGGGGTTTTATTTTTTTTTTAAAAAAATACATTTTCAATATATGTTAATTATATATTGTTAAGTTGTTGTCTTCAAAATCTAAACAATTAGCTGTCATTGTCTTAAATTTTATTACAGATTTCAACATAAAGTCTACTTTAGGTGTTATAATTTTTTCCTTCATTTCCCCCCCACAGCTCCACAAAATGTCCAGCCACCTACAGCTATTTCATTTCCCACATCTCTGTTCCTGAGTTGGGCTCCACCAAAAACACCAAATGGGATTATAACACAATATTATTTATACATGGATAATCAGCTTATTTATACTGGAAATGAAACAAAACATATTGTCAAAGGTGAGTTATTTTTCAGAGTCCTGTATGGAATACAATGGAGAAGATATATTTTCACCTTGTGTTTGGCATTACCCTTTCTGAATCAAGCATCAGGCAATGTGGAATGCATATGTGCAGGATATTCAATTCCAGTCCTGCTTCCCCTGTTTTTCCACTACACCACTCCAATAGTCAGCCAGCGTTAGTACTTTTGTATACCTTGGGCTTTCTCCTGGCTTGCTGATACCTTCACCACTTCTGCATGGATGATGCTGTTTTGGGTTCATAGAACTAGGATAACCACTGTTATTATTTATGACATAGAACACTGTGGACTGGTTCACATAAGCCTGTTTGACCACAGTACCAAGGAGGTGACCTGCATGGCTGAATGAGCCACCACAAATCAGTTGCCATACATTTTTATATTGGGGAAAGGCCTTTTATGTTGGTCACAAACTGAGTCAGTGGAAGCAGCTAGGCCACTTTAAAATTTCCTACAGTGTAT
Organism: Darevskia mixta; assembly: GCA_034641385.1. NCBI lineage: Eukaryota > Metazoa > Chordata > Lepidosauria > Squamata > Lacertidae > Darevskia > Darevskia mixta. Next base: position 6,390,969 of record JAWWNH010000054.1, on the reverse strand, counting down.
CATCAATGCTAGATTCACCAGCCCAGCCACTTGGCCCAGGAGGTGCAGGACAGTGGTCACTGCTGATGGGTTCTGCCAGGATGCTAGAGGCTTGGCAGCTGCCTGAGGACACAGGATGCAGATGCACCTGCTCATACAATGTGGAAGGATGTTTCTTACCACTCTCACTGCATTAGTCTGGTCTACAACACAGGACTGAACTGTTAGTTGCACTGACTCAGTACCCCGTTTTTATGTGAAATATGTGTGAAATTGGCCAGAATCTAAATACTCTGGCTTAACTAGTTTGTGGGACAAAACACAACTCATTTTCTGATGATACAGTTTCTTTAAATGTGTGGCATTTCTGCATTTTGAGTTAGTGCAGGAGAACTTAGAATGCATTCTGTTAAAATTTCTTGCCGTGCACATCCCATAAGCTACTAGTGTGGTGGGTCACTTCTGACACTGAAAAATGAGCCCAGTTAGAGAACCCCCTGAAGGCTGTTGATGTATACTATAATAAATAGTGCACACTTTAAGTCAAACTTTTTCATTCTGTATTCAAAGGTAATGGATTTTCCGTAACCATAGTAACCTTGGTGTATTTCTAGATAAATACATGAGGTATATACATTTTGGTTTTATTTTTGAATATAAACTACCACATTATGTATTGCTAATAATATGAAAAATAGGATATAGGTTCGCATAATGACAGTTTAAACTAGTATGCATTTTTCTTCTGCAAAAAAATAAATATTTATCAAATGTATAGGTGCAATTAATATCCCCCCTCCAGGTTTTCCTATATTCTTGTAGTGTCGTTTATCTTTTGGGGCTTTTTTCCCCTTCAAGATCTCCATCAATCTTTTTTGTGTGTGCTCATGTGTGTGCTGTCTTATTCTTCGGTTTCTAAGAATTTGGAATACGGACTGGTGGTAATATTATCATAAAAAAGCATTATTAAAAGATCTGTGGGGAAAATGTTCTGTGATGCAGTTTGAGAATGATACAATTTATATATTTATAATTTTATGCCACTTTTCTGTGAAACAGGTGAAAATGCTTTTGCAGTAAGACTAGGCCAGCTAGTAGTAATTCTTGTGAGATATCAGCAAAAAATTTCAATGACAGGAATCTCAATAACTACTCTAGGTGTTTCCCAAAGGCTTAGAAATGCCCAGTGGAATTAAAGAAAAACTTTCCCCCTTTAAAGAGCGCAAACCCACAGTACTGTATCACAAACATGCTCATCAGTATCCAAGAGACTTACCACGATATAGTGTATGTAGCTATTCGAGAACCTGAGAGCTAAACCCTTGTGGGTCACGTGGAACTAGTTGTACAGTTCTTTGGACTCAGGCCACTGTGACTGACAGCCGCTACCTGAGCTAAAGAATTGAATCTAGTAGGATATAAGAAACAAACTATCTAGATTTGTTGCTGGAATGACAGGAGCAAGAAGCAATAACTATAGTGCCCTTTTGTCATCTCCCGGGGGTGGCTGGGCAGTTTGAACCCAAAGGGATGGAACAAATGTATAGGCAGCAAAGCAGTTACAGCAGCAATGAGGAGGTAGACCCATGTGGGGGACGGGTCCTATTAAAGGCATCTTTCCCAGTGACCTCCAAAATCCTGGGGCTGACACTGGTTGTCCAGGTTAACTTTAATTGCTTTGAGCTTAGCCAGGCTCATCCTCACGAGGGGAAAAGATCATTCCTAGGCTCCCAGGTGATCTGTTTGTTGAATATTTATCCTAATTTCTTAGCTCAAAGTTTGTGTGGAGGTTAGATGACCAGCTCTTAATTGAGCGTTCATTCTTACTTGTTTTAGGAATGGGGATATTGAATGCTGTCGCATCAAGCTTTATCTCACACTTTCCAGTGCATACCCCATCACTTTCCTTATCGTTAAAACCTCCAGTTTTTTTCATGGGATGTATGTTTTTTTGTGCAAGAACTCCAAATCAGCTTGAATTATGCAACTGAATTTACTGGTATGTGAATTCCATCTGGAAACAGTGGCAGCCTAGAAGCACCCTGAGCCTATTCAAATCATGCCTTTCAATCTCAGTCATCACATGAGTAGCAATGCAGCTTCTAAATGATGAAAGGACCATCAAGGGAGAAGAAGGAAAAAATCTGTGGCCAAATCCAACTGTAATCCTATGTGTGCTTTCCTGGGAGTAAACTCATATTGTTTTCAGTAAGACTTTCTTCAGAGGGAATGTTTATGGGGTTGAACTCCAGTGCAGAAGGCTGGTTGTTGGTGTTGTGTCAGATACATTATTTCACATTATGAAACGGGGGGAGCCAAGCATGAATACACTAATAAGGGAAAGGTGTACTTGGCATGTGTTTCAAATTAATGCATAGTTTAGATTGGGCATTGTGCCTTAGAAATGATAGCCCATTTACACACACCTCAAATTCATTATTTGGATGAATTCATACAAACACACCTTGATTTTGAAATATGTCGTTATGACAACTAACACCAGAGTATACCATATTTACTTGAGTCTAATGTGCCAATATGCCATCAGAAGGTCAGCGGTTCGAATCCCTGAGACGGGGTGAGCTCCCGTTGCTCGGTCCCAACTCCTGCCCACCTAGCAGTTCGAAAGCACGTTAAAGTGCAAGTACATAAATAGGGACCACTCCAGCGGGAAGGTAAACGGCGTTTCCGTGCGCTGCTCTGGTTCGCCAGAAGCAGCTTTGTCATGCTGGCCACATGACCCGGAGGCTGTCTTCGGACAAACGCCGGCTCCCTCGGCCTATAGAGCGAGATGAGCACGCAACCCCAGAGTCGGACACAACTGGACCTGATGGTCAGGGGTCACTTTACCTTTACCTTTAATGTGCCATTGAATCTAATGCGCACCTCAATTTTCAGAACCTTGAAACCAAAAAAAAGTATTTGCTGGCGAATGTAAATGTGCCATCGAATCTACTGCGCACCTTAATTTTTGCAATGTAATTTGGCCAAAAAAGGTGAGTATTAGATTTGAGTAAATACCCCAATCTCTGTCATGCAGTAGCAAGCTTCCAGGGATTCCAATTGTGTATTCAGGGAACAGTGGAGACTGTAGCGTTTTAAGATATTTGGTTTATTTTACACCCATATACACCTGGATCTGCACAGAGAGGAAGAGTCCATAGCATTTTGAGTGCCTCTCCTTGCTTCTCCCACAACTTCAGCCAGCTTGAATCCAATGCAGCCACACATTCTCTTCAGTCTCTTGGTTGCATCCTCTCCAGTCAGCAGCCAAGATAGTTCTGGCCTTGGTTATCCTCCTTCTTTCTGCACATCCCTCATCAAAACCCAAACCTCCTTCTTGTTACCTTTGTCATCTTGTTTCAAAATCTTTCTGCAAAAGTCATTTCTTTCCCATGGCATCATGTCCCCTATCACTTTGGCAACCTGCCAATTCTCCTCTCTCTGTCCACTCCACAGAACTGGTATGTGTGTGTGGGAAGCGCAATGTCCCTGAATGCCCCAGTATTGTTTATTAAGGTCTCTGCACTTAACTAGCCTGGCCAGGCATGAGCCAGCTCAGGGATTCCTTGTCTGACACAGTTCTGCAGCTTGCATTTCCCCTCCTATCCCAAATATTAGGTAGATTCTGACATTAATTTCTTAGGTTTAGGAGGGTTCCTCCCTCAGACTTACAACTACTGTATGTAGAAAGAACATCATGCATGTGTTCACTATACACCATACAACCTTCCCTTTTTAATGCTTAGGGTTTGTGAGAATGATAAGAAACTAAATCACCACTAACACCCCACCATTACAATGGGTTGATTATGCTGGGTTTATGGAATAATCAAGCATCTCACTTAGAGTTATAATGCAAACATAAGATGGCATAGTCTGACTGACAACAGTGACATCGCCATTGATCGGTGCTGAGTGTCATTAATTCTACAGATCTGGGATGCAGATTCAGCATGCCTGAAATCAAAGGGCAAATCGGGCTAGCTGAGTTTGGCATATCAGTGTTTTAGCTTGAAAACAGATGGATTTAGGCAATTTACTTGGTGTAACATTATGGGGATCGGTAGAGAAGAGGCGTATGTCTGTTTGTGGCATGTCTGCTATATCATTTCCTCTAGCCATGCATTTGGGCAGTGTTAAATAAAATCTCCTTATTTAAAATCCTTTTAAATAGTGTTTAAATATTTCCTGCTGATACAATCTGCTAAAGTGGTTATCCTTGCAGCAGATTTCAGTTAACCTTGTCGCAGATACTAAGCCCAAAGCTTCGTTGACTTTTAGGGGTCTTGATTATGGAGCAAAACCTAATGGTGTTATTATAAGACCACAGCTGGACAAGCTTCTGGAGTCCCTTGTCCTTTGATCAGATTTGGGTAACATAATGATTCAGGGGAGAACACACACACTGTCTGTGCCTCGACTGCTGAGCACTTGGCTACGAGGAAAACACTTTCTAAAAATAAGCACAGAGATAATGACACAAAAAGGTTTTACCAAAAACCTAGCAAAAACCTTTGTCAGAACATTCACAACCATATGGTGGTAAGAAAAGGCAACTTCATATATTGGTTACAGCTCTGGATTATGACACTATTGTGTTTTTGTTGTACATTTATAATGATTATTTGTATTTGTGAGGCACTTAGATCATAATCTGGAAAAACCGTATAGAAATGATGGTGAGTAGGGTTTAAGGAGGAATCTGTTTTAGCAGTTTTATGCACAGCATTTGGTGATTCCAGCTTGACAGCTTTGGAATGGTCATATTTATTGAAATACAACAAGAGCCAATCAAACAGTGAGAGCAGGTGACCTTACTCATTGTGTAAAGGGGGAAGCATCCCTCTCACATCCCCTGGGTAGGTCAACTGTTGCATACAGTGACTTCCTAAGCTAAGATTGGGTGTACTTTCCCCACCTTGCCTTGGGGTATGTGGGGGCTGAACATATACAAAGTGGCCTTGCAGCAGAGCATTCCCCCTATTGTACCTGCCCAGCCCTGTGGACACTCCAGACCACTCCCAATCTTGTAGCTGTAGGTGATGACTGTTGTGTGGCCACAACCCTGTAATACCCCATGGAGGCATACTGTGGCCTTAATTTGTTCTCTTGTCCCACACCAAATGCCAGTGCAACCATCCTTCAGGTAAGGGATGGGGGTGGAGCAAATTTGTTCCCACTAATGGCTATTCATCAGTCTAATGTACTTTAGGGGGTTATTTGAAGGTAAAATGGAATAACCCATGTAAATACATTACTTCTCTTCACCAAAATGTGCTTGCAACAATGGTAACAAGATGGTGGAAGGAAGATTATTTCTGAGGCATATGAGAATTGCTTGGCTTCGTTTGTCTCTTTATGTCAGGTTTTCAATCTTTTTGAGTCCATGGCTCGCTTGACCAACTACATCCTTTCCTCTGCGGGGAAACACGCTCTGAGCCTCAGAAGTCCAGTTATGTTACCCCTTGCCTGCAGAGCTGGCAATCCCTCATGCCTTTTCGAAAAACCCTCCTTTGTGGAGTGTTCCCTCAGCCTCCTCTCTCCTCTCCTTGGGAGTTCTCCAGGCCGCCACCCCTGGTCTCTAAACCAGCACCCCCGCCCCAAAGAGAGGTGCTTCCTCACACCACAGGGAGCTGGGAAGAGGATGCTCCCAGCCTTAGTAGCTTGACAGAGACTGGCTGAAGGTGAATGTGAGGCCACCATCTTACTTGCCTTAAGAGGCAACAGTGGGCACTGCCAGGCCTGCATACTGGAAAGGCTGCCCTTTGGATCCAGATTCTTGGTTCTCAGGCAAGCATTGCACACAACAAGCAGGAGAAAGGCCAGCACAGTGCCTGCTTTCCTGTCCAGCCTCCCACTTGCCTGTCTGTTCCCAACAGCAAGGACTGGCAGACGGGCTGGCTGGGCTCCCTCACCCACTTGCTTGCTTACTCTAAGGCCACCTCAGCTCAGCATCTCCTGGCCAGCTTCAGAGGAACCATTCGCCTAGGGAGCTTGTAGTCAGGGCCGCTGCAACACAGCCATGCAAGCCTATGGGAGGCAGAGACACAAGAGGGCATCAGAAGAGGAAGGGGAGACCAGTGTTGCCGGTTGTATCCCTGACCATCATTCAAGGCACCCCACGGTGCCATGGCACACTGGTTGAAAGCCATTGCTTTATGTTCTTAGGGTACAGCATTGCAACCAGAATTTAAACAATGTCTCAGCAGCCATAGAAACTCTAAAGCAGGATACTGAGGCTAAACTGGGGAAACCTAGATGCTTTTACATGCATTTGCTTTTAACAGGAATTTACATATCTATTTTAATTGTGTTTTCAGTTATGCCACTCTAAGGTTTTAAGCAACATGTTGCTTTTAACCTGCTTTAACGAGCTCTTTTAAGCTTCAGATACTATTTAAAAATGAACCGTTCTAAAAATTGAATTTCCATGGTAGGGTCTTTCTATAGTTTCTTTTACATTTCCTGGAATCAAAAGCATTGCATCAATTAGTTTGCACAGTAAGCAACAACTTGCAGGGTAGATGATCCTAGAATTACTGGGCAGTGGCTAATGCTATAAAACAGAGTGTTGTACTGGGAAGTGGGAACGTAAACTGGAAATGAAGAATTGTGTTTGAAGGAAAATAATGTTGTCAGTGTAGATATTACAGGCACTGTGTAATATATAGATATTACAAGAACTGTGACCTATATAGCAGGATAATTATTGTTGGCTGGCTGTTAACCCCTGGGCTGTAACTGAACATTACAGGTGTATCACATCAAATACACCTGCTGCACTGGGGACTCTACCTGGTCTAGGATGGTAATGAATGATGGCAACACAACCAGTGGATGTAGTAGAGACCCAAAAGCGATAGTTTATTATCGTCCTCTAAAGATTTAACATTTAACAGTATTCTCCTGTGAGGCACACGGGGAATAATATTACACATTATATGGAAGTTTCCACTTACTGCTGAAGGACGCAAATCACCCTTGAAGCCATTGGAAGTGTTAGCTGTTTCTGGAGGGAACCTGAGCCATTCTCTGCTACCGTGAAGTTACTGGAAATTGTGCGACTGAATTGAGAAGCAGGGTCATTCATATGCCGTGTCTAAATTTCTTATTTGGCTGTACTAGAACCTGTCCTATGCATTCTCTCTCATTAAGCAACAGAATATACTGTGGCATAATAGTATTACAGAAGTATGTTAACCAAGGGTTAGCTGGCTATCTTCTTTAAACTCTTGCCCATTCTTTAGAAAAAATATACAGTGGTACCTCGGGTGAAGAACTTAATTCATTCTGGAGGTCCGTTCTTAACTGAAACCGTTCTTAACCTGAGGCAACCTTTTGCTAATGGGGCCTCCTGCTGGGAGGAAAGTTCTTAACCTGGAGCAACCACTTCCTGGTTAGCGAAGTTTGTAACCCGAAGCGTCTGTAACCCGAGGTACCACTGTATGTGTTCATAAGTATTAACTGTCCTAGGCTCAAGCTACATTTTATGAAGAGTTCCATTATTCTTCCTTCTGTATTTTTTAAATGTTTTGAGTAGAAAATCTGCTTTAAATGGAAATAATAAAGTAAAGTAGGAATTGCAGAGTTAATAAAATACCAAGCTCTTGGGTCTTTAATATCTGCATAGTGTCCAGTCACAGTGAATGTGCTAGGTTGGACATAAGGCATTGCAACTGGGGCCTATAAAGAATGTGATGACCTGGCCCTTAAAGGGTATGGTTCCTAGTCCTTTCACTCCAGGTCACTTGCCAGTTTAAATCCTCAGCAGGTCACACACTCCTGGGAATTTATACTTTCCTTAGATATTAACAGGATGATTCAAGGTTGTATTTTTATCAGGCAAAAAACTTAAAGTGCTTTGACGTTCAAAAGCATTCTAAACTAAGCCTGTGCCATTTTCAAATTTACAATTACATTTTGAAATTTACAAGCAGAAATGTTGTAAGATATTAGACCCATACTCTAACAGTATTGCGGTTCTATTGAGGGAAAACAAAGAAAAGAATTCTCACTCAGAACTATAATTTTCTTCATAAATGAAAATTGAGGCCAGGAAAGGCAAGACCTTTATTTCCTGTTATGTGGAATATAGCTGGCTGATGAGAGCAGCTGAATATCAGCTTGGTTTCTGGTAACTGTCCAGCAAGAAGAGTACCCACTTGGCCTTATTAAGTGGCAACAAAGAACATAGCACAGGCAGTTTTGCATGCCACAAGATTCAAGGTATATACGCTTTGATAATATACCAGCATGCCTAAATCTGGATGCTGGGGAAAAAACGCTTCTTAGTTTGATTATATGTTCAGAGACAGTGAGGGCAGGATCTAAACAGCTGCTTCAGGTGAGGACAAAGGCTTTGCACACAGTGGGATTTTGATTGTTTTTCTTTGAAGCCAAAAGTGGTTTGCAAGTCAACACAGAAACGCAATTTAGTCCAAGATGCACACTCTGCTTTGGCACATGGAACTAGTAGCATGGCTGCTGCCATGGATCCCACCCAGAATGTTAGAGAAGTATCCTCATACTGTATTTTGAAAACCTGCTGGTTTACATTTCAAAGCAGAGATGAGAAACTTTGGCCTCCAGATGTATGAACTACAGATTCAGTCATCTCTGACCAGTAGCCATGCTGTCTCGAGGTGAAGTCCAAGAACATATAGAGGGCCAAAAGTTCCCCATCCCTGTTCTGAACTATGCAAAAACAAACAAACAAAAATATGCATTAACCAAACTTGTTGATTCAAATTTACAGTATATTTAGATGCAAAAGACCGTAAGAGCTGTAAAGAGAGTTATAGCTGTGTTTTGCTGCTTGAACAACCCCTGCCCTGCATTGAAGCACAGCCAAGGTTGAAACTAAGTTTTTGTACCAATCATCCAAATTGTTTACATAAAGCTCCATAGCATTTAAGTTAAGTTCTGTTTCCCATGATGTTCAACTATTACTCTAAAATATGGTGTTATATGTCTTCCTCTGATCGAAGCTTATTACATAACCTGCAGTTTAGCTTCAAAAGTTGTTACAATTTTATAGGATGGATATATTCGTAGCCGTCATACGGATATATACTTACCATATAAATTTGGTTCTAGTTAAAGATGATGTATTACAAAAAAGAATAAATAGTGCACAAGCACTAAAATTAAGTGAACATAAATTGAAGTATGTAAGAAAAACATCAGATTAGCATTCTTTAAGTAAGGCATAAACTTAATCTTTTAAGATGGTTATCATGAAGGAGATGAGGAAAGAGAGTTCATTATTGTTTCAATGATGGCATTACTGCAAATACTAAACTCCATTATTGCAGATGCACAGTGTAAATGCAACTTCAGCCTGCTGGTATTGATTTCTTTTTATGCCATTCCTAGCAAATGTATATGGTGGCATGTAAATAAACATCTGGATTCATAATTTAAGGAAGGGTGTTGTTATTTAATCATCGCAGTAAAGTACTTAGTGACACGAGATCTGCAGACGCAAGTAGAAAAAAAATAGTGAGCTAGAGAAAAAGCAGATTTTAATGCTGATGAGACTGTATTGCCGTGGACCCTGTAGCTAAAAAGCATGCCCTGAAATATCTTAGAATTTTATGATAATTATGAGGCACACAGCTAGTGGGACTGTGGTTACAATCAAACACAGACCTAAGCGTGCTTTCACCCATTGATTTAAAATAGGATTAAGATTGCTTAACACAGAGTTGGTTCTGTACATGGTCTTTGATTATTAGATCAGTGTTTTTCAACCTTTTTTGGGCAAAGGCACACTTGTTTCATGAAAAAAATCACGAGGCACACCACCATTAGAAAATGTTAAAAAATTTAACTCTGTGCCTATATTGACTATATATAAAGTAATTCTCTTGAATAGGAATCAAATAAACACAAAGAAAGTATTTTATAATTACTTTATTATGAAATAGTAAGTAAACAGAAATATGAAAAATTATAAAATACTTTATTCAGTATTTTTCAATTTTTCCCACGGCACACCAGGCAACATCTCGCGGCACACTAGTGTGCCACGGAACAGTGGTTGAAAAACACTGTATTAGATCAACCAGCTTTAATCTAGACAGAGGGACCAAGCTACAGTATTGCTTTGCTACATATTTGCCATTCTGTGGTTCCACCCAGGGACTACAATGCTTGTAGTCTGTTGGGATCAGGCAGCTTTTACAGAGTGCTTCCATTACAGAACTTTGTGGTTCTGCTACTTTGGCGACTCAACATTCCTGATGACTTATGTGATCCAAAAGCAGTGTGTAAGTTTTAAATTATAAATGGAGCCACTGCCGCACAAAAGTATTTTATGGGAAATTACTTGGTTTTGAAGTGTGGGTGTGAGTTGGAATAAAGATATGAACCGACCCTTGGTTCTGCATTTCTGCCGCCGCCGCCACCGACACTCATCCTTAAACAACCTCAAAACGTTTTCCAAGTTTTGTAAGATGGACCCCATTTTTGTGTGACTTGTTACCGTTACTGAGAAGGCAACTGCCGAGGAGGCAGAATTGCACAGCTCCAACCTAATCAGAAAAATATTCTGGGGAAACACAACCGCCCATTCCAGACCTTTAGAACAAGATGTTACCTCTCTCATCTCTGATCACTCTCCTTTCCCCTTGTTCTGTGCCAGTCTCTTCCATTCATTTATGTGGAATATGGCAAAGAGGATACAGTCTGGAAAACATTTCGAGGAACGACAATCCCTTACCTTGCCGTGTACAACAAGATGCAAGGGCAGAAATGCATAACATTTTGCCTAGGCCAGCAAAATAGCTTGAGTGAGCACCGTACGTTCTTCATAGAACATGAACCCTGATTCACAAGCTGGTGTGGCAGAACTGAACATAGCCAAGTAGGCATATTGAAGTTCTTCATTATGAGCTAGTTAATGTGGCTTGGTGCAACAGTACAGTCAGTAGCTAAATGATATAAATCAGATGTGAGGAACCTTTGGCCCTTCAAACGTTGCTGATCTGAAGCTCAATCCCTGACCATTGCCCATGCCCTCTAGAGCTAATGGGCGTTCAACAACTTCTGAAGCACCAAAGGTTCCCCATTCGTGATGTCATTCTGAGTGATATTTTAATGTATCTTTATATTTGTTGGAAGCCGCCCAGAGTGGCTGGGGAGACCCGGCCAGATGGGTGGGGTACAAATAATAAATTATTATTATTATTATTATTATTATTATTATTGGGACAATACAATGCTTGACCTCCTGTATCTGAAGTTAGTGCAAGATAGTGGTTTAATAGACTGGGCAGGAAGTCTCTGGTTCAAATTTCACATCAGCCATGAATTCAACAAGTGGTTTTAGACAAGCCTCCCCCCCCCCCCCAGCTTCAGTCTCCCTTCTGCAACAGGCAGATAATACCGACATATACTGTAATTGTTGTAGGGAGATACTTTGAACACTAAAGTACTGTAGGTGCAAGTCTTTGCTAATCAACTTTCAATTGAAAGTTGCCTCTGGTTTTTCCCCCACTGTCATCTAAAATATGCACTGATTTTTTTCAATTATGAGGAGGATGCAGATACTGATATATAATCATGTTTGATCAAACAGTGAATTATTCTATAAATTCAATACAAGCAGCTTTCATTTTCACATCAAAATATTTTACACTATTATAAATCTTCGCCCCAAAAATCAGTTTAAAATTGGTTTTAATTAGATGCATAGAAAAAGGCACACCATGTGTCAGATATTTAGGGTGTTTGGATAATTGAGACACACATAGCTCTCTTTAAACATTAAGGTACAATGATATTTTTCCTTGTGTCAGCTGAAATGTTTTGGACTCCTGTTGTGTTGTTGGCAGGAGTTAATATGATTGTTCCAACGGCACACAATCATTTTTCCTTGTAGTGTTAAGTTGCACTAGGAATGTGAATCTATGCATAATTGAAGTCTTTCTGTTTAAATTTATATGCAAATATAACTCACAGTGAATGGCAGTTGAACAATGCTGAAAAATGCTCAAAGCAGTATAAAACGTAGGGAGAAAAAAATGGAAAGGTGAAAAAGTCTACCTACACATTAGTAATATGAGAGTGCTTTTCTTAAAAAAAAGAAAAAAAGATGGTGCTTTAGCGTAACTAGAAAGCCAGAAAGCAAACTGTTTCTGGTGTGTGGGAAAGTTTTAAAAAAGTGGAAAGTAACATTTTGGTACCAAGCATTTCCAAAAGACCAAAGGGAAATTTCAAGGGACTAAATGATTGATTTCAGCTAGATGAAATTAGTGAAATTACAAGGAATCTGATTTCTTTAAGGTGGTAGTCCCACAGGATGCTTCTCTAGAAGACACGTCAATAATTACAATTCTAGTGCACCTGTCAAACCAGAGAGACTACAGAAGCTACTCTTTTGATGAATCCACTGCTACTTCTCTGCCCTTCCAATTAAGCATTGTTTTATATAAGAAAAATGAATATTCTGTAGTCATAATGGAGTTATGGAACTCTGTCTTCTGTCTATCCATTCACCAATGGGTGTGTTCTACACTGTTCCCCATCCCGATTCCCAGTGCAGAAAAATCTTAGTCATCTGAGGATCCGGACAGGGTGGAACAACACTGAACTTGATAAATTAATAAAATTGGCTATTTCTAGAATTTGTTTCTGTGACTTCGTTCACTTGGCCAGATAAAATCTAACAATTCAACACAAACTAAGTGCATGGAGAAATAAACTTTCACAGTGTTCCTTAGTTCAGTCGGGAGAGCATGAGACTCTTATTCTCAGGGTCATAGGTTTGAACCCCACTTTGAGCAAAAGATTCCTGCATTGCAGGGGGTTGGACTAGATGACCCTTGTGGTCCCTTCCAACTCTACAATTCTATGATTCTATTATTCAATGAGTAAGCCAGCTAAGCATCTCTGTACAGAGGGAGTTGCACAAGTACTATGAAAAAGACCCAGTTAATGTTTAGTGTGGGGATTTAACACTGAAGTGGAGAAGCATGAACCCTATAATGTTAGTTCTATCATGCAACCAGAAGTAAATTGCTTGTGGAAATGTAAAATAGAGAGTTGCATGGCTGAGTGGAACAAATGCTTACTAAGTATGATAAATTCAAGGAGGGCCAGTGTGCTGTCGTGAATGCAAACACTGGACTTGGTCCAGGGAGACCTAGGGTCAAATTTCCACTCAGCCCTGCAGCTCACTGGATGGCTGTGGGTCAGTCACTAACTACAGTGGTACCTCGGATTACAGATGCTTCAGGTTACAGACTCCGCTAACCCAGAAATAGTACCTCGGGTTAAGAACTTTGCTTCAGGATGAGTACAGAAATTGCGGTGCAGCGGCAGCGGGAGGCCCCATTAGCTAAAGTGGTACCTCAGGTTGAGAACAGTTTCAGGTTAAGAACAGACCTCCAGAATGAATTAAGTTCTTAACCCAAGGTACCACTGTATCTCTAAGCAAAATTAACCAAAGTGGATTGTTGGCAGGATAAAAGATCATGGACACCGCCTTGTTGAACTCTTTAGATTAGGGTTATCCAATATGATGTCTCCCAGGTGTTGGGATACAACTCCCATCATCCCTAACTATTGGTTATGCTGGGTGGGGCTGATGGGAGATGCAGTTCAACACTACCTCTACCCCTGATTTGGAAGAAATGAAACATACAAATAAATAAACTGCCTATGGATATAGTGTTCGAATGTTTTAGGACGGGACATGTTTGTTTCTTACAAATTTAGTTCTTCTTGTATTATTGTCTGGGATGGCCTAATATGGCCATTGTGAAGAACACTAAAATGTTTGTTTAACCGGTTTCCAAAAAGAAGAAGCTGTTCTAACAACTCCCTTTAATTGATAAGAAGTAATCGGGAAGCTCCTTGCTTCGTCCCCAGGAAAGTGAGCAAAAAGAACGGAAGCTTGGAACAGAGGGAATTGAAAAATATCCCTTGATCTGCATGCTTCAGATTGGGGAATTCAGAAGTCTCTTAAGGGTTCGCCACTTGTGAATTATGCATCTCACACTCACTACTAGGCGTAAATGCATAATTCTAATCTGTTCTTATTATTTATTTATAACACACTGGTAGAATGTAAATTGTCTGCCTCCTTTGAGCAAGCTTATCATGCCATTTAAGGTATGCAGATATTTCAGGGGAGTCTACATAGACAATTTGCCTAGGCTAGCACATTGATTCCAATTAAGGGGCATATAAACTGCTAATGATAAATTAAACTTGTTCTCCCCAGTTCACAGGTGGGCTGCACAGGGGGTGTTGCAAGAGAAAGTCAACAGAAAAAAAGTATTCATCCTGAAATAATATACATAGTGTATCTTAACCACTCTGGTTTTAATCCCCGCCCGCCCGCTTTTATAGTATGCAGTAAGGAGCAATATTACATATGGATGAGGAAATAGCAGTTGCCTACCTTTTGGCAGGGGCATTTGAGTCCATTATGGATGGGGAAGAGGAGCAGGTGAAAATGTATGGATCATGACAGCTTATAAGTGGCTTGATGTTGACCTCATCTTCCATTAAAAAGCTAGTCCATTTCTAGCTAGTCAGCCCAATACTCATTGGAATGGGGACAGGATTGCTAGGGTGGGACTGTCCTGGAGATTAGTTCATTTCACACCTGTGGATTAAAATGAACCCCAATCCAAGCAAAAGGCCACTGTTCATTTTGTCTTCCTCAACCATCTACCCTTTATGAAGAGGATTCCTTTACCATAGACATAGGTTGGTTGCTGACTAATAGAACTGGAAAAGTTTTTTGTTTGTTTTTTAAGCACACCTTTGGGATTGGCAAACATTGGTTATGGATTCTTACTTTCCTCATAGCAATAAGTTTTTTTAAAAAAAGAAGTTGAAGAGTTTAGTGTTCATAACATCACAACTGGGCTTGGTAACCAAGCAGGGAAATATTTTCAGGAGAAGCTAAGCAGAAGGAAGCCTGTGTGTGTACATCATATGGACTGGCTTGCAATGCACTGTGTCTATGGGCAACATGGAGAAGCTCATGCCATCTGCTGTCTTGTAGCATATTTCTACCTTGGTTGATTAAAGCAGTCACAGCAACATCAAAGTGGCCTCTCTGTCTACTTCACACTAAGTCAATGGAAGCAATCAAAAGTTGTAACTGTTTTCAGCGCAGCTCATTGTGTCTCTCCTGACAGTCCTTTATCTCCCACTTCCTCCCAATTGAGGATACAACCAGAGCTCTGTACTATGATGGTCCAGAAATTACTGGTATGTATTAGAGGCAACTCCCAATTTACGCGGGGATTACATTCCAAGGCACCACGCGTTTAAGTGAAATTGCATATATTTGAAACACCGTAGAAAAAGCCTTTAAACAGCCTGTTCCACCCCATCCCGTTCAGGTCACTTCCAGGTTTGACATGATGCACGTGCAGAGGCGGAGCTAGCTACTCCAGCACCCGGAGCTAGCTGCCCGTGGGGGTGGGGCGAGCATCCCAGGGGGGCGGTGCAGCGATGTCACCCCCCTCAGGGTTGACACCCGGGGAGAACCGCCCCCACCACACACCCCTTCCTCCGCCAGTGTGCGCGTGTATGGTCGTGCACACATTGGACATGCCTAAAACAGTTGCTGCCTGTATATTATTTCTATACTGCCTAAAATTAGTTGTTTTTAGTTATAGCTCCAGTGTATTTTGTACACAAGAGATATATATGAGTACTGTATTCCTGAACATAGGTAGTAATAAGTGGGAGGTAGTGGACTTCCTTGAACATTAAAAAGAATTTGGTGGCATTTGTTCAACTTGTCTTATCCTTCAGTACCCAACCCAGCTTTTCTAATATATATATATACCATTCTTGTTTTCCATCCTTTCCCTATCAATCCCAGTCCTATCTTTATTCAAATATTTTTTAAAAATCAAAAACTTCAGTTTCTGTGTCTTAGGTGGAATCTACACACACACACACACACACACACACACGAAACGTAAAAATGCTTTAAAAAAAGTTTTGAAAAATATATTGAATTTGTCATAGCTCACAATCGCCATCTAGAGTCACATTTGTATAATGCACTTTACAACACACTTAAAACATTTTATTTGCAGCTGTACGGCTGAGTCCTTAGTCTTAGTTACATAGGCAGCTTCACAATTCTCTTATTTTACCACCACCACCATTTTGGCTCTGATTTTTAAGGTTAGGTTTGCATTTTGTTTACAGCTGCGTTCTGTTTTCTGTGTTTGCCTTTACTATTACTTTATTTTGCTAGTTCTTTATTTTTTCCGAAAAATCAGACTTTACTTGTGGCTAGCACAAAAATTCCTGCACCTAACTCTGTAATTTGGCTGGGTTAATCCCCTCTTGAGGTGCTACTCTGTCTACAAATTCCATGTACCTATTTGACAAAACAAAAAAGTTACAGGCAATTTTGGGTTTTTTGGGGGGGGAGGTAGTCTACTGTTAAAAGAAAATTTATTCTGGACACTTGAAAAAGTCATCAAGGGTTTTTGCGTATGTGTTCAGCAGGAATGTTTGAAAAGTCCTACTTACTTTGGAGCTCCCATTTGCCTTCTCTTGGTGCCACTTATTTATTCACTTATTATTTTACACTTCTTGTTTGATGTGTAAACTGTTTGGGTGTTGGATTATGCAACCGGATTTTGCTTGTCAGGACAAGGTTGTAGCACATCAAGGAACAGGTAAATCTGTTCAGCTGAATAGAATGTGAAAGGAGCATTTCCCCAAATGTGCTTTAGAATGGAATCCTCAGCTATGGCTGACCTCTGCTTACTTCTACAACAGTAGAACATGATAGATTGCATTACAGCTCCGCCATCCTTTGTTCTGTCATTCAGTCCTAATTTACTGCTTGTAGTGCACAGGAAGCCAAGGCTAGCCAGGAACCTATTTTCAGTGCCAAAATGGGAGCATACAAAATAATAATTAGGATGAGAATGCCTTTGAACATGCACAGAATGTCTTCCACTGAAGAACCATGGCCAGTCTCTATTACTGTGGAATTATGAGAGCTAATCTTTCAAGCAGGAGAGTCTGAGTTCCACATATGTTGCAGGGAGGGAGGCAAAGACAATATTAGGTTGTTCAGGTTTATTGGATTTACATAATGTTTCCCACATAAAAGTTATTTACAATGAGCATAAAATACCATAATAAAGATGCACAAGTAAAAAGAGAATACAAACACCCAACCATTGGTGCTGCCTGGGAAAACAAAAAATGGCTGGTGCCGATACAATGACAAAGCTGGCACCAGGTGGGCCTCCTTGGTGAGAACATTCCATAGAAGGTGGGCAGCATAAGAAAAGGACCATTCTTTCCTCACCATCCTCCAGTCCTCCTCTCTGGTGTGGCACTCAGAGAACAGCCTGCTCCTGTCCCAGCTGGACTCCCCCCTGCCCAGCACCTACCAGCTGTCCCGCAGGAACTATTCCAGGAAAAAGAGGGGGGCGTTGATTATAAGACCAATGGTCTGTTAATAGGAATAGGAATCCTATTCGGAATAAGGGAATTTCCCGCAAAAAAGGGAAAAGTTGACAGCTATGACCTGGACCATGTGTTCATCATCTGAGGCCCTTCTTCTTCTTCTTTATAATTTTTTTTAACATTCAGTTTTGCACTATACATTTGAATTCAAACATTAATCATAAATATCAACATTTAGGATTCGCAGAATCCTTAGACTTCCCTCCACCCCTCCATGGTTTCCATTATCAAACTTTTTCTACTGCATCATATAATTTCTCAATTTTTCTTAAAATAGTCAATTTTTACCTTAGTTTTAAAATACATTACAAGTGTTACTCAAATCCTGCCAAAGTTTTTAGTTGTTTACAGTTTTCTCTTAAGTAAATTGCAATTTTTTCCATTCCTTATTAAAGCTTCTATCTTCCTGGTTTCTGATTTTCCCAGTCATTTCCGCCATTTTGGCATAGTCCATCATCTTCATCAAGTCTCTGGTCAGGACTTTATCTTCTTTTCATCTCTGGGCCAGTAGTATCTGCGCTGCTGTTGTTACATACACAAATAATCTCATCTGAGGCCCTTCTTAACGTGCCTCCTCCACATGATGTCCAGAGGGTGGTAACACAAGAATGGGCCTTTTTTGCAGTGGCTCCAAATTTGTGGAATGCTCTTCCTAGGGAGTTTCGTCTGGTGCCTTCATTATACATCTTTAGGCGCCAGGGGGAAACATTCCTCTTCAACCAGGCCTTTGGCTGATTAATATTCTACAGCCTTTTAAATGTGTTTATTGGAGGGTTTCTTGTTGTTTTTAAAACCTATTTATTTGTGCTTTGACCTTGTATTTTTATCTTTGATGAAGGGCAGTATATAAATTGAATGAATGAATGAATGAATAATAATAATAATAATAATAATAATAATAATAATAATAATAATAATGCACCCACACATTTTTGCATATGCTGTGAGCTGCTTTAAGTAGCCCATTTCAAAAGTGGGTTATAAATTTACTAAATAGCTAACTACTGACATAGCAACATTGGAGTACAAATTGTTGCATTCACCCTGCCAAGTGTGATGTGGACACACATCTACAACTCGCCAAAATCGTTGCCACATTTTACTCAGGTTTGCATCCTTCACTCTGTAAAATGTGCAGGTGTTTTGTACATGGAAGTTCTGCTAATGTATAAAGCATAGCATACAAAGCTGCCTTAATTCTGATTAAAACCTGGTACCTCTCATTTTGGCATGCTTTCACTCTCAAAACTCAAAGAAACCCCAGATTTAGTGTTAGGGTCTGACCCATATGATCTGATTTGTCAGATCAACTGAATGAATAGGCTATGCTTCCAAGTAAGTGTATTTTGTATGAGGATGTAAGAATCAGATTTGCTGTGATTAGTAATGCAGTTTTCCATTTATAGTGATATAAACCTGATGTAACAGAATTGTAAAATAATTGTCCAAAATGGTTGTCTCTAAAGCAGGATTTCTAATAGTGGCACTAAGGTTGAAATGACTTTGGTATTATGCATATCCTTATTGAGTTCAGTGAAGTTGTTCTTTGTTTATATGCAAGCAAAGACATTTCAGGATTGGGACCAGTATGTTTGACTCCTCACTAATTGAAATGAGAAAGCAAAGAAATATTCATTAAGCCATGGATAGCGATGTAATGACCTCATTTAAACCAGCCATGCAAGGAAATTCAGATTTAATACTGAAAAATATGGCTAACGGTGGAGGCCAATATATGAACCTTATGCAGATGGATATTTACATAGATAAACCACATTTAGGTTAGCTCTGCTTCATCAGGATGATGATAGGAATTTGAATCTTGATTTGCAACTTTTTTTTTTAAGCAAATTGTAAAAATATGGTCAGTTTCTGAATTTTAATTAAATTCTGAACATGTATTTTTCAACTTCAGGTCAGCCAAAATTTTGCTGCAGAATGTTTAGCAATTCTAGCATCAAAGCCAGAATATACATAAGCGTAGACTGTGTTTCAGTTTTCTTTCAAGCCATGCAGAAGAAAGCAAAGCCTTAAAAAGTATCTTTCCTCCATCACTAAATATCCACAACATGTTCCCACTCTTCTAGAGTGGCTTATTTTGTTATATGGAAGTAATGTTTTTGGGAAACAACATTTGAGGCCTTTGTTACTCTTTTCCTAGAGACGCCTCAGAAAGCATTATTTATAGCTTCCAAGGTTCACTAGATTTTAACACAATATCACGATGGTTTAGGTGTCAGTGACACCATAAAAACAGTCTCTGAAACTTCATATGCACATCAGTTTTTTGACAGGAGCTATTACATTGATGTCACTCTGTACACAACCAATCACCACTGGTGTTCCACCAGCTGTGCTATTAACCAAAGGGAAATGTTCGTAACCTGTAGTCTTGATTCAGCATGCTGGGCAGAGTTATAATCCCTCCCTTCATTCTTCGGAAAGCATATACATGATGGATAGTGAAAAAAGAAAAAGCAGTTCCCTTATCAGGGGAGTTGTTAGTGATGTGTACAAGTTTAGGAACGTGTCTACATAATAAAGAGATTCATAGTGCAATTGTATGCATGCCTACTCTGAAAAATTCAATTGAGTACAGCAGCGTTTATTCCTAGGTAAATGTGTATAGGAATGCAGTCTCAGAGATTATGATCTTATGGTTGTTGCTGCCACAAGCGCATGATGTCTGCGACTGGTGCAGGAGGGCCGAAAAAATGGATGCAGGATTCTGGTATTGGGCTGGATTAGGCCACAACTATATTGCTTACGGGACGCGGGTCGCACTGTGAGTTAAACCACAAAGCCTCGGACTTGCCGATCAGAAGTTCGGCAGTTCGAATCCCCGTGACGGGGTGAGCTCCCGTTGCTCGGTCCCTGCTCCTGCCAACCTAGCAGTTCGAAAGCACATCAAAGTGCAAGTAGATAAATAGGTACCGCTGCAGCGGGAAGGTAAATGGTGTTTCCGTGCGCTGCTCTGGTTTGCCAGAAGCGGCTTTGTCATGCTGGCCACATGACCTGGAAGCTGTACGCCGGCTCCCTCGGCCAATAATGCGAGATGAGCGCTGCAACCCCAGAGTTGGTCACGACTGGACCTAATGGTCAGGGGTCCCTCTACCTTTACCTATATTGCTTATAATTAAGAGTAGGTTTGGCCAAGGCATTGGTCATGTCAGGAAGCCCACATTCTGCCTGATAGGAACCCAGTGGGGTCGACCCTGTGCTTCTGGGAGAAAACCTCCACCACAATGCATTCCTGTTCTCTCTAGAAGCTCCACAGAGGTGTTACAGGGGTGCCTTTAGGGAACCAGACTACTTCTTCATCACTTTGCAGAATTAAATTTTGGAATTCACTCCCACAAGAAAGAGTGATGGCCACCCATCTGGATTACTTGGATTGGACAAATTCATGGAGGATAAGGCTATCAGTGACTACTAACCACAATGGCTATACTCTGCCTCCATGGTCGGAAGCAGTAAGCTTCTGAATATCAGTTGCTGGAAGCCACAGGAAGGGAGTGTGCTCTTGTGCTAAGGTCCTGCTCATAGGTTTCCCACAGGCATGTGGCTGTCCACTGTGGGAACAGGATGCTGGACTAGAAGGGCCACTTGCCTTGATCCAGCAGAGCTACTCTTATATCCTGATGTTCTTAACAGTAGCTTTGAGACAGCAGCAGTCTTTAAACAGACTTCTGCCCATATTTTGCATTCATAGCAACTGGCACATCTCATACTAAAGTAAGGGTAAACACTTGTAGCTTAATAGTTAAAACAGAGATGTGGCTCTCCAGCTATTGTACAGACCGTTGACAGGTCATAGCCCTGCAGTAGAGCTTCTGTTTTGCATGCAGAAAGAACTAGGTTCAATCTCTGGCATATCCAGGTAGGGCTGGTGAAGACTTCTGCCTGAAACACTGGATAGCCACTGTCAGTCAGTGTAGACAACACTGAGCTAGATAGAGCAGTGGTTTGACTTAGTGTAAAGTGTGTTTTTGTGTATGTGTTTGTTTGCTCCCATAATCTCTGACCCCCTGGTCATGCTGACTGGGCTTGTTGGAAGCTGTAGTCCGACAGGTTCTGGCCCTCCTGGGTTAAAGAATAAATGGTAGGAAGTGAAGACATAACTTTTCAGAAGAATAAAATAATGGGCAGAGACATGCCATTATTTTAAACAATTAAGTGATTCTGCATTATAGCGTTGATGAGACATATGCCATTTTACAGATTAAAAGGGGCAATGGCTGACTTTTAATTTACTAATGTGGGAGTGAGTAATAATGTGATAAAACCCGTTCAATTTCTGTGAAGAGTTAAAAGAAAATCATTTCCTGCTTATTGGTTCATTTTGTAAATAGAGATCAATGAAATTCCCCCAACAAAAGCATGAAATCAATTGCAAAATAGCATATAATTTGTGATCTGTATTGTAAATTATAGTTTATTTGACATTAATTGGTGAGGTTTCCATATACTGGGATGCATTTCCGCATAACACATCTCTGGATAATTCTCATGGATCCATTTCTAATGCATCTTAGAGTGATCTGTTTTTCATGCCCACAACTGCCTACATTTGCTGTTATGCAAATAACCCAATCAAGCAAATGGAAAACAAGATGCTGTAATCAGAAGGGCTTGACAAACAGTAACCTTAGAGTTTTAGGGGAGTGCCCCGGATTTAGATTTATGTTTCTACCTGCATCTGTAGCAGCAATTGATCCATTATGAAGCACTTGAATAGGTCAATATCAGACAAGAAGTACAAATCGGATCAGATGTGGCAAGTAATTGATGCTGGTTTGATTTAAATGTGTGGTTTCTGTAGCTCACTGTTTGTAGGAAATGTAGCCTGGGCTCTTCTCGTGGGCACCTTTTCTCTCTCCCATTCTTGTGGCTACTTGTCATGCCACAAGACATGAGAGAAACTTCAGCACGTTTAGAGGCATGCAACCATTGTTTTCCTTAGTGAGTAATCCATTGTGGCTAGGCTTGAAAGCAGATTTATTCCCTGAGAAAGGCAGGAATAAATATAATAAAGGGAGAGAAAGGAAAGGCTGGGATAAATCTGTATATGATTAAAAAGATATATTAGGGTAGATTCCATGGTACATGATCAGATTAAGAAGGGTTGTAGGTTCAAAGAGGCTCAAAACCACTGTGACAGTAGACTGGTGCCAGAACCAAGGACATCACATTTCCTGTTACCAGCTCTGATCAGGTGCACCACTTCACCCAAAGTTTGAAGACTAGGTTTCCACCCAGTGCCTTAACCTCCAAAAGTTGTGACATTTTGCTTTGGGAAAAGGCAAACCTCTAGACCGGCCAAGTTGTTTACAGGGAAATTCCTTCCTGGCTCTGAATACAGCAACCACAGCAAGGTCAGGAAGCACTGTTGGAAAAACGCCCTGGGGGTGCCTGCAAGCCCCCAGAACTCGAGTTTCCTCCGGTACATGCAGCTCTGGAAAAGGCACCTCCCTTCTCTTCCAGTGCGCTTCTAGCGACATACATCATAATGATATATGCACACTAAGCCTCTGGCATAACACAGCATTTCATTTTGGGATGAATTTCTACCATGGTACCCAGCCACACTGACAATCTTGCTATTTTTGCCAGCTTATTTCTTTTAGTCTATATTAGTCTCAGGTACACCATGATCTGGAACACAACTACTTCACATTCACATTTCAAAGTTCTTCCCTCCCTTTCCACAGAACCTTACAACTCAGCTATTGGAAGCTACATGAGCTGCACACATTCTAAATTTATTGCAGGGAGCCAGAAACCTAGAGGGTTGTTAGGAGATAAAGAAATGTATGCTTTCAGGAAAAACAGTTAATTCTAGTAGAGGAAGAGCTAAATATGAAAGGAAGTATGTGCTAATGTAGACAGGGCCTTACAGAAGGCTGCAATTTTCAAGACCTCATGGAAGTTTCACATATGAGATATTATGAAATATATCATAATAGCTATATGTAATATCTAACACATTTTATGAGAAAACAACCCTTTGAGCATATTAAGATTGATGTGTATGGGAGTGTTCATTATGTTTTATACATAAAATAGTATGAAACAGATTAATGCATATGCCTTTTTTCTATATTACATTTTCCGCTTTCGTTCAGTAGCTCGGTTTTGCAAGAAGATATATAGAACAAAATGAGATCAATAACTATGCTAACAGTGTTTATAATATTCTAACTCCACCACCACCATCCCGCTTAAAAGTGAAAAATATAGGGGGCTTCCGGTTGGCGCGCCGGAGGGAGAAGGTCGGGGGAAATGTCGCTCTTGACATTCCCCGACCCGACCGGCTCAAAGGGGAGCTTGCGACGGCGACGCAACCCCCAAAACTCCCGGGAGGGTTGTCCCGGGACCTAAGGTCCGGCAGAAGCTCGGGACGTCGCCCCAACTCCCCGGTAGACCCCAGTAGGGGCCGCCGTGAGCGACGCGGGGCGACGGAGCTCATCGGACCGCCATTGCCCGTCGGGTGGAAGCCGCGAGTCCTTCCCCCCTGAGCGTGCCGATTCCTCCAAAAAAAAAAGGAACAGATTGGACAATCTAAACGTGAGTACTAAGATAGTACTGAAGAATTTGGACTAATTTGGCGAAGTATAGGGATGCAATTTACGGAGGTCCGTCCCTTGCTACTGTGGCACTAAATCAGGAACTTTATTACCGATGCGGTTGAACTGTAATTGCTTTTGGATATACAACAGAGATTGGATCCTTTTGACACCCCTGATCGGGGGGGCACCTAACTAACATTTTTGATAAGTAGAGGATCTGAATCGGACCTGTTGGACACTATTGCGGGAATTTGGACTTTGAACTTGGATTGGTTCGGTCTGGAACATCGCAAAGCTATGTCTCTGAAAATGGAGGATGATTTCGAAAATGGAGGCTGGAAGAGGGTCCTTGAAAAAATCTGGGAAGTGAGAAGGGAATTCCAAGCGGAGACTGCAAGAATGAGAGGAGAAGTAATCAACACTGATGTCATGCCAGCTGCACAAAGGATGGAAGGGGGAGAAATCCCCCCCAAGGTCAAAGCCAAGCCTCGCCACAGGAAAATTCTTTCTCGGCGCAAGATATTTAGACTGAAGAAGAGGATCAAGAAAACAACATCTGCAAAGGACTATCTTGCCCGACGTAAGCAGACACCAACAAAGAAGAAGAATTGGTTTAAGAAATGGGAGCAGGAACAGCTGAGAAGACAAAGAGAAGGTGAAATCCAAGTGCAAGCAAGCACTTGGACTTGGACTGGGGAAAGGCGAGGGGAGGGTTGAACAGTGCAGGTGGGTAACCCCGGATTGATTATATATGTGGATTTTGAACATTTCTGTCGGACATGGTCTTGAGTTATGATTTTGTTAGGATCTTTCGAAGTTGGGAGCCTGAAGATTTAGGGGAGTTAGAAGGAAACTTATATAAGATTTGGGAGGATGACGCTGAGGTTGGAATTAACAGATGATGTGAAAAAAGAATGTAATGCTACTTTATTAGAGTTAGAACTATGTTTTGTAACAATGTTAAAGATATGCTTAATGTAACTATGTACCTGAACCGGAGCTATGTTTTGTTTAATGCAGCCACGGGGGAGGTGCGGAGGAAGTCACAATGACTAAGTTTTATAACTAAGATTGGTTTACCCGGTAATAGGGTTAGGCCGAAGCCAGATAATGATTGCTTTAAGGTCAGGGGAAATAATGAATGGGTTTACCTCTGTGAGAGGGAGGGTAAGATTAAATACCTCCCCAAGGTGAGAGGTGGGGAGTGATGAATCCTGACCGAAATGTAATGTTGAATACTTATAAAATTATAAAATCAATAAAAATTATTTT
Organism: Darevskia mixta; assembly: GCA_034641385.1. Classification (NCBI taxonomy): domain Eukaryota; kingdom Metazoa; phylum Chordata; class Lepidosauria; order Squamata; family Lacertidae; genus Darevskia; species Darevskia mixta. The sequence continues at coordinate 6,365,674 of JAWWNH010000054.1, read as the reverse complement.
AAAAAAAATAAATAAATAAAAGTGAAAAATATATGGTAGATATGTGCTTTCTTTTCAGTGTTTCTGAATCCAGTCCTTTATGAAATCCTAAGGAAAAAAACTAAGTGCCATACCTGTTTCTTCCTTTTGTAGAATTACGAGTTTTTGCAGCGCACCAGTTTCTCGTCACTGCTTGCACAATTGTTGGCTGTACAAACAGCTCCCAGGTCACCTTGTTTACAGCCCAGCTGCCACCAGCTCATGTGGATGCACCGGTCCTGACCGTTTTGGATTCTAAAACAATATATGCACAGTTAAGTATAGACTTTCCTCTTTCACCAGTGGTTTCCATTTGGGACAAACTTGGCTGCTTCTCTTTTGGTCTCCAGGAATGCTCAACTTGCATGTGGCAGCAAGGGACTCCCAGATTGTCCTTGCCTAGTTGGGGGAAATCCTGGTTTGGGTCTTAGAGTCTATGACTTTGACTCAAACTAAATGTGACTTTAAATGTGAGGTTACCTTTGATGTATCTACTTTTTTCCCTACCAGGAAATGGGTTTAATTCTCCCCCACTAAAACAATGAAAGTAACCTCCTTTCAAAAACCCTTGCTATTAGCACCAGCACTGAAGCTTCCATTGGTTCCAGTGGAGCCAGTAGTGATCCTTTTCATGCTAAAGGTCACATATTCAATTCTTGCTGCCTCTGGTTACCAAAGATCCAGCTGACAGGGTTTCACCCCCTGCAATGACATTTGGGAAAGGGGCTACCCTCCCTGTGGGCTACTCAGCAATGGAGGTGATAACTGAGCGCTCCCAATCATCTGAGGTGAGGGCATGACCTCTGGGGAATACTAAGGGCCAGGTGAAGGAGCTTGGTAGGTTTTAAGTTTCCCCATGCCTGTCTTAGTAGATGGAGCCACCAAAGGGCTGTGAGCAGATATGAGGTATCAAAACCTTATGAAACCCTTTATTTAATACCAGATTAAAATGCAACTCTTTGTGGTGAACTTCTTTTCTATAAACTTTAAATAAAACATCTTTGGTTAATTTTTTTGCTGGCTCAGTTCAGTTATTTTTCTACTGCTGGAATTTGACAAAAAGTGTCTGTCACTATTAAGTGTGTGTGTGTGTGTGTGTGTGTGCATACATACACCTATATATGGCTTGCTTTATTCTGTTTTTATTACCATTTGTTAGCTGCTTGGAGTGTATTTGGAGAAACATGCATACATAATAAATAAAAAAATGTGGCAGACCTCTGTTAGAGACCTGTTACCAGTTATAGTTGCACAATAGTAAGGCAGCTTCCTATGTTCTACATCTGAGTAATAGAGTCCTCCCATCTTACCTGGGCTTACCTGTGGATTCTCATTCTGAATGGTCATAGTGTAGCCCAGTCTACTGACTTAGGTGTTCTTAAGACGTTTCTAGAATTCCTCTCCCCAACCTTTCAATTAGTGGGTCCATTGTCGCCCACCTTCTAGTAACTCTGGATAGTTCATGTATACGGGGTGGCCATCGTTTTAGCATATTCCTTTTCTCTCTCTCTTTTTAAAATCTGTTAAAATTCTGATTAAGTTTTAGCATAGTTCATACTGTTGTTGACAACCCATTGGCAATTGCAATGGGGCACCTCTTAATACCTGAAGTGTTTCTTTGGATCTGGGGCGTGGTCATGGTGTTCTGGAAAGTCTTCTCTTGGTGTTGTTTGCAAGATGACCCCCAAATGGTGACCAGGATGAGGATCTCTCTCAGTAAGCAACACTGCCTCACCCTGGTACCATGGAGAATGGGAATTCACAGGTAAGCCAAATTTCTCTCCCCCCCCTTTTAAGATGACACAAATGTTTTATCTGTTTATGCAAGAATCCTAGTGAGTTCAATCACAGATAGGGTTTGTGACAAAAATTAAATTTATTATGATTAAATGCATAGAAGTGATTAGTTTAGTGCCTCTCTGAACCTTTGATTATCACTTGCCAACTTAATTTCCATTTTGTCTTTATGCAATCAGTGTATCCTACATATGGCCATAGCCTCAGTGCAAAGATTGCCACAGGGGGAAAAATGCTTGTGATACCATCAGCATGAAGCTTTTACCTTGAAGATATTGTCACAATCATTTGGGCTCCAAGTACAAATATTAGCTTTAAAGAATGTTTCATGTTGCCACATGTGTTACTTCAATATTTTCCCCAGACTGTTTGATGACCAGATTATTTTTCCTCCTTTAAGTAATTACTATAAGGATTTCCCCCCTTTGAACTTTGTATTTCAGTAGTAGTGTGAGTTGCTTTCTGAATGCAATTATGTCTTGCTTTTATTTTCAGGTGGAAAGCACCAGAGGATGTAAATGGCAACCTGCAGCGCTATATTCTGTACCTTGCCAATAATGAGAAAAATGCCACAGTTTGGAATGTCACCTATAATTCTACAGATCTTTTCCAGCACTATACAGTCCGACACCTTTCCCCTGGTACTGAATACTTCATTAAGCTTGCAGTAAGTTTCATACATACACACACACACACACACACACACACACGACAGTCAACTAGATAACTTTTATGTGTATTTATATTTATACTTCCTTTTGACTATTGTGAAGGGTGTCGGAAGCATAATTTTAAATTTTGTATAACTTTAAGCAAGTTTTGCAACAACATGTTAATGCCAAAGAAAGGGACTGTTGTTTTTAAAGAAGGGATAGGCAAAACCAACCAGTTCCTCACCCCGTAGTTTTGAAAACAATTGACTCCACCAAAGCTCCAGAGGGGATCACAGAAATGAATTAACTTCCACAGTTCACTACATATTAATGATGGAAGTTAAATTCAATTTACAACAACCTCCTTCCCCGTTTCAAAAAAGCATCTTCCCAGTACAATCCCTAGCCTTTTTAATGATTTGGGCTTGGGCGCATATTGAGTTCACACACTGCCGGTCACCTTACCACCAAGCTAGCTCTCCCTTCCTCTTCTGTATCCCATTTCCTTCTCCTAAACCTACTTCATAGCATGGATGAGACACTGCTACTGGTGGCAAGAAGCTCTCCTCCCTCCCTCTACTAGTGTGCCATAGGACACAAGAGTCCAGTGCTCATTGGAAAAGCATAGTTTCAAGGACTCTGCACACACTCAGAAATACTAGATATGTTGTTCATGTGTTCACAAAGTGAGTATGAGCCAAGGGAGTTCACACATCACTATTGCATAAAGGCATTTTGTGTTGTTTTAAATTCTGTAGATGCTCATATTCAACCAAGCCCCAATTTCCACCATATATTCTTTATTTTTGGTGTGGTGAAATTTCTCTGTAAATCCCCACAAAAGTAAGTTTGAGAAAATACAAGTGGGGGAAGGTGTTTATTGCAAACCGGCAGCATTTTAAAATGTCTTTTAAATGTCATTGCTGTTCTTTTGTGCAGTCATTTCCTTTGGTGTGGGTTTTTTCTTTTTTTGATTACAGAACAGTTTAAGTTCCATGGTACAACTGAAAATACCTTGAATATAAACATGAGATTGTCCCTATTTGTTTTAAACACTCTCATCATTTTATAGTAATACCTATATAAGGACATTTGCTTTGATAAATGCCATAGAAAAATATTCTGCTCTTGATTATGAATACATTTACATTTATGTGTAGACACTCTGTATGCATTCATTTTGCTCAACATGCTCTTGAATGCTCTAAATATTACACCACATTATACCACAAAGAAAATAATTTACCTTCAAGTAACTATAAGGATCTGACTCAGAGTCCACCAAAGCAAGGACATTCAGACTAATTAAGGATGACTTGGAATCCATGTTGATAGCATTTGCTTGTCCTTTGGGTATTTCAGCATAGTAAACTATAGAGTATTATGTACATTTTCTGCAGTTTTGTACGCAGTTAACACACTCATCACACATGGTCCAGCTGAAATCATTGGGATGGGATGAATTTAACTTAAGGATGCGGCTACATCTGTTGTTCAAACCATAAGCATTAAGTGGCCTGTTAAATGGACTTTTAAAAGCAGTATGATTGCCTCTTCTAAGTATAATCTACTACAATGAATAACTTTTTTTTAAAAAGATGATTTTCAGCGAACTCCAGTTTTATTCTTGGGTATGAAAGTAGTGCTGTGCTTCATTTTTATTTATTTCCCATCTTTTGTCAGAGGAGCTTGAGACAGCGAACATGACCCAGCACTTTTTCCTCACAACAATTCTGGGAGGTTGTTAGGCCGAGAGATAGTGACTGAATGAAGGTTGTTCAGTGAGCTTAAAGGCTGAGGGTGATTTGAACCTAGATCTCCCCTGTCCTAGGCTGCTGCTGTAACCACCATAACATACTGGCCTCATTGGCTATATATATAATATATATATTAGTAAGCAGACCCTTATATGTACTAATGCTAAGAGTGTGAGGAGGCAGGAGACTGCAGCTATTCAGTGCTGAGGAAAAGGCACTCTTCACATGTCCACAGGTTATGTTTCTTCCCTTATTTTAGGACTACCTCCAGGTTGCCCCACTGATACCTTGGCACAAATTAAGTTAGAAAGAATTGGCTGACTATAGGTGCAGATACCATAGGAATAACAGATGTGTTTTGCCCTATGGACTAAATAATAATAATAATAATAATAATAATAATAATAATAATTTATTATTTGTACCCCGCCCATCTGACCGGGTCCCCCCAGCCACTCTGGGCGGCCTCCAACAAACACTAAAATACATTGAAATATTACAGATTAAAAACTTCCCTAAACAGGGCTGCCTTCAGGTGTTTTCTAAAGGTCATGTAGTTGTTGATCGCTTTGACCTCTGAAGGGAGGACGTTCCACAGGGCGGGCGCCACTACCGAGAAGGCCCTCTGCCTGGTTCCCTGTAGCTTTGCTTCTCGCAGTGAGGGAACCACCAGAAGGCCCTCGGCGCTGGATCTCAGTGTCTGGGCTGAACGGTGGGGGTGGAGACGCTCCTTCAGGTATACAGGACCGAGGCCGTTTAGGGCTTTAAAGGTCAGCACCAACACTTTGAATTGTGCTCGGAAACGTACTGGGAGCCAATGTAGATCTCTCAGGACCGGTGTTATGTGGTCATGGCGGCCACTCCCAGTCACCAGTCTAGCTGCCGCATTCTGGATCAATTGCAGTTTCCGGGTCACCTTCAAAGGTAGCCCCACGTAGAGCGCATTGCAGTAGTCCAAGCGGGAGATAACCAGAGCATGCACCACTCTGGCGAGACAGTCTGCGGACAGGTAGTGGTTTGTGATTGCAACTGATCTTACATCTAGTTTCACCTTTTCAGCAGCAAGATATGATGAAACTGTTAGTTTTGTGATTTATCTAGCTGGATATTTGCCAAGAACAGGGCTGGAAAAACCTTTTCAGCACAAGGAGTATATTCCTTTGGGGAGAGCTTTTTGGGGCTACATGCCTATGGCAAGTAGGGGCTACAGTCAAAAGGGACAGGGCTAGAGTCACCCCACACTCTTTCTTTCTTGAACATTTACATCATCTATTCATTTGCGTAATCTCTCCATCCCTCGTTCACAAGCACACACATGTGTGTGCACACATGCAACAACCATCCAGTCTTCTCTCTTACTCTTTCTTCTTTTTTCCTCCCCAGCTGCCTTCCTTCCTCTGACCCCATTCCCTGCAACAATAAGTTTTGGAAAGTTCCCATTGCTACTGATTCTAATTGCTGCATAGTGACATGGGCAAATGAGAGGAGGCTGTAGAGTAGATGGTGCAGACTGCCCAGCCCACAAGAAGTGGCCAATGGGTGTGAGTGGGGAACTTTCCAGTCCCATCAATTTTGTTGTTAGATTCAGTATAGTTGCAGATTCAGTGGAGTCTACAATCCTATAACCAGTTTCTGGAGTTTCCAGATTCAGGGGAACTAAATCCTGAGTAGACATGTACAGGAATACATTCTAAAAGTGAATGGAAGCAGATGGCTCCACATGATGAAAGTGATGTGGCTATGTGACAAAAAAGTTGCACTATATGCATTTACACGCACTATATTTCATTTATTCACAGTAGAGGACATTGATCCCATCCCCCCCTTAAAAAAAAACCACTTAGTATTTTTCTGTGTGATGGCTTGTTGAGTCTTCATTAATGAATTATGAACTGCTGTGCTTATGTAAACAATCTACACCTTACATATATGCATTGATTTCCATTTAATTGTCACGTTCAGATCAATGTATACCATAATGCAATTTTTGCAGTCTCTGTGCAGCCCCACAGACCATATTCTAGAAACTTTCAGTCTTCCCTATAGTGCAACTGACTTTTGGGGTTGGTGTGTTGTGCGACAAGCAGAGTGCAATGAGATTGAGTGTTTGTGCGGGGGGGCTCGGTTAATTTCATTGTACACGGATTGTACATTGACAATAAAGGTATTATTATTAAAGGGATTATTATTACTGCCCAGAAAAACCAGGGCTTAGGGTTATATGTGAATCTAGCTCAGTCCCTTAACTATGGTTTATTAACTATGAGTAAAGTTTGCTGGTTAACCAAGCTCTGTGGTTGGTTTATAAACCATAGTTACATTGAACCACAGCTTAGAGTTATGAGTTATCCTGGGCTGTCATCACCCCAAAGCTACAAATCCACAAGTGGGGTTACAGAAAACTCAGACCTCTCTCAAGGCTCAGCTGCTCTCCCTGGTGCTTTTACTGTAACTATTGTGTTATGTAATAAACCAAGATTTAAATGACTGTCTGCCAGGCACCTCGGCTTTATCTATGATTCATGGACTGTGTGTAACATTGACCATGGTTAATGTTAACCATGGTTTAGTGTGATGTGTGAACTCTGGGAAAATTAAGGGGAAAGCAGCATCCAGGGCTGTTAGATTGGAGTTTTGGATATTGTTAACCTTTTCAACAATCCAACTGGTTTCTTTTATCCATCCTTCATGAAGAGATGGTGACCCATAACACAATCAGATAGGGTGATCCCGCCAGGTTGCAATTTGTGTGTTCTATGGCCCATTAGCCCCTGTCTGGGCTTTTGGACAGAATTTTACCCCTTTATGGGGTACCTTTGTCCATCTCTATTTATTATTACACTTCTAGACTACTCCTATCCATTTTACTTAGAAACAATCTCTCAGGCAAATGTGCACATCATTGTAACTTATCTAACTACAATGATGAAATAAAATTGAACTCTTCAATCATATTTCTAAAATGTGACTGAATTTCCAATTTTATTGCTACTCCTTAATTATCCAATGGGATTTTTCTTACGAGTGCTTACTATAAAAACAGAAGTTTCTTCTTTTTCTGTCTGAAAGTCCTCAGGCATTTTATACTGTTTCAGGCCCAGATAATAAAACCTTCCTTTCGTTTGCTACAGTGCTGACTTTCTGTTACTATTTTCAACTTTTCCTAAAAAATAATAACTTTGTTTTCCCAACTAACAAAGACTAAGATATAATTAGAGCGCAGCAGCTTGCATCTTTACCTGTGATACCTATAATAGTTATGTTCATAAAAACTGAGGCACTTACAATTTTTAAATTTCATAACAAATGGTAAAGTTTTGTGTTATGTTCAGTAATAAAGTTAAGCTTAGAATGTGGGTATATATATATAAGCTTGTACTATATGTTTTAATATTGATTATATGCATATCCAGTGCTTTTAGGGAAGCTTTTAATGTTTTTTTTTAATAATAATTTTTATTAAATTTTTCAATTTTACATTTCAAAACAAACATTTTACAAACTTTAAAATAACCAATGACTGCCCTTCTTCTCCTTCATGTTACATATCATTCCCACATATTTTCCATTATTGTATTTTAATATTTTGTTGGAAGCTGCCCAGAGTGGCTGGGGAAGCCCAGCCAGATGGGCGGGGTATAAATAATAAATTGTTGTTGTTGTTGTTGTTGTTGTTGTTGTTGTTGTTGTTTTCCATTGAAAAGCAAGAAAAACTACCTTTCCAAAATCTTTCTAAAAATATTTAAGTATCCTACAAGTTAGAAGCCTAAATAAATAATGTGTAGAAAAGCAAATGCTTACAAGCTTACATCCCTGCGTTTTTCAGCTCCAATTATTCACGTGGGGAGCCTTCACCCCTTCACACAGAAGCGGCCTTTCCTCTCTAATTCCTGGGCATCCTTGTTGAAAAAGAAGCAGGCAGTTGGAAAGAGTGATACACAGCTCACTCTCTGGAGAGGCCTGCTCCTGGGAAAGGATCTTTCTTGCCATTTCATAGGCTTTGTGTAACTTTAACTTAAAATAAATCCCCACAAACAAGTGAAAAGGTATGAAGGGATCATGTTTTGTTTGAGATCTAAAAATATACAATCAATATAAGTCTTTACAAAGCCTCTTGAGTTCTGGCTTTTTTCTGATTGGCATCTGCTGGGGATGTATTTATAGATTTATTGTTGTGACTTATTTTTTATTTTTTTTGTAAAAGGCCTGCAGTGGAGGTGGCTGCACGATAAGTGAAGCTAACTCAGCAACAACAACTGAGAGTACACCAGAAGGTGTTCCTGCTCCTGAAGCCCAGTCTTATTCCTCTGACTCCTTTAATATCTCGTGGATGAAGCCAGAGTATCCGAATGGTAAGTGAACTCTTTTAGCCTCAAGTTAAAAAGATGATTAGTAAAGGTAAATTAATATTCTAAATGGCAGCTTATATGTGGTGCTTAATTTTTAATGATCATTTTAGCGCATAAAATACCTGAGATAGTATCATTGTCTATAGCTAGGAGACAGAAGTTTTCAGCTTTGCTTTGCTGTTTTAGTGGCTCAAAAGTGCTCCCTTTTGATGGTTCACATGTACTGCATTCCTTTGCTTAATGCATTTCCTGAACAACTGAACTGAAGGATCGTCTTTGACACCTCTTAATAACGTGTTGATTTTTATAGCATTTTACCATAACTTTTGACATTTAGATGTTTTATTTGTTGATTCATCTTGCATTTTTACTTTCTAAATAAAGTAGTAGTAAAGGGATTAAAGCGATTGACTAGGGGATGGAAGGATAAGTCTGTTTCCGGTCTGTGTCATTTTCAGATGTGTTTGTTCATAAGTCTGCTGCATCCTGTTTCTGCATCAAGCTGTGATCTTTTAAAAAACGTATGAAAATCCACATTATTTTTTAACATATCTCCCCACAAAACACAAGTTTTTATATTCATTTCAATCTAAAATACGCACTTTCGTATGTATTTCAACCCAAAATATGAACTTTTATATGAAGTTTGGTAAGTTTTCTGGGCTTTTTCTCTTTTTTTGGCCAAGAACAGTATTTCAAAATTCAGAGAAGTGTGAAAAACTGAAGGATAACAGCATTGTGATCCAAATAATAGTTTGTGCAAATTTGTTTGTTTAGCTTACAAATGCAGACCTATGTGATGTAGTAGTGTTTGACTTAGAATATGGACACTCAGGTTCAGTCTCTGCTCAGCCATCTTGAAATACCTCATAGGTTTTTAGGATAAAATAGGGTGGGGGTACAGCATTCATAGTACTCTGTCCAACATGGAGGAGAAGGAGGGTTAAAATGTAATTTACAAGAATGTGCAACTGCTGCAGGGTGATAAAAGCTGACTTGGCCAAAGCTTTCCATTCTAAATAACTAATCACAGTTACTGTAGCCAGAATTGTCACCTTTCTTAGTGACTCTGGGCCAATGGCTTTATGAGCAACTGAATTGTAGCAGGTGAAACTTTTTCCTGGTATAGAGGTAAATTGTGGAGAATGCTTCACCTGCTCAATTCTGGTACATGAACAAGGCCAGTAAACATGTGGCAGTCTTATTTGCAGATACTTGCTGTTATTTTAAAATAACTGATTTTTTTAAAGTACAATTTTTAAAAGTACCAAATGAATATTTGTTCTCCTAGCATTCCCCCTGCATCCTTAAGATTTATATAAAAATTACACTAAGAAATCAATTCCATTTGAGTACAAGATACTATTAACGAGGTCTTTGATAGACTAAGAGTTATAAATAACTATTGTAATCTGTCAGTTAATTTAAGTTTGCAGCTAATCTGCCTTCAACATAGCACTGTTGATTATTTCAGAATAATTTGTAAGCAATTAGGAATTTTAACAAGAGGCTTGCTCTCAGATATGCACAGCACTGAGTGTGGACGATGGGATATGTCACTATTATTATTTGTTCTTTGAATCATTGCCTAGGACTATTTCCATAGTCATTAAACCATTTATTGTTGTTTTAAACATGGTACACCAGCAATGCCTCTTAGGTTGCTTCCAGATGACCTGTTTATTAAGCATTCGTCCTGATTTGTTTGCACAAAGCTTGCATGGAGGTTATATAAATGCCCGCTCTTTATTGAGCATTTATTCTGATTTGTTTGTGTGGAGGTTACATGGAAGCAAGAAGCAAACAACAGAAAGCGATGGAGAGAACTTGAAGAGACATATATGCAAAGATGGCTGTAAATGCTGTAAAGGGAGCTATGACTTCCTATGAATTTATCATTATCCCACACTTTCTAGTGCATTTCATCATCATTTTGCTTAGTGCAGAAAGTGGGTTTGTTGTGCCAGGAGGCTTTAATCCACATTAATTGCACAAACTTACACTTGCATGTATGTGATCAAATCCCTGCTACAGAATAGTTTGGAGAAATTAAGTCAGGAATGTGTCACTTGTGAACATTTTATTGCAGGACAGAAATGATAAGAGATACATTTTTTAGTCAATACAGTATGTATTTTCCATTCACATTTTAAGTGCAGAAAATGCAGAATCTAATGTGAGCAACAGTTGTTTGTTTGTTCTTTAAATTACCAAATACAAAACTCAAAAGGTGGCCAGTCCTATTTCAATGTTGAGTATACTAAATTTTCAAATTGGTATCAGAATCAGGTTTAATATTTTCAAGTGCTTTGTTAAGATTAGTATAATTATCTTCGGTATTTATGTTGAATAGTAGTGATAACAGGAATACACAATTGTTAAGTCTACAACAAGTTGGATCTCATTATTGGAAACAAGGCAGAGTTATAATTTCAGTTCTAGTAGTTTTGTGTGATGTATCTTTACATCTTTACAATACCTTTATAGATGTAGTAAATTGTCCATTATGAAAGATTCTAGGTCATATTGAAACCTGGTCAAGATTATAGGTGATTTTGTAGTGGCAGCAGAACATGGTATTCCCTACTCTTCCAATCCCAATGTGTCCACATAAATTGATGACTGCAATACCCTGTAGCTACTCATACACAGAGGTACCGGTATCAAACAGCTAAATTTAAGAACTATCAAATGAACTCTTTTACCTGTTACGTCTTTATGTCCAGTAGATGACTACCAGTGCACCTAGGTGCAAATGCATTTTAAACGGCCAGCACCCAAAAAGCAACATAGGTCCTGAGGAGTTTCACATTTCCAACAGTCTTCTGCAGCCCTGAAACCCATACAATGGCCAGATGACCCTCTGGAGTTGCACTTAATGTGACCTGAGAGGCTGCAGCCAGAATGACAGTTTGCCATCTCCCAAAGTGCAGTTCAAAGTGTTTTGTATTTGTGTTACCCTGGTCAATATATACAGTTTCAAGGTACTATTTGGCAGGCTAATCTTTGTAGATATTTGACCTGAAACATTTACAGTTTGGCACCGCCATGCCCCACCCCAGTCTGGCGCATGCTTCCCCTTCACCTGCAGTACATGTATTTGGGCTAGGAGAATGATACATCCACTGTCTCCTCCTGCATGAAACAGGTTTCAGGTCATATGAATGGTCAGTTGGGTGATAACAGCTCATGGATATACATTCTAGACACCAATGAGCCACATGTGTATGTGTGTGTCATGGGGAGGAGATGCCCAACAAATCCATGTCTTCATTATTTCCATGAGCAAAATATGAAATAGCTTATCAAGGTACCTATAGGAACATATCAAGTCACAGTAGCTCCAAAAAGCTGCAATTCATTGCTTATTGAGATTTGCAACCAAAACATGCTGCCGCAAAGGATGGAAGTACTATATAAGAAGCTGTGCATTTGTGAAGGAAACACTGTCCTGATTTGAACAGGCAAAAATAATAAAATGTTTATAATTGAAGTTGACATTTAAACTAACTGTAAAAAGCAGCTTATTTCCAAGTACAGAAGACAAAACCTATGATAAGTTCTACAGCCCATTAATTACATTCACAGTTCTATTATAGGCAGTCCTGTGGTGCATTTTACAACTTCCATACAGAGCACTAACAATGTTCCCCTTGGATGTGCAGAACATTGGGTTGATTTAGATATCAGGGTAAAGGCAACAGAGGGTTAGGGGGTCAGGAGACCAATTATTTGCTAACTACCATGTAATTTCAGTGATAATGGCAATGGTATGGATTCTCTTTCTAATGTTAACTATAATGTGGATGTGATATCCCTGGGATATTTGAAGAATTTTTACATACAGATAAAAAAATAATAGAGAAGCAGAAAGCTCTCAGTTCCATTTGGAAACTACAATTTGAGTGACAGTATCACTAGGCAGATAGTGGGAAATATTGTACTCTTACATCTCTATGGACCAAATTATCTAATGCCTGGCATTCTCTATAGTCTGGCAATGGGTCCCCACCCAAATGAAAATGTCATTAAGATTTCAATTGGAGCAGAAGCCCTTGGGATTGTAAATGTCTCTGCTGCCATCTTGGACCTGGTCCCTCCTGGGTTTCATGATACAGAGGCAAGGGAAAACTGCACCCTGGACTTTAAGAAGGCCAACTTCAAAAAGCTTAAAGAGCTACTGAGTGAGATCCCATGGTCAGAAATACTCAAAGAGAAGTGAGTCCAAGATGGTTGGGAGTTTCTTAAAGGTGAAATATTGAAGGCCCAGATGCAGACAATTCCAACAAGAAAGAAAACTGGGAGGCATCTAAAGAAACCAGTGTGGCTGCATAAGGTGATTACAGTTGAGCTGAGATTTAATAAGGGAATATATAAGAAATGTTTAGTTGTTTAGTCGTGTCTGACTCTTCGTGACCCCATGGACTATAGCACGCCAGGCACTCCTGTCTTCCACAGCGGGAGGCAGTGGAAGACAGGAGTGCCTGGCGTGCTATGGTCCATGGGGTCACGAAGAGTCGGACATGACTAAACAACTAAACAACATAAGAAATGGAAGAAAGGGGAAATCACAGAGGAGTATACATGAGTAGCCAACCATTGCAGGGTGAATGTCAGGCAGGCCAAAGCTCAGAATGAGCTCAGGCTTACAAGAAAGGTTAAAAATATTAATAAAGGGTTTCTTTGGCTATGTTTAAAGCAAGAGAAGAACAAGCAAGTTGTAGGTCCTCTGCATGGAAAAGACAGAGCAATGCTATTGGGTGACAGAGAGAAGGCAAAACTTCTCAACACCTAATTTGCCTCTGTCTTCACCTAAAAGGAAAGCAGTGCTCAGCCTGGTGATAACAGAATCAACATAAACGTAAAGTTAAGTAATGTAAGTTCCGAACTCCACCCACCCAATGTCACTGAAAGTCTCCTGTCCGACTCCAAAAGCAGCAGAAAATCAGCACCCCCCATGGTATATTTTTGGGGAAGCAGGGCTAAGAATGGCTCTAGCTTTACTTCATCTGTGTCTAAAGAGTAAACTGTAAAGGTGGTGTCTCCCCCTCGCATTAACAGCCCGGCTCAGTCAGCTTGGTATTTACAGTCTTTATTACGGTACATACCGTTTTTTCCGGCGTACAAGGCGACTGGGCGTATAAGACGACCCCCAACTTTTCATGTTAAAAAACAGAGTTTGGGGTATACTCGTCCACCCTGTGCTCCGTGGCGGCTGAGATGGCGGCGGCTGGAGCAGCGGGGAGAGCCTCCCCTCTTGCCGCACAGGAGCCCGTCGCGCTCCATGGCGGCTGAGGCGGCGCACGCACGCACCCAGCCAGCAGCGGGGCAGAATCCCGCGCCGTGTCGCGTGACGTCGCCTGAAAAACTATACCCGCCGTACAAGACGACCCCTGATTTTAGAGAAGATTTTCCGGGATTAAAAAGTCATCTTGTATGCCGGAATATATGGTATGTACAATAAGTCAGATTCGGGGAGTGGCTTCCTTTGATTCCCGCGCCAACAAAGTAGACGTGGGAATCTCGCAAGACATCTTTCATCCTTAGGCTACATTTCATCTCCCTCCTTGTCTGTGCTGATTTGAAAGCTCCTTCCCTTCCAGAGACTGAGCTCCCTTCCCGAGCCTCTGGGTGGTTGAAGGGCTCTGCAGCATCCCTGAGCCCTTCCTCCTCCTCCTGGCTAATCTCTGACCTGTCTTCCGCTTCCTGTGGGCGGTTGAAGGGCTCCACAGCATCTCTGCTCCACCTCTTCTGCTACTTGCTCCTCCGAATTCTCCCTGACATAGACCCACATTTAGCACAATACTTTTGGCCTGCCCACATCTTTACCTAATGTCTTATATCACTACATTTAGGGCAGCTCATGGATATCAATGGATATCCATGAGCTTGTACAGTAATTTAGGGCAGCTAAGTGTGGCTTGGTCAAAATGGAAAACACAGCAAGAGAGCATTGCAAAATGGTATTACAAAACAGGCCCTCCCAGCTGCAGGAGCGTGGGAAGGAGGCGGTGGGGGTGGACCGCCCCGGGTGCCCTCACTGAGGGAGGTGACATTTGGTGCGCTGCCCGCCCGCGACTCCAAAGCCTACCCCAAGCCATCGGGGTAAGGGGGAAGCTGCGCCGCTTTGCCAGCAGCATCCCCCCCTTCCCCCTTTGTTTTGACAGCTTGGGGGAGGCTTGGAAGTCGCGGGCGGCAGGCGGCGCACCAAATATCTGCCATGGGTGGCTCTCTCCACCCCTGTGAGTGACTCGCTCCACCCCTGGCTGCAGGGCACACACGCCGCTCTGGGCACCCGAGCGGCTATCCCATGCCTGGGAGGGCACCCTCCGCCCCCCCACACCTCTGGAGTGCGCCTGCCCCGGGTAGCACGGGCATATGTTCCGCCACTGCCCAGCTGTCAAACTTGGCCGGCAGGGGATGGGAAGATAAGGAGCTGACCTACTGGGTTGAATCCGCTTCCCCATCTCTGTCTTAACACCATCATTAGAGAAAAGTTCCTTTTAGTTGGAGCACGTAAACCATGTTTATGCTGTATGGCAACGAAAGAAAATTCTCCTCTGCTTACCAGGTGCAATACAAATTAGTTAACTGAACCCATAGCACCCCTTCCCTTCCAGGTCTGCAATTCCGAAGTAACGTCTCAATTAATAGCAATTTATTTAAACATTCGTATTTGTCTTATTTTTAAGAACAACAGCAACAATTAACATTGCAGAGGAGGGGCCAAGGTCAAGAGACGGATAGAAGAATTGTCTTTTGACTTGTACTACAGCAGTATGTTTAAAATATGGATCACTAGTTTTTCTAGGTCTGAAGGTGTTAGGATTCTAAATGGTCGCTATATATCTTCCGTGTCCTTGTTTTAATCCACACATGCATTTGCATGCAGAGTGGGGCCGTGAAACGGAATTGCCTCAGCTCGATTGCTTTGACTTACACTTCAGAAACAGGTCTATTAAGAAGCAAGTCTATTAAGGTCTACTTTCCTTGGAGAGGTTTTAATTTTACTTTTTAACAAGATGGGCACAGTACTGCTTCATTGGACTTCTTGTGTTTTACATAGAGATTTGTTTTGGTGGCACATGTATGTTGCTGCCTCTATTTTGTAAGCCGTGGAGATGAGGGAATGTACTGCCTTGAAGTTCTATTAAAAGACTGTTGCTTCCCTCCCTCTTACCTGTTGTGATCTTTTAAATCAAGCCTTTTAAGTTTCTCTTTGTTTTTGTTTGATTAAATAGGATTTATTACTAGCTATGCATTGTACATGGATGGCATTCTTGTACAGAATTCTTCCCAACTCAGTTATTTTACTTCTGGACTTTCTCCTTGGAGTCTACATTCCTTCAGAGTTCAGGCATGTACTGCAAAAGGCTGTGCGCTAGGCCCACTGGTGAGTACCTCAATTTACATTCTGAGAATGTAATAAATGTCAGATGGCAGTGAATATCAGACTAAATGGTGATGATTCACACTGGTCAGTACTAACCCATCTGGCAAAATGTGACATTTTATAAAAAATGCCATTAAAAGCTGCAAAGGATTGGAATAGGTCACCACTAGGCCCTGTTCCAAAAGATCATATAGATACGGTAAAGACTGAGACAGGGAGTGTGGCTAGGCGGGGGGGGGGGAATGGAGAGTGAAACGCATATTATTAAAATTAAGGGAAGTTAATATGTTTAAGAGGTGCAAATGTGGTTTAATCTGACTTATAAGGATGCAATTAAAAGAGGAATTACTATTCTAGTGATGAATAAAAAATTCTAGCCTCTGCCTTACCATAAAAGTTTGAAGATAATGTAAAGTTCATAGAAGACCAAACCACATCAAACATCACATTATCAACATCAATGCCTAATATGGTATGTTGTTTTGAAAAAAGGTATGGATGTAGGATTAAAGGGTATGTATTTCTGAATGTGATGCAGCAGTAAATAACATACTGAGAATTTTAGAAATGTATAACTTTTAGCACTGAAATAATAAGTTGGAGGTTTAAATGACATCTACTTTATTCTCTAATATTGACAGCCCTTTGGTTCTGTAACCACTTTGTGCTCCCCTAATAAGTATTTTTAATTATATAAATCTAAAAATAAAAGCACCAGAAGTTATTTAATAATATTAGTGTTTTCTAGCATAAGAAATAATCACATTCTTTGGTGATCTTGCCGATAAGAACATTCCAGAATGACACGGTGTTGTGTCAAAAACAACATAGCTTCTGTCTTTATGAGGTTTAATCTTGTTAAAATTGAACTTGCACTTTGCAGTAAAATCTGAGAAGAAAAGCTCCCCTCCCCACCCAAGCTTTCATTCAAGAATAAAACCCCACTGAAATACATACTCTAGCATTTCTGGCAAAGTTTTCCTTAACAGACTCTCACTTTGTAATAATAACTTCACTGTACAAAGATTACCTTTTTTAAAAAAAAGGACACCAGAACTGAATTTTTTATTTTGATTTTTGATCACATTTCCCTTTTTCTTCCCAAGATTCATTGCTTTAAAATGCTAGTAACATCATCCATCTGTAGAACAGGATTGTAGACTTTATTACCATTAAACATTTTATAGCTTGGACTGAGTTGATGGATATTTACTCTTAAAAGCATGAGTGGCTTTTTGCCAACTTTTCTACTCATTTTTTTAAATAAAAAAAATATCCTGGAAATTTAGGGAACAGTCCACCAAACGCTTGTGCAGCTGCTGCTGTTCAAACTCCATTCATTTCTGTAGGGTTTGTGTGGGGCTCCCACACAACCTCTATTCAAATGCACAAAGGTTGCGCAGCAACAGCAGTGCTGCTTGAACCTTTCCCTTAAACTTTTTTTTGTTTTGTTTAAGAGGTCCCGGTTCCAGTGAGTTGGCATTAATACTGAATCGCTTCTCTCTAATTTAATGCACAGATAGTAATACTAAGCATTTCCGATGGTAGCATTGCACTTGCTGCTCACAGTATATTTTACTTGTACAGAATTGCAATAGTCTCAAAATATTCCGCCGTGTTCTGAAAGGAACTAGTAAGCAACTGTACTTCATTAAAGCTGAAACTCAGCCCTGACTTTCAGTGCAATTCAAAGTAGGGGTTTAGAGTCGACCTAATACTTATCTGTATCGCCTGCTCAGAATGCAAACTATTTTCCTGAGCCAGTGATCCATCTCCAATCACAAGAATTGAAATGCAATGTCTTTATTTAGAGAGCAACTCACTTAAATGCTGCCAGGAAGTTAAAGCAACACATCTTCATTTGATTTTCTGAAAGATTTTCCCTCCATTACCATTTATATCCAACACTTGGTTTAGAAATATATATTTAGCTCATTGAGAACTTTAAATAGAAGCAGGGACATCTCCCTGTGGTAAACTGATATTATCCTTCCAGCTATTTTTGTTGCTGATCTTTTATTTAATGTGCCCTAATCGATTGAAGAGATGCTTTGCAACGCAAGCACCTCAAAGAAGCAGATTTTTGAAGGTAGCAGATTTTAATGAGTTTTTTATGTATTACTGTTGCATATTACGTTGGCTTAATGGTTTTTCAGAGAAGCTGTGTATGATTTCAAATTTAATGAAAATCTGGGAAATGGATAAATCAGAAATAATTAACTTACCCTTAATATATAAAATAGTTATCCATTTGGAATCTCTACCGATTTCACTGTGCTGTTTATGGAAGTACATAGCTGTTTAGAACTTTGATTCATCTGGGAATCATAAAAACGCAACTGATAAACAAGGTACATATCTCAAAACTGCAAGTATGTACTTAAAAAAAAAGATAGCTAAATTAATATATACTATACAATTGCCATATGATTTTGAAACATCATTTTTATTTTGTTGTATGTTCTCTTATTTGGAAAAAATATTAAGCACAATTTAAATGTTCTTACTTGATTGTTAGTTGTGCTTATTTTTCAAATTATATTTAATTGAAAAATTATCAGTATATAAGGCATTGAATGAAAGCCAGACAAGTTTTTTGTCCACTTAATTTTTATGTTTAATGTCTTGCCTGCATAGTAAACAATATGCAATTTAAGATACAGTACTGAAAAAGCATAACTATAAGTACAATGCATCAAGTGCAGAATGACATATAGGCATTTAATCCAAATTGTCTAAAAGTACACAGGGTAAATTGTGACTTTACTGAAAATTATGAGGACTGCAGTGCCTTACCGGTATATTATGTGAGGCACAAAATATGAATATGATGAAGCAGGTGCACAATAGAAAAGAATGAGGGAAACTTGAGCTCTGTTTATATTACTAAGCACACTCTGACTCTGAGAAGCTTTTTGTTCTAATGGTAAAATAATAAAACAATAATTATGGAGACACAGATAATTGAAAATTAATGTCACACATCTATCACATATTGCAGCCTTTGCTACATGTTGAAAGGTAGCGCTAATGAAATTGGTATACAGCAGAGTTTCAGTACAATTCCACAGGAGTGTATGGCTTCGACCGTCTACGTGTGGAGTCGTGTTTCATACGAATGTTCAGCATCTTTGAGCAGTTTAGCAATATTCAACCCCACCACCCTGTCCTGCAGTACAGGGATATATAAACTTCTGCTGTTTTAATGGAGTCATTAACCTGTGTTCTAGGATCAGGATTTGCCAACATTTTGGGGTTGGTGAGTGCATTTGGAATTTTATGAATTTTGCATTAGGAATTTTGTTATTTTTTGTGGGGTAACAAAAATGGTCTGACACATCTAAAAGAAAAGAGAGAGAGAACTATGAAATGATACAGACATGAATCTCCCTCAGCTGCCCCACCCAACCAATAGGAAACAGGCACACCTACAGCAGCCACCACTTATAGATGGAAGCTCTTTGCCCCATTCCTCTGTTTAGAACAGAATAAAGAGTGGTGTCCAGTCCTGGCTTCTAATGAAATGTGGGAATGTTTAAGAGGCTTTGTTCAATGGATACACCAAGCCAGTGCAAACCAAAACTGAGCAGGAAGAACATACCGTCTCTCATGCATTGTTCATGTTTGAGGCGATATTTATGGAGACCTTTCATTGGCACCATAGGAGATACTGACAATCACAGGCAGGCAGCACATTGGTGATCCCTATTGTAGGTACATGAAAGCTGAAAATAGCCATTGCAGGATATAGGGTCATAGGTAGCAATGTAGAGCAGGCTTCCTCAACCTCGGCCCTCCAGATTTTTTTGGCCTACAACTCCCATGATCCCTAGCTAGGAGGACCAGTGGTCAGGGATGATGGGAATTGTAGTCCCAAAAC
Source organism: Darevskia mixta (assembly GCA_034641385.1). Classification (NCBI taxonomy): domain Eukaryota; kingdom Metazoa; phylum Chordata; class Lepidosauria; order Squamata; family Lacertidae; genus Darevskia; species Darevskia mixta. The sequence continues at coordinate 6,345,827 of JAWWNH010000054.1, read as the reverse complement.
ATCTGAAGGGCCGAGGTTTTGGAAGCCTGATGTAGAGGATCAGATGCTGCCAGGAGCGGGGGCGGGGGGGGGGCTAGAGGGGAGGGGTGGCATGTCCCTTGGCTTTTGTCAACCACATTGCTGAATTTAGTGGGAGGGCAATGGAGTCCAAAGGGGTGGGGGCAAGGTCAGCGTGATGGAGGTGCAGCAGGAGGATTGGCCCCATCACTGTGCTCACACCTTCCTGACCTTCCTGCCACCTCATCCCTCCCCCTCCCAGTAAATGCAGCAGTGAAGCTGTTGAGAGGCCAGAAGCACACCACTCTCCCTCCCTGGAGGCTGCTGCTGCTGGACAGGACTGTAAGTATGGAACTGGAATGTGGTCTCAGGGCCTGAAGCAAGAATATAGACAGGTAGAAATAAAAATTGGGAACAGGAAGAAAGACAAGGAGGACTTGAACTAGGAACAGAAGACATTAGGCAGAAGTAACGTGGGAATGGTAAAGATTCATGTGGCAGGGAAAGAAAGTGGATAGTTCCCAAACCACATACTCAGGAAGCAAACAACCCAGCAAGTGTGATCACAAGAAACATGAAGCAACTATTTCTGTTGTGTTTTAACAGAAGGAGGAGAGGATGGCCAGAGGTTTGGCAACTTTTACCTGTGGCTACAAGAAAGCATGGCAGGGAGATGAGCTCCTTTGGGATACAGACAAGAGCTCTCCTAAGGTGCAAAGATCGATGGATATAGAACAAAAAGGGCACACAGTGTCTTGGAAACTGATTGCTAAAATGGTGTTACAATACCTGCTCTCAGTTGTTTGGCAGGTGGATTTGATAGTATTGACAGAAGACATTCATTCACAGCAGCAAAAAGGCAACACTCACATCACAGAGCATCTGTCTCTTCCCCACTCCATCACCACAAGCCTTAAGATCTTTTCATAGATGCTAGGAGCACTGGGGCAGCAGGACAAGTCTTAGGTTGAACAGCTTATGTTTTACATATAGGCAATCTTGGATTTCATCCCAGGGCACAAGCCAATCACTAGGGAAAGGGGGAGGCCCCCTCCCATAGGCACATCTGAGCCAATAATGAAAGGCACTGCATGAACCAATAGTCTTGCTAGCACTGGCAATGGTTGACATGGATTGCCTAGTCTTTGCCAATGGAGAGCTCATAGGCAAGGAAGGTGAGGAAGTTCCAGTTCATAGGATTTCCATGTCAATAAGCCACAAATGCGTGGAAGTCTGTTGTAATCAATCAAATCTGTTATAATTCCTATAGACAGGCACTTACAAACACTCTCAGCAATGTAGAAATTATAATTAGGAATGCTTACAAATCTTCCGCTACTGAAGTTCTGTGTAATATTTCTTTCTTTCTTTTTTTTAAACAAATGTCTATTGGAGCAGAACAGATAATAACCTGAACCTAGGGTTGTTTTCCCCCCGCAGAGTTCTATTTCTGGAGTGTGTGATTTATGTGAAAATTGTTCAGTTTGGTTTTGTATTTTTAAATGTTTTATTTATTGTTTATGGCTACTTTTGTTATGTTGTAGCCACCCTGAGCACAATTTAAACTGCAGAAAGGCAGCATACAAATAAAATTATGTATGTATGTATGTATGTAATGGGATAATAACAGGGAAGAACTGGGGAAATTACCTATCCTTCCTTATAATAATCTTCAGATGAAGGGCAGTATAGATAAAATAAAATAAAAATATATAGTGCATGATAAATGCATATCTTGCTTTCTATCTGTAAACCTAAAATATATTTATATTAAAATATTTATATATTCATTATAAATATTTGAGCAGTTTAAAACAATTACAATACTGTACAATAAAAACCATATACAATTTTAAAAATCAGAACTCATTACTAAAATAAGGTATTCAGGGACCTAAGAATGATGAAGCAAAATAAAAAATTCCTTCCAGTAGCACCTTAGAGACCAACTAAGTTTCCAAGGGGACGGTCTGTAGCTCTATGGTAGAGTATCTGCATAGCATAAAAAGGTCTAGGTTCAATCACTAGCATCTCTAGGTAGGACTAGGAATATCCCCTGTCTCGGACTCTGGACAGCCACTACCAGTCAGTGTAGACATTACTGAGCTAGATGGACATACAGGTCTGATGTTGTATAAGACAACTTCCTATGTTTCAGTGATGACAGTTATTGTTACACATGCTCATGGCACTGAAAACAGGAATGGAGGCAATCTGGAAATCTTTCATTTTCATGTACCAGGTGAACAAAATGTTCATTCTTCTCATGCTTCCCTTTTTTCTGTAACAAACAAGTTTTTCTGTAACAAACATTATAAAATTTGCAGGTAGAGGCTCGTACAAATGAAGATGCACCTACAGGAACAATTGAATTATTTGTCTTTAATGATGGACCCAGAGCAGTTCAAGTGAAATGGCTTCCTCCTCGTGAGCCAAATGGGCAGATAAGCTACATTGTTCTTTTCACTGGCTTCTTCTATACTGATGAAGGTATTTTCATTTTGGCACTTCAGTGGAAATGTTCTAGTGTTGTTTTGCTATACATTTGGTGTCTCAGGGGTTGTTGGTTTTTTTGCAAAATAATTTTCTTATGAAGACATTTGGACGTGCTGCTTCTGAAGTGAAATCTGGATCACCAATACACCCCTAGCTGTTTTAAAGACAGAATAAAAATGTTGAATTATCATGATGGAGAGTCACTTATAGATCTTCTCTGTAATTTGTAGTTTGGCCTTCAGCAAAGATACTTAAATTTTTGCTGAAGTGAGCTGTACTAGCCTCATAGGCGCCGGATCCTAGGGTCTGAAGCACTCCACCCCATGTTTTATTTGAAGGGGCGAAGCCCCCTCACTGTTCAGAGGGTGTTTGGCTCCACCCCCTGGCTCTTCGCAACATCATACATGCGATGTCAGGAGGTTGTGTCAGGTCCCTTCAATCATCTTGAGAAGCTGACGCCTCTGACTAGCACTATTCATGCACCATCGAATCTAATGCGCACCTCAATGTTCAAAACCTTGAAACCAAAAAAGTATTTGCTGGCGAATGTAAATGCACCATCAAATCTAATGCACACCCTAATTTTCAGGACGTAATTTGGCCAAAAAATGTGTGCATTACATTCAAATAAATATGGTAATCTAATCTATGGCAGAAGAAGACTCATATCAGCCCACAGTGATGGGAATCACCTTTCTTGGAAAAATATCTAGCACTCGTAGCTAATTTCTGGTCAATATATGGATTTTATTTCCTGATTTTCTAGTTGCACCAGATACACACAGGGAAGTGGGGGAAATTAGAATCAGTCCATATTTAAAGGCAGATATACTTAATTCTTAGATTCTAAAACAATATGTGAACTGAAACTACCATTCTTTGAAATTCACGTTTTTTCAAATTTTGCAGTGCAGTTCTTCAGCCAAGTAACATGCACAAAAATGCATAAAGTGTTCTTTAAAATTGCATATATTAGTGAAAATAACATACAAAAATGCATTCTGCTAGGGAGAGCTGGTTTGCAAATACATGTACAATAAGCAAAATTGCATATATAACAATGTATATATTCAGAGAATTTCTCAGTAAAATGCTGGTGAAAGTTCATGCAGACTTTAAAAAAACACAAACTGTTGTGGATGTGTGATGAACTGGATTCAATATTGGAAAAACAAGAAACTGAAATTGACATATTCACACATACCTAGCTGTGCTCAACAAGCCACAGAATATCAAAACTCTTGTCTCAGTCACCCTATCAAGTGGAAGAGGCCCCAACTGTCCTGTTGTTGGTCATATTTCTTGCCAGTTTTGCTTCAGCCTTCACTTTCATCCTCTTTTTACCCTCCCCAGTTTCCTTACCTGGAACTTCCCTTATCAAAGGCATATGCACGGTTTTTCTGTGTGCTGCTCTGGTTCGCCAGAAGCGGCTTAGTCATGCTGGCCACATGACCCAGAAGCTGTACGCCGGCTCCCTCAGCTAATAAAGCGAGATGAGGTCCGCGACTGGACCTAATGGTCAGGGGTCCTTTTCCTTTACCCTTTACTGCTGCAAAGTCTCTTGCCTGGACCAAATTCCCAGTAATTTCTATCTAGTCCAGTGAATGCCCAATACTTAATATTTCTGCATAAGAAAAGATGTGTTTAGGATGGCTCTTACTCTCTCCTGGATTAGTACATCGAGGTAAGATGCTATAACTGAAAGTTATCCCGCAAAGTGTTGTTGCAGACAAATGCACAAGCACGAATGTTTTGGACCAAGTGCTTCAGTCATACTAATTTGGCTGAAACCTGGGTGGTGAATCTAAAGGATTCACCTTCACCCTGTAACAGATGAAAACACTTTGCTAAAGTCACATAGGTTGCCAGAAACGCACCCTTATCAAGCCATTGTGAATTCTTACGTTTGTCAAACCACATTGAGTCATAATTTGGAAAACGGTTTCTCTTCTAGTGGATTGGTTCATTAAGGGGCTTGTCTTGGTTTGCGGTTCTACTATTCCTTCTTGGGTTTAAGACAGGGCTTAGTGGTTGACCTTTTACAGCTATCTTGCACATATGTAAATTACTACACAAGCGGACGCGAAGTGTAAGATCCCATCCCATTTTAAACTGCTTCGTTCAAAATGTACTTCCAATGGTATTTGATGCTTCAACCCATGGAGAAAAATAAGAATAAGTTGCAGGTGACAGTGAAGAGCGCCAAAAACATATATTTCCTTGTTTCGTGATAATTTAGTGTGCAAATTATATTAATGATTATTGTTTTATAGCAAAACGTTGCCAGCAATTTTGTGTAAAGTTCAGTGAGAAAGTTTCTGTAAGAAAGTTTTTGGATTTTAAATATTTGCCTCCTGTCCCCGGTATACATATAGGATATATTGATATAATCCATATCATAAACGGCACAGGATAAATTGCAGATAGCGTTAGTCAGATTTTTAAAATAATAAAGAGAAATCATGTCTTGTTCTTGAATTATCAGTAAAGTAAGCAGCGAGTTGGATGCACTGCTCATGCATTGTTCAAACAAATATTGCCATCACGGCTCTTTCAGAAGTCATGTGTTAGTTTACACACTGGTGTGGTTTGAATTGCTTATCTACTGAAGGGTTCAATGTGTGGCAGGGCGTCTCAGCTGACCCCGTACAAAAGCTTGGTCTCTGTCTCTCTCTCTCTTTTATATATAAAGTGAAGGCTTTGATGTTTTCTGCTGCGAAACACTTGTAAAATTATGAGGTGAAGGAGTTATGATCGATTTGGAAAAAAAGAAGCAACATTTTGGTTGGGCCCCATGACAGCCCGGCCATTTCCGCCGAGGCAGTAGGGTGAATAATGCAAAAGCCATATTCCCCCTTGTGTTTAATCTTGCATTGTTTTTCACAGAGAAAAAATTCTACTTGCCTTCTAAGTCATGTCATCCCTGGTTGTCATCCCGTCTCTCAAACCATCAAAACTGTATTAAATGTTGCAAAGCTGCGCGGCAAGAGAACTTTCAAAAGTCAGAACCCATTTGCAGAGCAGCCCTTGTAGAAAATGTATTCTGTTCTCGGCAGAATTTTCCTTCAGTTCTTTCCACTGAGAAGTTTACTGATTTCTCCCAGTGGAATCTGCTGGAATTTATCGGTTCATGGTTGGCAGTCACAGATTAAGGTAAATGTCGATCCGTAATGACCCTCTACATGTTAGTATTGCAGTAAAGCTGGGCTTTTATGTCAAAGATATCGGAGAGGGAGCTATTACACATGACAGGGGTGATCAAGGGACTCCAGACCAAGGCAAGCATTATTAAATATTGACTAGTTCTGTGATTTATGTAGAGCTGGAGGAAAAAAGTGACTTTTTAACCATTATATATTCTTCAGCAACGAAAACCAGCCATTTATCTCCTGCTGGTAATAAAGAACAGAGTGCCTGCATATTTTAGTGGAGGGGGGAAACCTGGCCTTATAAATGAGATGGACTCTTTCATGATAACATTTCAGTTTGTTAATTGCCAAAAGGAAAACAGGCAAATTGGAAGCAATTACAAGTTTTGACTTAAAGAGGTTTCTCTGTTGCTTCAGGTCTGTGAGCGGAAGAGAAAAAAAAAACGTCTGGGGAATGGAACCCGGGAAATTTTCATTTAATTTGCTCACTGTTACTGAAACTTTGCTTTGCAATGCTAAATGAATAAAGGTAATTTAAATATTGTTTCCCTCACATGCTCTAAGCAGCTATTCTGAGTGACATTTATGCAGAGTGTTTTTTTGGGTGTGGGTGGGTGTATATTTCTATGCAAGAAAGAAATTAAAAATTAATTCATCAAACTTATTTAAAACATCATCTGCTCTGTAGATTTACACAGAGCTTATTGAATTGTCTGGTGGTTAATTGGATATTTCCTTGACATAATGAACAACTGCATTTCATCCTTAACTGCACTGTCTGTTAAAAGGACAGAAATAAAAATGCAAAAGTTAGGGATGGAACTTGGTTGAAATGAAGATATATTAGCATCAAAACAATTGCATCTCCAGTGTCAGTCAGCACACAGTGAAATTCTAAGTGGCTAGTTTGGAAAAATGAATGAAGAGACAAGCTTCAGATCTTGGACAGAGAACTACATCACGTAGCTTCATTTTTATGTGTACACTCTCAAGAAGCATAAGTAACATCGACACAATTTGGAATGCTTGAGATGTCTCGATCCCACATGCAGGAAAGCATGTTTCTTTTTTTAAGGGACAGAAACAGTGGTGTATTGTGCTGCAAATCAATTGTATGATAAGTTAATGCTAAAATCAGCATCCAGGACTGGATGAAGAGAAAGAGGAACAAAGAATTTTTCTGTTTAGTCCCCCCAGCAACCATATTTTTTACAGTCTCTTCAAGTTTCATAACACCATTTCATAATACCTTTGACTTTTGAAATGGTCAATCAATTCTAGAGTGCAGGCGGAAAAACATGGGGGAAATAGGTTGTCATTCCATTAATTTTTATTCTGCAGATATCCAGCAGGTTACCACCACAGAAAAAATAATAAGTGTGAACCTGCAAAAATGCAAATATTTCTTATAAGTAGTTTTACATTCATCGTAAGCCCATGAAACTAGATGTTGTATAGCACAGGTAGGGAACCTCTGACCCTCTATATCTTGTTGGATTCCAGTTCCCATCAGACCAAGCCAGCATGTCCATGGGCAGGGATGATGGGAGTTCTGGTCCAGCAACATTTAGAGGGCCATAAGTTCCCCATCCCTTCTGTAAAGGTAGTGACAGGTGTTTTTGCTGGTTGACTGTTGTACACCACTTTCTTCTAGGAATTATTTGCCAACTTGAGAGTTAAAATAGAATTCTCTGCTTATGTGGTCAACATAAGCAGGCCCTGTGTCCAAACCCAGTATTCTCATGACAAAGGTACAAATATGATGGCTTTGAACTAGTAAGCCATTTGTTCTCTTTGTGCAGGCATATCAATGTACCTTAAAGAACCCTAAAGAGTTCATTAATGTTAACACTGCATTATTGATAAAACTCTTGTTGATTGCTGTGAACCAGGTGGCCAGGCCACCTGACTAAGCAGGAGATTTTATTGTTGAGTATTTTTTTTAGTTTCAGTCAATTATTGTGATCATTTCATACAAACGTGTGATTTTTGTCCCACATCCTCCTCAGAAATGCTCTTTTGTTCCTGAGTCTGCAGATTTTTAAAGTGTGTCTCATCATGATTTGCTGGCTATGGTGCAGGCAAAAACAAACTATAATTTCCAGGATTCAATAGGGCACTGATCACAGAGACATCACCATCAGTGTTCCTGTGCCAACAGTCTCGGAAAGCACACAAACTTTTTTTTTTAAATACTCACTGAGATAGTTCCCAAATCCAGAGCTAACAGCATTGAGGCCAAGGAAGTTCTCCAATCGTTAACTGTGACAATGCTGTATTGCCTCACTTCCGTAGAAAATTAGATTGCATTGCATTCTTAGTTTTGACTGTGACATTTTTTGTTACTGTTTTGTGAAACATGATATATACAGTATATAGATATTATACTGTGAGGGTTTTATAGATGAGGCTTCACATGAAAAGACATGTGTCTCTGTCTGAATATTTCTAATATTTTCATCAGGAAGATAACCACAGAATGTAGCAAATCGGCCCAGCCATTGAATAGATATAACGTGTAGTTTGGTCAATTTTTTAGTAGAAGTATAGTATATATAAACATACATGGATGCACACACATACAGTGGTACCTTGGGTTAAGTACGCTTCAGGTTAAGAACTCCGCTAAGAACAGAAATCGTGCTCTGGTGGCGCAGCGGCAGCAGGAGGTCCAATTAGCTAAAGTGGTGCTTCAGGTTAAGTACGCTTCAGGTTAAGAACGGACCTCCAGAACGAATTAAGTACTTAACCCGAGGTACCACAGAAATTAAAAGGGATGAAAGAAATGTTGTCTCTGTCCAGGGTACTGAATACCTATGTGTATTCATGTATTGTGTACATATGCTTTCATTTTTTAGGCCCAAGAATTTTTAATCATCTGGAGCAGAATACAAGTTTGCACACTGAGTAAACATCATCCTTAACTTTGGCATTTAGCTTTATCCTGAGCTGAACCCTTTGTCCTTGTTGCTTAAATATTTGGCACTGAGAAAGCTGAAACCAGAACTTCTGCTGGACTTTTCGTTCACATGTATGTGATTAGTAAAACTGAACTGTAGACCAAGCAAGATACTTTAGTTGCCAGGCTTTTTCATATCTTGCTTTCCACTCACAGCTTCAGTACAAATTCTAGAGAGAACTTGTACAGCATTAATAGTCTTTACTCCTTCAGAAATAAAGGTACTGAGTTCAATTAAGGCATATATTTGTTAAAGACCTGATATGTAGGCTCATCTTCTTTCTGTTTCACTACAAAGTGGAAGCAAACGATCACATCTGAGAAGTTGGTTAGGGTAAGCTTCCCCACATCAGTATATAGACATAGGGTGCTCCTCATTTTACTTTAAGCTGCTTACCAAAAGAGGTGAAATGGCAGGAAGGTTAGTGCCATGTGGGCATAGTGGCAGAGTACTGTGCCAACCTCCCCACTGCCCTTTTTCATCCTCTGGGGTTGTCTTACATTACTGTTTCATGTTGGCAAATGGTTCCAGGTGTTTTTCTTTCCATTAAACATTTCTCCCATGCTTCCTAATCTGCAAAAGACCCCTGAGACTAGTTATTTCATCTTGTGTTCCCCTGAGCTTTAATTGAATTGCAGGAAGCCAGTGCAGCTGGCTAACACATGCTGGATATTGGTGTCTCTCTGCTTTCAAGGGAAGTTCTTCCTGTTACCTTTAACATTTTATTTTTGAAAGGAAGTCCTTTAAAAAAATCACTAATTTCTTTAATGGTAAAAATAAATAAATTATCTGTCTAATAATATTTTTTAAAAGTTCCCCGTATTATATTCTGTGCACATTGGTTCTGAAGTCCGTGACTGAAGTGGATGGCAAAACACAGGGCCAATTTATATCATAATTGTGCAACTTTTCCTGAACTGAACAATTTCAGGCTGCAGATGGAATGTTTTATGTTTATGTGATCACCTCTGCGGTAACATATATATATATATATATATATATATAATCTACTAGTATGTCAAGGAGAAGGGCTCACACATATCACATGTGGAATAACACTTCCATTGTTTCAAGACTTTTATTAAATAAATGTGATACCAAGAGGCTGACTATTTCCAACCTGCTACTGATTTACTCTGTGACCTGGGCAGTTCATTTAACCTTTCTGTAATTTTCTGTATTCAAGAAGGATAATAATACTTTATATCCCAGGAGTGGTGAGGACTAATTAGTTACAATGTTCTATGTAAGTGATAAATATAATTAGTATTAAATTAAAAAGATATTGTGCATGAATCCTCAATATGGTGGAAAGAGGGACTGCCTGAAACAATGGTGCTTAACCATGAAAAGGCTGTCCAGGAAATTTGTCCAGAATAGTGGAGGGAGAAAGGATTTCTCACTTTATACAGGTATATTATTGCCTGCAAATATTTTGTCCATAAATTATTTTTTGTAGCATTTCCCTCCCATGCTTTAACATTGCTTATGTTTTTGTAGTTTGTGGGGATATCGGGACAAGTAACTCCCCTCCCACATTGGCCTCCCTGTGGAAATTATAACTGAATCACAAACTACAAATCAAAACTTGGCATCAGTGCCTGCATTGGCACCAAAAAATCAATAGGACCTATGGTTGGAAGTTAACTCATTATGAAACTGATTGTTGTTGTTGTTGTTCAGTCGTTCAGTCGTGTCCGACTCTTCGTGACCCCATGGACCAGAGCACGCCAGGCACGCCTATCCTTCACTGCCTCTCGCAGTTTGGCCAAACTCATGTTAGTAGCTTCGAGAACACTGTCCAACCATCTCGTCCTTTGTCGTCCCCTTCTCCTTGTGCCCTCAACCTTTCCCAACATCAGGGTCTTTTCTAGGGAGTCTTCTCTTCTCATGAGGTGGCCAAAGTACTGGAGCCTTAACCTCAGGATCTGTCCTTCTAGTGAGCACTCAGGGCTGATTTCTTTAAGAATGGATAGGTTTGATCTTCTTGCAGTCCATGGGACTCTCAAGAGTCTCCTCCAGCACCATAATTCAAAAGCATCAATTCTTCGGCGATCAGCCTTCTTTATGGTCCAGCTCTCACTTCCGTACATTACTACTGGGAAAACCATAGCTTTAACTATACGGACCTTTGTTGGCAAGGTGATGTCTTTGCTTTTTAAGATGCTGTCTAGGTTTGTCATTGCTTTTCTCCCAAGAAGCAGGCGTCTTCTAATTTCGTGACTGCTGTCACCATCTGCAGTGATCATGGAACCCAAGAAAGTGAAATCTCTCACTGCCTCCATTTCTTCCCCTTCTATTTGCCAGGAGGTGATGGGACCAGTGGCCATGATCTTAGTTTTTTTGATGTTGAGCTTCAGACCATATTTTGCACTCTCCTCTTTCACCCTCATTAAAAGGTTCTTTAATTCCTCCTCACTTTCTGCCATCAAGGTTGTATCATCAGCATATCTGAGGTTGTTGATATTTCTTCCGGCAATCTTAATTCCGGTTTGGGATTCATCCAGTCCTGCCTTTCGCATGATGAATTCTGCATATAAGTTAAATAAGCAGGGAGACAATATACAGCCTTGTCGTACTCCTTTCCCAATTTTGAACCAATCAGTTATTCCATATCCAGTTCTAACTGTAGCTTCTTGTCCCACATAGAGATTTCTCAGGAGACAGATGAGGTGATCAGGCACTCCCATTTCTTTAAGAACTTGCCATAGTTTGCTGTGGTCGACACAGTCAAAAGCTTTTGCGTAGTCAATGAAGCAGAAGTAAATGTTTTTCTGGAACTCTCTAGCTTTCTCCATAATCCAGCGCATGTTTGCAATTTGGTCTCTGGTTCCTCTGCCCCTTCGAAATCCAGCTTGCACTTCTGGGAGTTCTCGGTCCACATACTGCTTAAGCCTGCCTTGTAGAATTTTTAGCAAAACCTTGCTAGCGTGTGAAATGAGCGCAATTGTGCGGTAGTTGGAGCATTCTTTGGCACTGCCCTTCTTTGGGATTGGGATGTAGACTGATCTTCTCCAATCCTCTGGCCACTGTTCAGTTTTCCAAACTTGCTGGCATATTGAGTGTAGCACCTTAACAGCATCATCTTTTAGAATTTTGAATAGTTCAGCTGGAATATCATCACTTCCACTGGCCTTGTTGTTAGCAAGGCTTTCTAGGGCCCATTTGACTTCACTCTCCAGGATGTCTGGCTCAAGGTCAGCAACCACACTACCTGAGGTGTACGAGACCTCCATATCTTTCTGGTATAATTCCTCTGTGTATTCCTGCCACCTCTTCTTGATGTCTTCTGCTTCTGTTAGGTCCTTTCCACTTTTGTCCTTAATTGTGGTAATCTTTGTACGAAATGTTCCTTTCATATCTCCAATTTTCTTGAACAGATCTCTGGTTTTCCCCATTCTGTTGTTTTCCTCTATTTCTTTGCATTGCTCGTTTAAAAAGGCCCTCTTGTCTCTCCTTGCTATTTTTTGGAAATCTGCATTCAATTTCCTGTATCTTTCACTATTTCCCTCGCATTTTGCTTGCCTTCTCTCCCCCGCTATTTGTAAGGCCTCATTTGACAGCCACTTTGCTTTCTTGCATTTCTTTTTCATTGGGATGGTTTTCGTTGCTGCCTCCTGTATAATGTTACGAGCCTCCATCCACAGTTCTTCAGGCACTCTATCCACCAAATCTAAATCCTTAAACCTGTTCTTCACTTCAACTGTGTATTCATAAGGAATTTGATTTAGATTGTATCTTACTGGCCCAGTGGTTTTTCCTACTTTCTTCAGTTTAAGCTGGAATTTTGCTATAAGAAGCTGATGATCTGAGCCACAGTCAGCTCCAGGTCTTGTTTTTGCTGACTGTATAGAGCTTCTCCATCTTTGGCTGCAGAGAATATAATCAATCTGATTTCGATGTTGCCCATCTGGTGATGTCCATGTGTAGAGTCGTCTCTTGTGTTGTTGGAAAAGAGTGTTTGTGATTACCAACTTGTTCTCTTGACAGAACTCTATTAGCCTTTGCCCTGCTTCATTTTGAACTCCAAGGCCAAACTTGCCAGTTGTTCCTTTTATCTCTTGACTCCCTACTTTAGCATTCCAATCCCCTATAATGAGAAGAACATCCTTCCTTGGTGTCATTTCTATAAGGTGTTGTAAGTCTTCATAGAATTGGTCAATTTCAGTTTCTTCAGCACTGGTAGTTGGTGCATAAACTTGGATTACTGTGATGTTAAAAGGTCTGCCTTGGATTCGTATCGAGATCATTCTATCATTTTTGAGATTGCATCCCAGTACAGCTTTCGCCACTCTTTTGTTGACTATGAGGGCCACTCCATTTCTTTTACGGGATTCCTGCCCACAGTAGTAGATATGATAGTCATCCGAACTGAATTCACCCATTCCCGTCCATTTCAGTTCACTGATGCCCAGGATGTCAATGTTTATTCTTGCCATCTCGTTTTTTACCACATCCAGCTTACCAAGGTTCATGGTTCTTACATTCCAGGTTCCTATGCTATACTTTTCTTTACAGCATTGGACTTTCCTTTCGCTTCCAGGCATATCCGCAACTGAGCGTCCTTTCGGGTTTGGCCCAGCCGCTTCATCAGCTCTGAATCTACTTGTACTTGTCCTCCGCTCTTCCCCAGTAGCATGTTGGACGCCTTCCGACCTGAGGGGCTCATCTTCCAGCGTCATATCTTTTATATGCCTGTTGTCTTTGTCCATGGAGTTTTCTTGGCAGGGATACTGGAGTGGCTTGCCAGTTCCTTCTCCAGGTGGATCACGTTTGGTCCAAACTCTCCACTACGACCTGTCCATCTTGACCTGTCCATAGCTTCCCTGAGTAATTCAAGCCCCTTCGCCACGACAAGGCAGTGATCCATGAAGGGGATGAAACTGATTAGTTTGTTTCAAACCAGGATCCCTGGTTCAAGCACAACACTGAGATTTTTAGAAAAATGAAACTTAATTGGTCTGAAATCCTCCCAAGTCACAATGGAGGAGGATGGAAGATAAGCTCCCCTTGGGCTTATTCAGACTTATCTAGGTAAAGGTAAAGGACCCCTGGACGGTTATGTCCAGTCAAAGGCGACAATGGGTTGCGGCTCTCATCTCGCTTTCAGGCTGAGGGAGCTAGCGTTTGTCCACAGACAGCTTTCCGGGTCATGTGGCCAGCATGACTAAGCCGCTTCTGGCACAGTGGAACACCGTGACGGAAACCAGAGCGCAGGGAAACACCGTTTACCTTCCTGCCGCAACGGTACCTATTTATCTATTTGCACTGGCGTGCTTTCGAACTGCTAGGTTGGCAGGAGCTGGGACAGAGCAATGGGAGCTCAGCCTATTGTGGGGATTCGAACCTCCAACCTTCCGATTGGCAAGCCCAAAAGGCTCAGTAGTTTAGACCACAGCACCCTACATAGCACTAAACCACAGTTTAGTGTAGCATGTGAGCCACACCAATAGGTAACTATTATTACTAATTTATTCCTTACAGAGAGTTAACAGCTACATTTGTATTTTATATTGAACCTGGCCTCACAGATTTCAGCATTTTATCCTATTGGCCAGCATTTCTCTTCAGATTCCTTTTATGCAGAAGCCAGCATATATGAAGTTGTGCAAATTTCAGCTAGCAATGTCAGGATCGTGTTGAATATAGAATTCCATTCTTTGTAGAGTAGTACACTTTGACATTAATGGTATTTTGTTGACAATATCTGTATTTATTATATGACTTTTAATAAAATGGTTTCTTTTCACTACTTCACTCTTCCAAAAGCAAATTTATATTTTTAAATGGTTTGTGACTGACCATGTTAAAGGGAACCGGTTCATTACTGCTCACAAAAGGATTTATTTTGTTATCATAAATCAGTTTTATTCCACATTTTTATTATTCTCCTGGGTCAGTTTCTCCAATTGGAATCAATACAAGTGTAAGTGACACAATCAATCTAGATATTTGATTGTGGATTTGACCCCCCCCCCCGGCCCGTGCTGCTTAACTAGTCTTTCTACCATAGCATCTCTGGAGAACTGAGAACTCTTATTGACAACCATGAATTATGAACACCAATTCATAATCTTTTATTGTATGGGAGAATATACAACAGAACTTGTATAACATTTATATTACAAAGCAGATTTTGTTGTTTTTAGGTTTCTTGGGGGATTAAATTTATTAAAAGTATGAATCTGTTTAATGCAAAGGGCCATGGTTTGAACAGATACTTTGCATTCTAAGAAAGTTGTGTGGCATAGTTGCTTAAATATAAAATGCCTGGCTGTAATAAGAACATAAGGAAAACTTGCTGCATCAGGACAGCGACCCATCTAATCCAGCATCCTGTTCTCACAGTGGCCACCCAGGTGCCTTGTGGGTAACCTTCAAGCAGGAGGTGGTGAGTCCAACAGCACTCTCCCCTCGAACAACTGATATTCCAACAACTGCTTTTCAGAAGTGTCACTGCCCCTAACCATGGAAGCAGAGCTTAGCTGTTGTGACTAATAGTCACTTATAGCCTTATCCTTGATGGCAGAAAGTGAGGAGGAATTAAAGAACCTTTTAATGAGGGTGAAAGAGGAGAGCGCAAAGTATGGTCTGAAGCTCAACATCAAAAAAACTAAGATCATGGCCACTGGTCCCATCACCTCCTGGCAAATAGAAGGGGAAGAAATGGAGGCAGTGAGATATTTCACTTTCTTGGGTTCTATGATCACTGCAGATGGTGACAGTAGTCACGAAACTAAAAGACACCTGCTTCTTGGGAGAAAAGCAATGACAAACCTAGACAGCATCTTAAAAAGCAGAGACATCACCTTGCCGACAAAGGTCCATATAGTTAAAGCTATGGTATTCCCAGTAGTGATGTATAGAAGTGAGAGCTGGACCATAAAGAAGGCTGATCACTGAATAATTGATGCTTTTTAATTAAGGTGCTGGAGGAGACTTTTGAGAGTCCCATGGACTGCAAGAAGATCAAACCTATCCATTCTTAAGGAAATCAGCCCTGAGTGCTCACTGGAAGGACAGATCCTGAAGTTGAGGCTCCAGTACTTTGGCCACCTCATGAGAAAAGAAGACTCCCTGGAAAAGACCCTGATGTTGGGAAAGATTGAGGGCACAAGGAGAAGGGGATGACAGGACGAGATGTTTGGACAGTATTCTCGAAGCTACCAACATAAGTCTGACCAAACTGTGGGCGGCATTGGAAGACAGGAGTGCCTGGCGTGCTCTGGTCCATGGGGTCACGAAGAGTCGGACACAACTAAACGACTAAACAAAAATATACAGAAGACAATAAAAAGGATATGATATCATTAAAAGTGAGGAGCACAGAACACTCTATATATTGTTTTTGTTTAATCTGGACATTTACTGAAACCATGCATTTTCTGGAAATGGTTTACGGTCTCATTAGCTTCAAAGAAAACAGTGGTGAAAATGATCTAATGCTGTCATGTGTTCTGATTGCTCAATTAAGATATACCCTGCGTGGATCCTTATTTTGTTTACCTTATGACATTGAGAAGCAATTAAATTCTTCCAGCCTGGAGAGGTGTTTGGTTAAACAACTTGTTAAAGAATTGGGACTTGGGGAATTTCTTGTTCCAATATAAACAAAGGAACTTACAGGGTGTAGACCTTGGAAAGAGTACTCAGAGTTGAATTCACAAAGTAATGGACAGGAATATGTTTTAAGGGGCATAAATGATTTCCCTTGCATTAAGGCTACACCAATTTTGAAACACCTTGCTATGTACCTTCACTTTTATCGTATAATTAGAAGGCTTGAAACTCTGATCCAACTGCAAGAACAGCCAACTCATCCATCAACTCAAAACCAGTTTTCATAATTATTTGAAAGCACCATTCACAAAGAAAAGTGCAAAGGCTGAACAAAAATGACATTAGACTTTTAAATGTTTTTGATGGTGCAGAGGCCCAATTTCCCAAACTTGTAATTGACTGGAAATCCAATTTGCAACAACCATGCAAATTAGGCTACTTATTGATAAACAAGTAAAAAAGAAAAGTACTGCCAAACAAACACGAGTTTTGTTTTACTTGATAGACAGAAAGAAAGAAAAAGAGAGAGATAGCTAGACAGAGAACTTTAGTGCACATTTTTTTCCTTTATTTTCTTTTGTGGCCCTTACAAAAGTTCTCCTGCAACGCCTTCAGATTTATTGAGAAACCACTGAAATAGAAGTTGATCAGTACGGCAATTTTAGCTCTTCCTCTAAATTAATTGTAAAGTGATCTATCTCAGCTAAGTTTCCTATCTGTAAAGTGGGAACAATATTGGGCTGTCTTATAGGAGTATTAGGAAGATGAACGTGATGAAAAATGAAAGATCTAAGGTTTTGTTTGATCTGTTACTGAAAAGCTCAGCTCATTGTGATGCAATTGTGATGAATTGGAAGAAGCAATTATGGGTTAAGATGAAGCAGTTCCAGTTCTACAATCGTACAAGGAATTGAACCTACTCATGAGCAAACACATAGACCCTCAAACCTGTTGCAAGTATCTCTACAATCTTATCCAGTTACTAATTAACTCTAGGAAAGTCACAATAGGGTATCCTCCAGCATGCATCTTTAACCTGCAGTTGGATTGTCTGAATTTACATTTCCTGACTAGCGTCTTTACCCTTTCCCATGACTGTACTGTAATGGCTTACACAATATGTAAGTAGCATGAGGCCATAAAATGCACAGCAAGGCCTGCTTCGTTGAAGGCACCTAGTCTCAAATTCCTAACCAGGAAGTTCTACCTAGTCACCTTCCCGTGTGCTTTCTGCATCTATCACATCTATTTCCAGATGTGTTATTTTTCTATTATGTTGCCTCTCTTGTTGCTTTGAATTAGTGTTTTAAAATAGGCTTTAATGTTTTTAAGGTTGATGTGTTCTTTGTACATGACCATGAGCAATTTTGTTACTTGGCAAGGGGACTATGAACTGTTAAAACGATTGGATTAGCAATACAAAATGACTGCTGTAAATTCAGTGAATCAGGGTGGATATTGCCATTCAATACTATTGCTTCTTCACGTATACATTCATTCAGCGAGGTGAAGTATGAGATAAAGAGAACTCCTCTTTCTGAATGCAAAAAAAGAACGAATTTAGTTTATTCTATTTCCTTTTCTATTACAGTCTTTGCCATGAATGGCTTGATGTTGTGCCATTTTCTATTCCTGTTACAATCTTTGTAACATGAATAAGAAATTGGAATGCTAATGCCTACCAGATAGTATTCCATGTCTGCTTGGTGCTATACTGCACTACTGTGACCTTTGCAATATTATGTATTCTGATTGGCTGTCCATTTCACCTCTTTCCCACAAGTTAATAAGGCTGTAAAAAGGAGAGAACTTGAAATGGCCAGCCAGTCAAATTACAGAATATTGAAAAGGTCAAAACAGTACAGCTCACGGGGAAAAAAAATTACGGGAATATATGAGGCATTAAAATTCTTGTGACAATGATTATAAGAAGAATGGGAAAGGATGCCCATTTATGTTATTTCAGTCTAGTGAACCCCATAGGATGATGGACCCAGGACAGCAGTAATTCATGCACCAGCAATTCACTAGAGTTTTATGCACCTATTTACATGAATATTAAAGAAAAAAACATGCTTTAGAACCTCTTTTGAACAATTCCCTTACATTTGCATGCTCATTCATCAATAGGAGTATTGGGTGAAGCTTATAGTATGTGCCCATAATAGCACATTTTATTACCTCAGTTTTCACCCAGATAGATTGTCAGATAGATATTTTTAATCTATGCATATCATTTTATATAGAAACTAGCAGGATAAAATGGCAGTAGTAAGAGGCACCTCTCTACAAGACATGAGATTCCCTTCTCTACTAAAGGTGAGCAGGTTTCCCAAAGAAATTGTGAAATTAGCTTGAAATCTATCTATTTAATTTGTATACTGCCCTTCATCCGAAGATCACAGGGAAGTTCATATAAAAATACAAAAGGAGAACACAAAATGTGCAAAACCAAACCAATAATCCACCTCTCACAAGCACATTTAAAAGGCCATCAAATGTCAATCTGCCAAATACCTGGTTACAGAGAAATGTTTTTGCATGGCACCTAAAGATATGTAATGAAATTTCCAGGCAAGCCTCCTTAGGGATAGTATTCCAGAAACAGGAAGCTACCACAGAAAAGTGCAGTTCTCATGTTCACACCCTCCAGACCTCTTGTGGACGATGCACACAAAGATGGGCCTCAGATTTTGATTGCAGGGTCCATATCAGTTCATATGAGTAGAGGTGAGTATTTTAGGTATGGCGGTCCTGAGCCATATGAGGCTTTATAGGCCAAAACCAGCATTCTGAATTAGGCCCAGAAACTAATTCACAGCCAGTGAAGTCATTCTAGGAATATGCTTAAACCGTTTTGCCCTGGTGAGCAGCCTGGCTGCCGAGTTCTGTACCAGCTGAAGTTTCCAAACTGTATTCAGAGGCAGTAATCCAACCTAGAGGTTACCAGAGCATAGACAACAGAATTTAGGTTATCCCTGTCCAGATAGGGGAGCAGTTGGACCACCAGCCCAAGCTGATGGAAGGCGTTCCACGTCACTTAGGCCACCTGAGCCTCAAGCAACAGTAAAAGATCCCCCCAGAAGAACCCCAAGCTACATACATGCTCCTTCAGGGGGAGTGTGACCCCATCAAGAGGAGGCAACCTCTCATCCATCCGGTCTAGGGAACCACCCCCTAAAAGTGCTTCAGACATATCTGGATTCAACTTCAGTTTGTTGGCTCTCATCCAGTCCATTACCAATGCAAAACAACAGTTCAGCACATAACACTGCCTCCTTCAAGCAGGCAGGAATCACCCCCTCTCACAAGAAAGCATTAATCACCTCCCTGGCCAAGCCAGCTGTCCCCTCCCTGCTAGTTTTTATCACCCAAGAGCAGCAAGGGTCCAGAGTGCAAGTGGTCGCCCTGACCAATCCAAGCATCTTATCCACATCCTCAGTTCTTACTAACTGAAACTCATCCAACACAACAGGACTAGATAGTGCTCTGGACATCCCTTGATCTTTATCTGCTGTAATAGTGGAATAAAGATCCCAGTGGATGAAAACAAGCCACAGTGAGCTCCCATTGGTTCTACCACCACTTTCAGCCCAGACTGTAAGTGATCTCTAACTACCCAGAGATGCTCTGCCAGTTGACACAATAAGGATGCAATGGAGGCAGCAATGTATTGTATACCATCTTTGCTGCCTTCACTGCCACTATGTAGGTTCAATGATGAGCCATCAGTGGTGTTCAATTGCATTCTACTCACATTTGAGCAGTCTCATAGCTTGTTTCCTTGTCCTAAGCTCTGGAGTATCCCAAAGAGCCAAGCGGGCTCCACAAAACGAGAGAGCACTTGGGGTGATTCTGTCAATGACCTGAGCCATTTGGATATTCAAGAGGTTGGCCAGGGCTTTGACAGGAGCACCAGTCATACCAGCTGGAAAATCCCCCAGAGCCATCTGGAAGCTCACCGGATCCATCAGCCTCAAGGGGAAGACCATCCTGAAAGTTCCCCTGCCTCTGTGGAGGGGAAAAGGTGCTGAAAGCATAAATCTCAACAGGAAGTGATCTGGCCATGACAAGGTTCTGATGTCAATATCACCCACTTTCAGATCGCCCTCTTCCTGCCCAGCTGAGAAAACAAGTTCCAGAGTGTGACCTGCCGGTGAATAAGATGTTGAAGTCCCCAAGAACCAGCAGTGTGGGAGTCCACAGCATCCGTCAGCTCAGGCAGGGAGATTGCTGGGCAACAGATTGGGTTGTAAACCTCCTGAGTTTCCCAGGGGTAGGGGATTTGGATAATTACTCCTAGACAATCAAGAGCTTGGGAAAATGCTGCCACCATCATGAATTTATGAATCATAATAAGAACAAAATAAATTTCAGCTTGTTTTGTAAGAATTTTTCCAAATCTTTATAGCCATTCTGTCACCATTGGCATTATTTTTTATCTCTAAAAAGCAGTCGTTTCTGTGTTATCTCTGCGTATGGAAAATATTTTTAATCTCATTTATTACATTTAACCTCTATTGATCCTTTTTCACCCAAGTTACATCCACCGATTGCTACTCGGTACAAGTTCGTTATTTTTGCTTCTAACAAGGCTCATAAAATTGTGCTTGACTTCTAGTTACAAACAGCAGAGTGGTGTGGGCTGTTTTCTAAATGAGCTTTTCCATATCTGTGGATTGTACATTTCCCACCTTTGCTCACGCAGCAGGGGATATGATAGCCTGCAGACTTTTCTGGACTATAATACATCTCCTTTGTGAACCTCCTTGTATTGAACAAGCCCCTAAATACACTGGAGTCAAAGGGTCATTTATTTTTCACCCTCCTCTTCTCAGCAGGCATTGTGAGTCTATGAGATAAAAGTATTATTACTATTTTTTTTATATAAAAAAAAGGTTGCATGATCTACAGGTTGTAGGCAGTATAAGGAACAGAAAGCTGCCTTCATCTTCCCACTTCATTGCTCTCCATGGCATTTCCTTGTCAGTTTATTAGTGCTACTTACACAAACTGATCTTAGTGAACACAATGGGGGGCTGGCCCAGGCTGCCAAAGAGAGCAGTCAATCCAAAAGATCAGATCCCATGGGTCTCTGCTTCAAAGGAAAACCTCACTTAGGTTGCATGGAACTTTTGCTCTGTGTGAATTTCTTGGAGTGCTGCAATGATGATATAATTAACGAAAGATGGTGGAAGATCAAGGAGGGTTACCTTTGGGTCCTGGCATTTCTTTTCTAGCTGTGTTTTTTGCATAGGGACCCTAAAAGGTTGTCCATGCTTTTAATCCCCCCCTTTATTATTGCACTGGTCTTTTGCCCTAAACCCACAGCCTAAGATTCTATTTGATGACACACAAACATTTAGAATGAGGCTACAAATACCCACCCCCCTCTTTTAATAATTACACACAGGGGCACTTTCTGCAATAAAAATGGCGCACAAAGGATAATATTATATTACCCACCCACCCCTGCCGCCGCACTCTATTCGTTGTGCTTGTAGAGGAGCACGTTTGAACAAGCCATGAGAAGGAAAAGTAAATAAGTGCTAATTTATGGGTCATTTTTCAATGCCTTGAAATGAAAGGCTTTTGAAGTCCACTTTTCAATTACTTTTAAGAAAAAAAGAAGCAGCCTTATTGTAATGTCAGTGATGTAATATCTAATAGCAGCTAGATATTGGTTGTATTTGGAATTCCAAAATGGGCCTGAGTTGTTTGGCTTCACTCAGTACTGTTTCCCTTTAGTGACTTTTTTAAGCTGCCCGTGTTGAGCGTCCCGGGGGGCGCCGCCCGTGGCAAGTGTCCCAGAGGGGAGGCACGCTAATGTCACCCCCCTCAGGGATGACACCTGGGGTGGTCCGCCCCTACCACACACCCTTCCTCTGCCACTGTGTAGCCTTTTCTGTATTTCCGCTATGCGTTTGTGCTGGATTGGCTTTTGACATCCACTGTATCCATAAAAAGAACTTTGCTGGATCAGACCAAAGTCCAGCTTCCTGTTCCACCCATGGCCAACCAGATGTCTCTTGGGAAGTCCACAAGCAGGACATGAGGTCAGTAGCCATCTCTAGCTGTTGTTCACCAACAACCACTTCCTGTAAATCTGGAGGCAGCATGTATCAATCATGAGTAGTAGCCATTGACAAGCTTATTCTTCCATGAAATTATCTGGTTCCCCTTTAAAAGTAATCCAGGTTAACTGTTTTTTGAGGCAGTGGCTGCTGTTAGGGAGAGATGGTTATATGAATTAGCCCCAAAATCAGGATTGCCTGCTTACTGTACAACTTTCTGCTGGCTCTCCATGAGGAAAGGCTGGTTCTAGAAGCTTCCTCACAGATATGTCCTTGCTGAATGGAGTTGACAGTAAGGGGATGATGAAAACATCCTGGTTGAGGATCCTGCCAGGAAAGGGAAAGTCTGAAGTCTGAAACAAATAGGATAAATAGCTGCCTCAGTGCAAACCATACAGGAGGAAGAACAATTGCCTTGAAACTTACCAGTATCCCAGGCTATTGCTAATATAGGCATGAGGCACGTTATTGTTGTCAAACCGCTGTGTTTAGAATTGCGAGTCAGGTGCAAAGAAGGACACATATGAAAAATGGAAAGAGGAATGCACTACCCACTTATACTCACAAATAGGATCCAAGCTGAGGCAAACTAGTCAGGAATGCCATCAAATGATATGAAATGCTTATCAGCGTCGCACTTTCTTTCAGGCTGAACCAATGTGGCTGCATTTTCCAGCCCACTGAAAGTCAAGTTTATGCAGTGAAAAGTGGCAAAGCTGCACACTGTGTGTCACTGCCAGCATGAGTAATTTGAGGACCTGCATTCTTAAAGAAAAGGGTGTGTGTGTGTGAGAGAGAGAATAAGGTTTTCCTAATATTTTAGTTGCCAGTACTGCAAATTGTTTGGGTAAGAAACCTTTGTTCTGTACATAATTCATGTTA
Organism: Darevskia mixta; assembly: GCA_034641385.1. Taxonomy (NCBI): domain Eukaryota; kingdom Metazoa; phylum Chordata; class Lepidosauria; order Squamata; family Lacertidae; genus Darevskia; species Darevskia mixta. The sequence continues at coordinate 6,322,709 of JAWWNH010000054.1, read as the reverse complement.
GGAGATCTGTCACTGGCTCCTCGGTTAGAATTTGAAGCAGTGAGCAATTTGAACTCCTGCTTTGCCTAACTCATTATAAATGTGCAAGTTCATTTTTGGGGGGAGCTGAATAAAATGGTTATGTAATTACATACTTCTCATAATTATTGAGTAATTATATACTTCTCATAATTACCAAGTAATCATTCTGCTATAACTAGAACTTAATGTTACAACTAATTATATAATTACTGTGTATTACTGTTGTTATCTAGGCATCAGAACAAAGTGTTGCTTTGCTGATAGCTTTTTATCGTAAGCATTTTAAAACAAAAATACTAATATTTGTTGTGTAGCTGAAAGTGGATCTTACATACTGAACATACAGTGGAAAATAACACTTCTTGCAAGTGGGAAAAATGATTGTGTGAATGATTCATTGGATTTGTATTCTGTAAATGGGATAAAATGTTGCTCATTTAAACAAAATGTTATAATTAAATACAAGTGAATATAATACATGAAAATTGTTATTGGCATCCATCTGTCTTGGGAGACGGTGGAAGAGTGCACCCCAAGTGAAGTCAAATTGTTGGAGAGTTATAGCTCCTGATGTGGTTGTAGAGACCAATATGGAAGAGATGTGTTCAGTTGCAGCTGGGGCAGATGAAGGCAACCGGTTGTGCTGGTGTACTATGGCGTTGTTTCTTTGTGCTGCTCCCAGCAGTCATTCCTCCTCTGGTCACTGCTGTGGATACACAACCTGAATGATTGTCTCCAGGCACTGCAGTCATCTTCAAGGGAGTCCCACATGGCAGGGTTAATGTTCATGGCCTTCATGTCATGTTTGCAGACACCTTTGCAATGCAGAGTTGATATGCCAATGGGTCTGGTGTTTGAAGCCAGCTCCATGTAGAGTACATCCTTAGGGATCCTACCATCTTCCATTCTGTGGATATTACCAAGTCAGCATAGACAGAAGTCTACAAACATGCTGGGAACATGTGGGCTTTGGAGAGCACATCTTTGTTTGAGACTTTGTCCTGCCATGTGATGCCCAAAATCTTCCTGATGCAGTGCATGTGGAAGGTGTTGAGGAGTTGCTCCTGGGTGTGTGTGTGTAAGTTTCCCAAGGCTCACTGCCACAAAGCAGTGCAAGCCTGGTAGACCTTCATCTTGGTATTGGTCATTAGCATAACATTCTCTCATACGCTTTTGGAGAGGTGAGCCATTGCCATCACTGCCTTGCCCAGCAATACGCTTGTCGAGCTAAGCATCGATGGAGATGTTGCTGGTTATGGTGGAGCCCAGGTAGACAGAATCGTCTACCACCTCAAGTATGTAGACACCATTGCTGATGCATGCAGTGCTGGTGATGTCCTGACCTAGGCTGTTGGTCTATAATCAAGCTGGTCTAAAATGCATAGCCTACTCCAGGTTTAGCCAAAGTGTGATGGACTCAAACTTCCATCAGCCTCAGCCATCATGGCAAATGATCAAGGATGGTGAGAGCTATAGTCCACAACTTCTGGAGGACACCATGTTAGCTGCTACTATAAAATATTTGTTGTCCTTCCCAGTTTTCCATCATAAACGAGTTAAGTGTGTGTACTCTTCAGTGTACTCTTTGGCCATAATTAATTGCTTAATGAAGTTCTGGTTGTTGTTATTCTATAGTATTTTCCTCAGATTTCAAAATAAGCCAGTCAGCCTTTAAATAAATAAAATAATCAACAACCAGGCACAATAAATTAGGTCTGCTGAATAAGAACAATCCAGTAACAGCAGAAAACACCAAAAAAAACCTCATTTCCACTTTCTCACCTAGGCGATTAAACCCACCCCCTTCTACAGACTCTTGATACTGCTATTTTTCAGCCAGTAACACACCCACATTATGGTTTTCACTTTTCCAGCCCTGTCTCCTATGGCAATTGTTCTTTATGACTTACAGTTTTCTGTTAATGATCATGTGTTTTATTATGGAGAAATATTGTAACAATTTATGTTTTTTTAACATGGATGAGCTTTAGCAGCCCAAGAAATTTTTAGCTTTTTCTCTTTCTCTTCCAGCTAATGGCAATTATGCTATTTTAAATGGGACACAAATTTTGCATACCAGCAAAGAAGCAAATATCTGGGTGCCCATTGGAGGACTAATTCCGTTTTCAAACTACACAGTTCAGGTGAATGCTTCCAATAGCCAAGGCTATGTGATTAGTGATCCTGTGATGACCGCCACACCTCCTTCGGGTAAGTATGATGAAATGTTCTCCACCCACCCCATCACAAGTAAAGCACACAAACATTTTCACGAGAGCAGTTTCTGGTCACAATTAAATATTTGAAGGTGGGGTGCAGTTGTGCTGTCACTGCCCTCTTTGCCCCAATATGCACTATACATTTAAAGCAGTATCAGACCACTTTATAAACAGTCTTGGCTTCCCCCATAGAATCCTGGGAAATGTAGTTTGTTAAGAGTGCTGAGATCTGTTTGGAGACACTTATTCACTTCACAGGCCTAACAGTTCCCAGAGTTCCCTGGGAAGAGAGATTAACTGTGGGACTTGTAGCTCTGTGCGGGGAATGAGAGCCTGCTAACAACCCTCAGCACCGTCAACAAACTACACTTCCCAGGATCGTTTGAGGGAGGCCACGAAGTGATATGCAACCGCTTTAAATGTGTAGTACAGAGGGGCCTTTCTTTCCATCCTTCGGTTTAGGTAGGCAGTCACCAATCTTTTTGGAAACATGAGAAACTGTTTCAGGCGCCATCCAACCCACGCTGCAAGCAGACACAAACCACCCTTCGCACTGCAGGCCCCTCCCAATGTGGGTGGGGCTGTGTTTTGTTTTGTTTTTAAAGTTTCTTGGTCAGCTGCTAGCAGCCCATACCTCTGCCGACCCTACCTACTTCCCTTCCTTGCTCCAGAATGGTATTTGCAGTGTGAACTAGGTGGGTTTGTGTGTGTGTGTGTGTGTGTGTGTGTGTGTGTGTGTGTGAATTGGAGGGTGGTGGTGCTGATGACAGAGAGGGGGGGGGAAGAGCAGAGTATCTTTAAAGATGGGCATATATTTAATATTTATGCCAACTTATTCTAGGAATTATGATATAGTTTTCTTTCATCATTTGATTGTTGTTGATTACAATTAGGAAACATATAGCTTTGAAATGATCTTTTTTATGACCTTGTGGTACTTTAAAAGCAATACCTCATTGATTAAATAGGTTTTAGTTCATGCTTCCTTTTACTTAATGATCTGAAAACATATTATCCTGATTTACACATAAAATCATGCTGAAAAGCATGTGGCATTCACTAGACTATGTGTGTTTAAGTAGAATTAAATTAGCACTGGAAGTTATTAAAGAAATTTTCCATCCCGTTGTCCAGTGGACTGTGATTCGTACTGAAATGAATAATAAATGAACCAGCACATATGAGAAAAGCACTGATATATAGGACATTCTATAATCCATATTTACCTTGCCATTATGTTTTATTATAATAATTTTGTTTGAGTGCATTAACACTCTAGGCTCTAATGCCACATTTTAAAATGAAACAGTAAACTGCAGCACTCTGTCACAACCAGTTGGTAAGAAGAATTTATCAGATTTGCAAGCTTAACTGAAGGTGATCTGAAGACTTTCGCTTAAAAGTCCAGCTTTGGAGGGCATTTGGGTATGTGCTGGTTCTCTTTTTGAAAGACAGGCATTCTTCACGTAGGCTTATCCTTTTAGCTGATCCTTTTAGCTCTGTTCCCAAACCAGTGCCATTGCATAACGCCACCAGCCAGGAATTGGCACACCTAACCAGGATGTTTACTTGATTTATAGGGTGAGGGGTGCCAAAAAGCACAAGAACACGGTTCATAGTGTTACATTGTGGACTTTGCTTACTGAATCAATATGTAGTGATTACAATATCATTTGCAGCCATTGGGTCATCCAGAATTCTTCTTTGGTGGCCAAGTGTGGTGACTTCTGTGGCTGATATTCCTGACCCTTGTAGTTGCAGTGATGAATACAGGGACCTAACACATTCCTTTAGTAAACATTTCCTCCAGTTATTTCAAATGACTGTTCTGCCTTTGATTCATTCAATCTTCCTCTACAACAGCTCTTGAAAGTGTGCTAGGGAGGTAATGATCCTTTCTTTATCTTAACTCTTTGTTTTTCTCACAAAACACAGCCTTTACACCAGAAGTATGAAATGTAGGAAATACGTTTATTTGCATGAGATGGCTGCTTACCAGATTGTTTCTATATTGTGGCTAACTTTGGTGTAGATTGGTATTGTGCAGTTTACTCCTTCTTTCTGCTGCTCCCCCTGCTATTTCCTTAAGGCCAGAAGCAGAACTGTAACAATCAATTACTATTCTCCCCCCACCCGAATTGTTCACTTAATTGAAGGGCATGTGTAGAACTGTAGCCTACAAAACAGGGGGATGCGTATATTCTTTTCCAAAAGAAAACTACCTTTTGTGGCTGTACTTACTTCTCCAAACGTTTATTAGGCATTGCAAATATAGGCCATCATAAAATATCCATATGTAAAATTTTAAAATATATACAAATAAACAGCCATGTAAAACTATGTAATAATGAGGATTTTCATTGGAGTTTCTTCCCGCTAAATAATGCCATTCACCACTCTAAGAGATACTATTGATAAAAACTCAGCCACCCTTGCAGATTTTGAGGCTGTATTCAGTGTTCTCTAGCAGGTGTTGAAATCACAAGGTTTCATATCAGTTAATGAAGAATGGGAATTGAGAAAGATGTAAAGGTTTGAACTGAAAGCATGCATTAATTGCTGGGATTAATCCATTCATTTCCCTGTGATAAAAATGGGAAAATGGTTTATTTATTTAATTTGAAGCAGGCTCCCGTGGAGTGAACTTGTTTTGAATATTGGGTGGCTATTCCTTGATTTGGACAATAGCATATGTGACATGGCGTTTGAAAGAACAAACGATTTACCTGTGTAGTCTAATCAAGAGAAATTACTATCCAAATGTACTCTCAGCATAAAACTGTATTGATTTGTTAATTAATGTAAGTTCACCAAAGGGAAATGTAATTTGCTGATATGAACAATAACAATTCTTGGCTAGTAGTAAATTATGTGCAAAGTGTGAGTTTTTCTATTTGCAATAGTCAAAACAAACAAAAACACCAAGATGATACTTTTAAATGTTGTTATTTTTAAAATAAAATCTGGGATAAAAATTAATTGTATAAAGACCTGCACTTAAAATATGGAAGGTTAATGAAAATTATTTGTACGTGACAACAAAATACAGCTGTTAAAAAGAGTAGCATTTTTAGACTCTAGATTAGTTCGGTTATTTAAAAGATTGCTATGTAATATTCTTTAAAATTTTAGCATAGCAAGAAAAACATTTTGAAGATTATTGCATAGTAATATTTTAAATAACTGAGAATAGTGTTTAGAGTCATTTTTAAAACCCTATCACTTTAAGATGGGGTTACATTTTTATCAACTATCCTCATTCTTTCAGTGCTGGTTCAAGAGTTCTTAGAAAATAATGTAAAAAAATAAAATAAAAACAAGATCCAAATGTGAATCCATAAATATGAAACTTTGTTGTGACCCTTCCCCTGTAGAGGTCTTGAGTTACTAATGGGGTTAAGAATTCAACTCTTAATGGGACTTGGTGCATTAGTGTTTTGTATGCATGGAATTTGGCATTTGGTTTAATAAGTGGTTGACATTGGTGATGTCCCTTAATTTGCTTAAATCTAATTGGCTCTTTTATCAGTCAAACCTGTATGGATTGGCAATTGATCAGAAAGGGTCAGCCATGACTGTGCATGTAGTTAAATGATGGAACCACCAGCTAAACTCGGTGTTGCATTATAATAAGCTGAAACCAGGAAAACAAATGATCTCAGAGTTGTAAAGCGAAAGAAAACAGAAGTTTTGCATGATGTTCAAGTTCAGAACAAAGGCATTATGGAGTGTATAAATTTTAAATACACTGCATTTGGCCTCGAGACTTTTTTTTCCAGAGGAACTGAAATCTTGTCTGGAACTGTCTTTGTTACATCAAAGAACTGCATAGAAAGCTAAAAGAGACAGAAGAAGCATAAAAGGGCATAGTTTAAAATGATTAGTGACAAATTTCATACTGCAGAGGTAGAAATAGTTTTCTTCTGAGCTCTCTTTTTCCCTAAAATGAATAAATTCATCCCATTAATCTTGTCCTAATATGTTTCAGGAGGAGTTGTTGGTGTGTGTGTGTGTGTGTGTGTGTGTGTGTGTGTGTGTAGCTCAGCAGAATAATCAGACACTGGCATTCAAGCAATTTTGAAATTAACTCAAATAAATAGCAATTATGGTCTTTAAAAATAGCATGAAGAAATTTATGAGAACATTATACATTCCATTATAGTTGTCTTTTGGGATGGTTTCGTTGTTCAGTGAGAAAGACAAAGGAGGAAGAACCTACTTCTTTTAAATATATGTTGTGCTAGCTCAGTTCAGTAGGCAATAGAAGCACCTGCCTAGGATGTCACAGTTCAAGCGGCACCAGGCTTCCCTCGAAAACTGTCAAAGTAGGAGCACACAGAGGTGTAGGAAGGTCAGGTGGTACCCGGTGCGAAAAATTTCTTGTCACCCCCCCCCTACATTGATCCCACCCTTGCAAAAATAGTTTTACATTACTTCATATTTTCTTACAAAGGAATGTGGATTAAGGGCATCTGATAACAAGGAGGCGACTGTGGACAGATAATAATAATAATAATAATAATAATAATAATAATAATAATAATAATAATAATAATAATTTATTATTTGTACCCCATTAATCCAATTAACTGGATTAATTGCAGTTTCTGGGTCATATAATCTACAGGATTGATTGTGTTTTGGCTCCACTGAATTTAAATTTCAGCCTTCATGACGTATGAAAATGGCCAAGTAAACAGTTATTTTCATGGAGGAGGGTCAAGATATGAACTTATATGCATGGAATTTCAGATATAGCTATATAATCCCTAGTGTAGTAAGATACGACCTTTGGAGCAGGCATTTTTTTTTAAAAAAAGTTTTTTATGAACTGCCCTAGTAGGGCAGTAATTGTTCCTTTTTGACCCCTCCCCCATGATGGAACATGAGGCGGACCGCCCCCACCCCCTTCCTACACCCCTGGGAGCACATATGTATCCCCAGACCAGAATCCCCAGGGGATTTGGGGGGGGCGGGGAGTGAAGGGGGCAGGGGCGTAGCAAGGGGGGCAAGGGGGCGGGCCGCCCCGGGTGCCACCCTGAGGGAGGGTGACACTTTGGGCGCTTAAAAAAAATTATTTTTTTTTTTAAAAAAATTATTTTTTAAGGCTATTTTCGGCAATGCCGGGGTGGACCTGCAGGGGCGCCAGCGAGGAGCGGTGTCACCCCCCTTGCTAGCCACCCCTGCGGCTCCGCCCCGGCAGCGCCGAAAATGGCACCCCCCCTTCCAGCGGCTTTTCCCGCCGCTGGCTTGCAGAGCCCGGGAATGGAAAGGGGCGGGCCAGCGAGGAGGGGTGACACCCCTCCTCGCTGGCCCGCCCCTCTCCCTGCCCTGACTTGCGCTCCGCCCATGGAGCCCCGGCGGCGGCTTCGGGGTCTCTGCGGGCTGCAGAGCCTCCCGAATCCGCCGCTGGTCAGGCATCCCTTGGCGCACCGGGCGGCTGCTCGTGCCGCCCGGTGCGCCAAGGGGGGTGACAGGCGGCGACTTCGGGAGACTCTGCAGAGCCTCCCGAATCCGCCCCCCGTCCGGCACCCCTTGGCGCACCGGGCGGCTGCTCGTGCCGCCCGGCGCGCCAAGGGGGGTGACAGGCGGCGACTTCGGGAGACTCTGCAGAGCCTCCCGAATCCGCCCCCCGTCCGGCACCCCTTGGCGCACCGGGCGGCTGCTCGTGCCGCCCGGCGCGCCAAGGGGGGTGACAGGCGGCGACTTCGGGAGACTCTCTGCAGAGCCTCCCGAATCCGCCGCCGGTCAGGCATTCCTTGGTGCGGCCAGCGGCTGCTCGTGGACGAGCAGCCGCCGCACGCACCAAGGAATGCCATGCCGGACGGGCGCCGGCTTCGGGAGGCTCCCGAAGTTGGCGCCCGGCATCCCCGGGGGCGGGGCGTCGCGCTTTACGCGTGCGTCATGACGCACACACACGCCGCAACGCCCCGCCCCCGGGGGGTGCCTCTTGGCTTCCCGCCCCGGGTAGCCAAGAGGCACGGAACGCCCCTGGAAGGGGGCAGTGTAAATGTTCTATACCATTTTCTGTCCTATTGACACTTGCTAGATCTGCAGTGTGTTATACATGGGATTCCCTTTGGAGATGGTTTGGAAACTGCAGCTGGGGACAGGAAGCAAGAGGCTGAGCCCTGGCTGCGCACTTGCTTAAATGCAGCAAGCCACGCCTGTCGGCCACACCGATTGGTCGGCCGGCCAGGCGCCGCACCCATGGCTCAGCCAATGGCGGCACGTGAAGGGCTCGTGATGCCTGCAACCCCCCCCCCTTTCTATGGGTGGAAGGGGCTTTCTACACAACCCTGTGATGTAGGTTAGCTTGTGAGAAAGAGTGTGACCTGCTGAGCTTTCAAGTCAAGTCTCCCCAGTCTGCAAGCTAACCACACCACCCTGGCTCTTATTTTACAATGGGAGCATTTAAATTTCCCAGTATTTAATGCAAGCAGATAGCGAGACATAATGGCTTACCCTTTAATATATTTCTACATATACATTCTGTATGACAGTTCAGGAATCAGAAGGAAATACTTTATGTAGCTGCAATAATAGCAGTCTGCTTTCTCAATAAAATGTCATCTTAATAAACTGTCAGCAGAGGAAGACATCATGATTTCATTTTTTAAAAAACAAAAGCGCTGCATTTAATGTATTTCTTATGCCGCTTGCATGGAGCTTGCTACAATGCAGAGGTTAGTCTTCTGATTAAAAAAAAAAAAACATTCAAGCAAAGTGAGCCAAATATCAACTTTTGAGGTACTAAGCATAGCAGAAGAAGCTTTGAAGCTTTCTTGCTTGCAATAGCCTCAGCAAGCCTCCAGCATAGACGTGGCTCCCTAACACATTTATGTACTCTCATGTGGGTTATATAGACAAAAAATGATAACAAAAAGGAATTCTCTTAAGTGCATCTTGAGGGCATGAATTGTGGGGTTTAGCGGAGAAGAGGGGATCAATCACTGATCCCACCCCCCCACACTTTACCAGGGGATAAATAGTGGGATATTGTTCCTTAAGTATGATTTCCATAAGTGTTCTTTTTTCCTTTTGGCTTTTTTCCCATTTTCAAAGGCAGGCATTCTATAACTTTCAGGTTAAAACCAATCCTGTTTGAGATGAAGTAGTTTGAAATGAAATAGTAAAATAAAAAATGGAAAGAAGAAGACATCAAATGCTTACTTAGACTTTTAGGATTTGCATGCATGTGTATTGTAAGATTATGGTTATATTGCAGCGGGTTTGCCATTCTTTTAGCACTGGATTTTGACTTCTTTAAAATCATGCTCTGGTCATTACAGATGCTCTTTTGGTATCCTTTTGTAGGGCTTAGTCTTGAGTTCAGCTGCATTTTTACAGCTTTCTGATCCTCACATACATCCTGCATACAGGCAGGATGGTACTGGACCCTAGTTGTCCACATATGTGTCAGAGATCAACGTAGGCTGGTGCCTCACACTGGCAAAAGGAGGATCCTGGCAGAAAAGCAGCTGAGACTTTTGCTTTGTTCCTACTTGCTCACAGCACTGCTGAAACAAGAAGGCCACGTCAAAAGGACAACTTCAAGTGCATATGCTGAAAACAATTGTGTTTTAAGTCACATCAGTTGTGATTTCACTATAAGCGTGGTGTAATCGTTGGATCCCAGCTCCTGCCAACCTAGCAGTTCAAAAGCATGTCAAAGTGCAAGTAGATAAAATAGGTACCGCTCTGGCGGGAAGGTAAATGGCGTTTCCGCGCGCTGCTCTGGTTCGCCAGAAGCGGCTTTGTCATGCTGGCCACATGACCCGGAAGCTGTACGCCGGCTCCCTCGGCCAGTAACGCGAGATGAGCGCCGCAACCCCAGAGTCGGACACGACTGGACCTAGTGGTCAGGGGTCCCTTTACCTTTACCTAATCGTTGGATATTATAACCATGAAGTGAAAATAGTACATTAGATTATTGAAAAAATATCCTTGTTTGGATCAATTGATAGAC